>JBBGBA010000202.1:0-272159 GCA_038088335.1 Mesorhabditis sp. LJ9110
TTCGAAACAAATGCAAAAATTCATCCAAGTAAATCATAGAGGCCCCTCAAAAAAAACGGAATATGGTGACCCTTGAATTTCGAGAACGAGTTTTCAGGACTTTTGGGAGTAATCAGTCTGGGGCCATAACAATCATTTTTCCTAGAATAAAAATAAAAACTTGGAGTTAAGGCTGGTAAAAAAAAGCAAAATGAAAAATGTAGCGGACCGAACCCGTCGATTCATCAAGTGAGTCGCTTACCAATCGGCCATTCAACTGGTGGATTCCATAGTGATGGGAGAGCCTCATAAACCTATCGCTAATGCTAATTTTTTGGATGTAAATCATCATTTTCCGGAAGTGCTGTATCTCTGTCCAGAGGCCCATTTAGGAAATTCTGACTAGAGGGTTGGAATCGCCATAGTCGAAAACCTAGGGTTAGCCGCGAGCGTTTTTCGAAACTCCACCGTGCCAACTTGAGGTTCCCTTGTTAGATGTTTTTTAGTATCTAAGAAGGGGAAATAACTTTCTTTGAAGGGTATTCTAGCCATTACGCGTTTCTTAGATGTTTTTAGTAGCTAAGAAGGGGAAATAACTTTCTTTGAAGGGTATTCTAGCCATTACGCGTTTACAAGGGAGATCGTTTTAGGTGGGCACGGATTTTTGTAACGAGACCTAGCTCTACCGAAAGAGCTTGAAAAACTGAGCAAGATCCCGTTTTCCATTTCTGCGAAACGATAGCGATTGATTTTAAATGAAATTAAAGAATTAGCAGAAATTGGCATGATTCCCCTCGCGCGGAGCGATTTCCTTCCAGAGGGCCCCTCTGTCGGAAAGCCAGGCCCCGTCTTCCCTTCCCCATAGCGATTTGGCGCAGTCGGTACGGCGTATGCCTCTCACGAAATTTTTGAACTTCAGTTCGACCCCGAGCCCAGAATTCGGTTTGCTTTTTAATTCCTGAAAACTTTCTAAACGTGGAATCTAGTCCAAAATTATTTTTTTGTGGTATACCCCAAACCGGTAGCGTTGCACTCGCGTCTCAGGGATTGAAATCAACTGACCCGCCTGCGCCTACACCGATGCTGTTCAGAACATTTATGTAACGCATTACGATAATTCAATTAAAATAAATAATAAATTCAGCCTCCTAAAATAAAAAGCAAACCGAATTCTGGGCTCAGGGGTCGAACTGACAAAAAGTTCCAAAAATTCTGAGAGGCATAGCCGTACCGACTGCGCCAAATCGCTATGGGGAAGGGAAGATGGCCTGGCTTTCTTCCGACAGAGGGGCCCTCTGGAAGGAAATCGCTCCGCGTGAGGGGAATCATACCAATTTCTGCTAATTCTTTAATTTCATTATTTAAAATCAATCGCTATCGTTTCGCAGAAATGGAAAACGGGATCTTGCTCAGTTTTCCAAGCTCTTTTGAATGTTGCTGGTCTCGTTACAGAAACTCCGGCCCACCTAAAAAAAGTCTCCTTGTTAGATGTTTTTAGTATCTAAGAAGGGGAATACTAAGAAGGGGAAATAACTTTCTTTGAAGGGTATTCTAGCCATTACGCGTTTCTTAGATGTTTTTTAGTACTAAGAAGGGGAAATAACATAACTTTCTTTGAAGGGGTATTCTAGCCATTACGCGTTTCTTAGATGTTTTTTAGTATCTAAGAAGGGGAAATAACTTTCTTTGAAGGGTATTCTAGCCATTACGCGTTTCTTAGATGTTTTTTAGTATCTAAGAAGGGGAAATAACTTCTTCTTTGAAGGGTATTCTAGCCATTACGCGTTTCTTAGATGTTTTTTAGTATCTAAGAAGGGGAAATAACTTTCTTTGAAGGGTATTCTACCATTAACGTGCTTCTCAGATGTTTTTTAGTATTAAAGAAGGGAAATAACTTTCTTTGAAGGGTATTTCTAGCTATTACGCGTTTCTTAGATGTTTTTTAGTATCTAAGAAGGGGAAATAACTTTTCTTTGAAGGGTATTCTAGCCATTACGCGTTTCTTAGATGTTTTTTAGTATCTAAGAAGGGGAAATAACTTTCTTTCAAGGGTATTCTAGCCATTACGCGTTTCCTAGATGTTTTTTAGTATTAAAGAAGGGGAAATAACTTTTCTTAAGGGATTCTAGAATTTACGTGATTCTTAGATGTTTTTTAGTATCTAAGAAAGGGAAATAACTTTCTTTGAAGGGTATTCTAGCCATTACGTTTCTTAGATGTTTTTTAGTAGCTAAGAAGGGAAATAACTTTCTTTGAAGGGTATTCTAGCCATTACGCGTTTTCAGATGTTTTTAGTATCTAAGAAGGGGAAATAACTTTCTTTGAAGGGATTCTAGCCATTACGCGTTTCTTAGATGTTTTTAGTATCTAAGAAGGGAAATAACTTTCTTTGAAGGGTATTCAGCTATTACTGCGTTTCTTAGATGTTTTTAGTAGCTCAAGAAGGGAAATAACTTTCTTTGAAGGGTATTCTAGCATTAGCGTTTTAGATGTTTTTAGTATCTAAGAAGGGGAAAAACTTTCTTTGAAGGGTATTCAGCCATTACGCGTTTCTTCAGATTTTTTTAAAGAAGGGAAATAACTTTCTTGAAGGGATTCTAGCCATTAGCTTTCTTAGATGTTTTTATCTTAATTTTTGAAGGGTATTCTAAGCCATTACGCGTTTCTTAGATGTTTTTTAGTATCTAAGAAAGGGAAATAACTTTTTGAAGGGTATTCTAGCCATTACGCGTTTCTTAGATGTTTTTAGTATCTAAGAAGGGAAATAACTTTCTTTGAAGGGTATTCTAGCCATTACGCGTTTCTTAGATGTTTTTTAGTATTAAAGAAGGGGAAATAACTTTCTTTCAAGGGTATTCTAGAATTTACGTGATTCTTAGATGTTGTTTTGGTATTAAAGAAGGGGAAATAACTTTTTTTTGGGATTACGCGTTTCTTAGATGTTTTTTTTATTCTTAAAGAAGGTTAGAGCTTTGCTTCTAGGGGTGTGCTGATCATTACACTTCCCTTTCTACTTTTGTTTAGGATCAACTACCGATGTTGGGGGGGGTTTTCAGGAGGGAAGAGCAGGAGTGGAAGTTTCTTTGGTTTTGGAGGACGGGCATAGGTAGATCACGAAAGGTATTCGCGCCAAGCGGGAAATATACTAAAGAGAATGGGAAGCACCCTGTATTGCCTTGCCCCCCGGGAGGGCCAGTCGATAGCAGCCGCGAAGCGGCTGTTATCGACTGGTCGTATCCAAAAAAGATTTCTCTAGTTGATGAGCTTCATAGCTCGAAATTGTTGAAAATCGAAAAATCTTGGTGCGCTAAAAAAGCAAAAAAAAAAGTTGGGCATCGTGATAGATGACTTCCCGGGGGCTCAAATAATACCTTAAAATCGATGGAACCTTTTACATCGAGCTGTTTGACAAAAATTAAAAGCAGGTTCGGCATCAGCAAAAAATTCCGCACCAGAGACGCTGGGTCCCATCCCGAACTGCCAACTTCGACCTTTGGCGGTTCCCTTGCTAGCTGGAATGACATACCATCCCACGCCGTGCCCAAAAGATCTTTTTGGCATCGATATCCACAAGGTCGAGAATAACACAGCCTCTGTAGCGCGTCACGCCATACTCATAGACGCACGGCACCTCGCACTGCGCGGCTTGCTGCACCAATTTATGCTCGAAAGGCGACGCCAGGCTGCAACAACATGCGTCATGATTTAGCCATAGACACTTACGGTGTCCTGAGATCGCTTCCGCACATCGGCAACGGCTCGCAAGTGCTGTCCTTAAAACGGCGCCCGTGTTCTTCGCAATACTAAAAACGCGTAAGTAAATGGAGAGCCAGCGGGCATACCGTGACATTCAGGGGATCGACAGTATCGTAGCTGACGTTACGGAGCGGAGATGGGTCCTCCTTCAAGTAACCGGCGGCCTGATGAAGGCTCGGGATGCATGTCAATTTTGTTAGTCGAGTCGTATCAGCTGCAACGGCATCAACGACGAACCTAAACGTCAGTCCCAAAATGTCCCAAAATAGCACCACGAATTTCGTCGTATTACATCCGATCACTCCCAAAATTGGACCAGGGATGTGCCATACCGTAAATAACCACAATCCTGAGTTATAGCCCACTAGTTACAATATTTTTCGAGATGCTATAAAAATAATCTTTATCATGCGTTTTTCATAGGGGTTTCTTCTGAGTCCACCCCTAGAATATCAAGTGCAAATGCTGCGGGAAGGCTTCTTTATCCCCAGAAATTTTTTCCTGACAAAAATTTAGCTAATAAAAGGCTTGTTTAAACGTTTTTACAAGCGAAATCAACCCGGACCTTGCGCGAATTGAGGGATTCCGAGCCGAAAGCTCATGCAAATCGATGCAAGCCCAAAAAGATAGCCGAAAAAACTGTTAAAAATCGCAGAGAGAACAGCATTTTTGCTATAACCGGAGAACCACTGTAGCAATCGGACTATAACTCAGGATTGCCGTTATTTAGGGTATGATACACCTCTGGTCCACATTCAGGGGCGTAGCCAGAAAAAATTTCGGGAGGCCGAAATTTTCGAAAACTCAAAAAATTAACGAGAAAACAGCCCGCAGGCAAAAATTTTGGAAAAACAGGCTAGATAGCTCTACAAATAGCAGTTAAAACGTGCAAAAATAGCGCCGCAGGCAGCAAAATTTTTGAGAAAATAAAAATCATAAGGTCCCCCTTAGAAATTTCGGCCCCGGTCGATTTCGGGGGGGCCCAGGGCCCACCTTACGCTACGTCCCTGTCCACATTTGAGACCGATCAGATGTAACACGGCGAAATGCCGGAGGGGCGCGTTTCTTTTTTGGACGCCCTGTACATACTTTGGGACTGTAAAACCGGCATCGCATTGAACCATATACTCCGTGGATATTTTGATGCTGGACGGATCAAAGGCCACGGTGCTCCTATGGTCACAAGTTCAACAAAAAAAAGGTGAATGTCTTTACAGTTTCTTGCCGTCACACTCTCCAAGCGCCACCATCTCTCGCGTGCATACGTTGAACGGGAACAAGACTTTCTCTGGAATTCGCTTGTGGGTTGGGCCTGCCGATGTTTTGTAGGCTTCGCTTGAAAAACTTCGTGAAAAAACTTATGGTTTTTTTCCACCTGTTGATGATATATAATGTATTCCTATCGTTTTTATCGTATTTGGACTAGTTTCTGAAGGCTAGAACGATAAAAAATGGTTTAAAAATTTTGAAATTTCGGAAATTTTGGCCTTTTTTGGCCATTTTTCATACATTTTTGGAATTTTTATTTGTTTTATTATGTTTTATATAATAAAACCTATGTAAAATGCTATAAAAATCGTTTATATGGGACTATAAGGCCGTAGAAAATCCCAGGAAAAAAATTTGGTTCCCCCGCTAACAGTTCAGAGCCGTATTTTTCACACTTGTACCTCCAGCCACCGTCACGGCTTTGATGCACTCAGTTGTAGTGGATGAATTCATGCCTTCTGCCTAAAAAGCAAGTCTCGATGTGTGCTGCTAGTCCTCACACAAAATTTTGGGTGGCATGATCGGGTGAGCGCAAGTCTGTTGCGCTTCGCGTCATTGCCAACAACAACCGTCCCATCGTCACAAGGTGTCTCCACCGCACAAGCCGCACACTGAACCGTTTAAGATAAGAACGTTATAACCAAGGAATAATAACGGTTCTGGTCTGTTAGCGGTGGGGGGGTGTTCAGCAGGGGGAAACCACTTTTTGTTTTTACACCTATCTGTGGAATTATTTGTAGTTTTTTATTGTATTTTAGTAGTTTTTTTGCTATAGTAGTTTTGCATTGCTAGAAAGTTACCAAAAATTTTGAAAAATTGTGCAAATTCGAAAATTTAAGCTTTTTGGTGATTTTGGTGATCATACATTTTTATGGGGTTTTTCTTTAAAAACTATGTATAAAGCTATAAAATAGCTTTCATTTTGGCAAAGGGCCTTAGAGAACACAGAGAATGGCCGGGTTCGTAAGCTATTTTTCGTGATTTTCGATATGGTTCAGGATTCTGTTAGCTTTATTCTATCGAGCATAAAAAAATATACTAAGAGTGTAACTCCTATACAGCTCAAAATAATGTAATTTTATGTAAGAGAAGCTATTGCCAAAAAATGTCCCCCCGCTAGCGAACCAGATCGCAAATATCAGGTTGGATAATAAGTTCTGTCACAATTTTTTGGAATCGCTTGTTAAAGCTGCAGACGTGCCCAAATTACTAGTGGGATATATGGTTTGATAGGTATCCTCGAGCTCTACCTTGGGTAGACCCTACTCGCACCCGAAAATTGACAGTTGCCGAGATAGAGCTTCGTGAAGTTTTCCGCAAAAACGCAATGCCGATTTTGAAGCTATCTTTGATGAGCATTTGCATGCACCTTAACACCATGGATAGCTCGAGGAGTAGTATCGATGGATCATCACGGATCTGATGGCCGAGATATCGCTTTGCCGTTTCTAGAACTTTTCCCAGAATCCCACATTTGGTGAAATGCGCTCGTTCTTTGAAAATCAAGCGTCATTTGCCGCGGCTATCAATCTATGGGATTTGGGAAAAGTTCTAAGAAATGGGCCATTTCAAGTCTCGGCCATCCATTTGACGATCAACACATCGATATCTACACATCGAGAGCTATCGATTGGTGTTGAAGATATCGCATGCAAATTACTGTATGCAGAGATAACTCGCTAACACGCTGTTGCATCATTTTGCGAAAACCTTCTCGGGCCTGTATCTCGACGTCCCTTAATTTTTGGGTCAGCTGATGGTCCTCCCAGAATAGAGTGTTGTGAGACCTATCAAACCATACCTCATAATCCTGAATCGGGAACATCTGCGATTTTAACGAGCGATTTCAAAAAATTGTGACAGAACTTATTATCCAACCTGATACCTTAGAGCTTGAATGTTGGAGCCACTCAGGATACGGCTGGTTGAGTGCGTCGTAGGCGTAGCAAAGAAACGGGCGCATCCCCGGGCACTAAAGTGCGGATGGTTGAAAAGACCAATTCCGGAGCTGACCGGTGGAAGTGTTTCCGCGGTGGAAGCGTCAGTTGAAGTAGCGTTTGGATTGGCGAGGTGCGGTCGTTTGAGGCGTGGTTTCATTCAGAGGCGGTAAGGTCTCGTCGGGGGAAGGTGCGCTGTCGTTCAGAACGCGCGCCGTGGGGATCACAGGATCCGAAGACGTATATTTCCTGAAGAAGAATTGTCAATGCTGCCCGCTATTCCCTAAAAAGGTCGCGTAAAGAATCTAGAAATAGGCTTTTGCCGGTTCTTCCGCATTATCGGGGGGGAGGGGGACCAACTTTTTCCTTGAGAACTAATTTTTCAAATAAGAGTAGTGGAGGTGTTTCTAAATGGTTTTTTACCCAAATGCGAAAACTAACGAAATTTTTATTAAAAAACGTCATAAGCGAAAATAAGAAGTTAAATAAGCGAAAATACGTACGATAATACGAAAATACGAAATAAAGTCACCAAGTGCGCCCCCCCTCCCCGATAATGTGGAAGAACCTTTTTGCCAAGCGCATCGGTGGATTACTCGGTTAGAGTGCAGTTTACCCCCCCCCAGCCCTAACTTTTCAGCCATGCGTCCTATTAATGCGCTGAGTATCTCAAAATGTTCGCCGTGGTCGAATTACTATAGCCAAGTTGTTTTCTTGCGGCGAAAATTGCTAAAAATTTTTTACAAGATTTTGAAAGTTGAAAAGATTAAGCCGCTATGCTTCGATGTACTAGGAGTCTAAAACTCAAATATTTTTATTTTCCGCTATTTTTTTGGCTCAAACGTGCTGTAGGCTTATTCTCCAGAGCAAGAGCTACATTTTGGTACCATTGACAGCTCTGTACGTCAAAAGATAGCCGAGATACGAAAACTCACTTTGGAACAGCAAAAATTAACTAAAGAAAATCCAGACTTATAATTGTTATAAAAAATTTTCTAACAATTTTTTATGTAAGAAACGACCACGGCGAACATTTTGAGTTACTCGGCGCATTAATAGGACGTATGGCTGAAAAGTTAGGGCTGGGGGGGGGGGGTAAACTGCACTTAAGCCGATTACTCAAGCAGCGGTATCAGGGGGCTGTGCTGTTTACTACTTTCTTACTGATTCGCAAGTTGGCTGTGCGTGATGGAGATGTAACAGATCAGCAGAAGCCAGCAGAACGGTTGAATCGAAACATTGGGACGAAGGAGCATCGGCGGCTCAAACCGATGGAGCTGGGATCACTGGTCCATGTGGCTATTCAGGAATCACTATTGCCATCACATTTATGCTAATCGTGGTTGGAAATCGTGAAATCTGAGCCTAAGCTTTAAATTGCCGTATGAGGTTAAAATGGAGTCATTTAAGGCTTACTAGGGAGGTATCTGAACTCGGCATCGAACTTTGAGAAGTCAGATACACCATTCGACGCGCCCTGTCGAGGGGATTCCAAATATGTAATAAAATCAACCAGAGCGTATAACCGTAAAAAGTTATGAGCATTCAAAGTCAACAAAATGGTGAAAAACAGTATCTTTGAGACCCTTTATCATCCCGCGGAATGGGATTTAGTCTAAACTGATTCGTGCTCCTTGTTCAACAAAGAAAGCTCTTTCAAATGAGCTATATTACATACGGCTGCCAAAAATTTCCGCAAAAAATATTTTTGGAATGCATTGTAAGGGTAGGGCTTGGCCAGTTTGCCGACGACATTTCGAGAATTTCGCGTAAAGCCTATGTAAGATAGCCCATTCGGAAGAGAATTTTCTGCTGATCAAGATGTACTGTTCTATTTTCGACAAATTACATTCTTCGAATTCGTACAGAGTCTTAAAAGGGCGGTTTTTGACGATTTTACTAACTTTGATATAGAGAGCGTCCAATCCTGGTTTTGTTGCCCGAGGTTATTTTATTATAGCTGGTGCTTTTTAGGGGTCACAGCGTCAAGAAAAACTTATTCCCGAGTTTCAAAACGCAAAAAGTAGGAACTGGTCAAAAAGCAAAAAATAAAAATCGCGAGCGGATCCGAACCCTGGTCGTACAGCCCAGAGACCCATGCGTACACCACTAGGCCACGGGACCGATGAACAGGGTGCGCTGGGAGGGGCTCATATCGCAGCGGCGGTTTTCTGTGCAACAATTAAAATGCTCATAACTTTTTACGGTTATACGCTCTGGTTGATTTTATTACATATTTGGAATCCCCACGCGAGCGCGTCGAATGGTGTATCTGACTTCTCAAAGTTCGATGCCGAGTTCAGATACCTCCCTGGTTAGCTTAAAGCCAAATTTCGCTTGGCTCAAGCTAAACTTTGTTTAGGCTTTATTTGTATGAAGCTAAGCGTAGGCTTGCTAAAGTTTTGGGGTATCGGCAAACCAAGACCTGCTCATTCGATGAATTTGATTTCAAAACTTGCTTTTTTGAGAATCGCTATCCCGTTTTATAAAATTTTAAACTGCACCCAAAAGCCTCTTTTGGCTCGAAAGGCACTCATGGTAAGAGACGGTCACTAGTATTTTAATTTTATAAAAAACAGGGGTAGCCATTCTGCAAAAAAACAACGGGTTTTGTTCAGAATCGTTCTCAATGGCTAGGTCTCAAAAGGGATTTGAAAAATAGAAACACTTCCACCATTTATATTTGAAAATTAGCTTAGCTTTTCCGGACGCTTAGAGTTTAAAACGGGGCGTCTCGTAGTCCAAATCTAAGTTCTATAGCACCGGAAAATCGCTATTTTTGATGTTTTTGATAAAAATTTGTAAAGTTTTCACGCTTAGGAATAGTAAAATAGAAACACTTCCACCATTTATATTTGAAAAATTCGATCCTAAGAAAAATTTTGTCCACCCGATATTGCGAAAGAACCATTATCATAACTCCGAATCACCATGAAATCCGCAAATGGAGGCACGATGAAGTTAATGCATCATTTCTGACAAATGAAGCTTGCTGCTTTGGTCTCGCTCCTGATGTCCCTCCGCGCTCATCGCTGCGCGGCGCGTGAAATCCGTTTTCACGCGTCCTTTGTGTTCCTGATCTGTTCTTTTTTCTCTATCTCCGACGGCCAACCTGCCAATCCGTAGGGACAACAGTACCTGACTGACTTCATGGTTTAGGAATGATACGTCACCGGCGGCAGTGATCTCCCCCCCAACGGCTTCTCCCACTCCCCGTCTCCCACCGGTATCCCACCCCACAAAATGTCTTCCTAAAACGCTACTTTAGTGCCCTATTTACCGTGCTTTCCTGTGCTACTCGATGGATGCAATCGGCGAGCCTTATCCGGAATGGCTTCAACAGAGCGACACGCCGGTATGGACCTATAAACATTTTTGTAAACATCTTGCACCAAAAAAGCGTGGTTCTGGGTTGTTAACGGGGGGTGGGCTTAGCAGGGTGAACCAAAATTTTCGCTGTGATTATCTACTGCCCTAGCAGAAACTATAGACCTTTTTTACAGCAGTTGACATAGTTTTAAATATAAAAACGATGTAAAAAATAATATAAATTGTTACAAATTTTGAACTTTTTTGTGAAAATTTATGAAAAATGATAGTTTTCGAATTTTAAATATTTTTATATAACTTTCTAGCAATCAAAAACTACTAAAAACTCATAAAAATTCGGAATAAGAAATAAGTCCGCAAAGTAAATCCAAACTAGTTTTGATCTTTCGATAGATACCTAAATCTTCGATCTATCGATCGATAAACTCTTCAGAATCGGACAAATGTATATGTATGTTTATAGTGTTCCCCCTGCATCATGGAGACACAGTGCGCTGAAGGCGTCGGTTTAAGTGGGCACGACGAAGGAAACACCCCTGCGGTCCTGAAAAAATGTCGGCCGCAATTTTGCGTAAGAATTTGGGTGACGATAAAGACAACCGCTTTCGTTTTGTAGCAATCCGATGGTGATGCATCGGACGACACGGACTGTATCAAAGCGGTATTGGTGAATGGAGGTAATTAGGTTTTGGTTCGGCTGAACTCCAGACACACCCCCTCCCCCAGCCTGCCCCCAGCTTTTGTATTATCTCGGCTACCTGTTTGTTTACAGGTGTGTAAACTATACCAAAATGCTTGCCAGGGCAAGACGAACATTTTGGGATAGTTTACACGCCTGTAGATGAACAGGGAGCCGAGATACAAAAGTTGGGGGATTTCTGGAGACTTACTTCTGTTTCGAAACGGGGGTTCTCGTACTTGACACTACACAGCTCAAGACTTGGCCTAAACTTAAAGGGCTGCCGACGGCATGTGTCGATCCCCCTCATCAACAAATTGGCAAGTAGCCAACAGGGGAGGGAGCGCGCCCCGGGGAGAGGCGCAGAGATATTTTCTTTCCAGCGCGTAACCGATTGACTATGCCGTCGGCATCCCTTTAAACCTAAGCCTAAGCCCAAGCCTCCAACTAACAAACCAAAAACGTTAATTTGTTATGAAGCTCAGTACCCTCATTTTCAGAAAAAGTCTTCTTCCCGTTCAACCTGTGCACACGTGCAATGGTGGCCACTGGAGAGTGTGTCGGCAAAAAACTGTAAATCCATTCGGGCTTCCTCATACTCCGTCTTGCAGGAGCACAAAACGCTATGACCCGACCTCTGGAAGATTGACTACAGAATATCTGGTGCAATGTGACGCTGACTTTTTGGTGCCCAAGTCCGTTTGACCTCCTCGAAAGTAATAAAAGTTTTTCAGGTTTGTCGTTGACGCCAATGCGGCTGATAAAAGTCGGCAATTGACATGCGTGCCGAGCCTCCAATTGGCCGCTGGTTTCCTGAAGGATTCTCCATCGCCTCTCCAAGACTATCCCTACAACGTTCCCGATCTGTTGGACTTTGAGGTAAGCACATCCGAGAATTTTGTCGGGGGAGTGGTGCAGTCCTCCCCCAGCCAACCCCACGTTTACTGAACCATGGTTTTCCGTTGTTCTGCAGAGACGTAGTGTATATCAAAATGTTCGTCTCGATTTGATGAACTTTTTGGTATACTACAGTCCTATCGAGCAACGGGGAGCCGAGATAAAAAAGTTTGGGGCCATCTGCCGTAAAGATAAACTGCATTCTTACAATGCGGCGACAATTCTCTTTTTAGTACTGTGGAAAAGGTGGCCGTCAGCCGACAAACAGCGCCTGCCAGCCACTCCCAATCTGCGAAGACGCTAGCGATACACCGTAGGGCACTGTGTGATGGTTTAGTCTTACTGGTTATTCCCCAGCCGGAAGTTTTTGGCTATAACTTTATTTTACATTTTGTAGGCTCAAATTAAAACCTTAGTATATTTTTCGACGCTCTATCGAATGGCGTTGCAAAATCCGATAAATAAGCGAAAATACCGACAACTTTGAGACCCTTCGGCTGTGGGGGGGAGGGGGTAAAGTAAACTCTTACCAGGGTCTTTTGTAGCTCGATTCGGCCCTTCGCCGACGGCTTGGTGAAAGTAGCGCCAGAATGTGATGTGCCATGCCACTATGAATATGGTCGGATGAACTACAGCGACTGCGTCTTCCTGGACATCGTTGACGCTGGCGCGAAAAGATTCTTTTCGGCTCGCCGTGCATTGGTAGGTTTTTCTTGGTTGAGTATTCATGGGCCTGACCAACCAACTTTTTTTCTACGCAAGACTAAATTTTCTTATGAATAGCGGATGGGTTTTCATTTTTTTGGTGTTTTTACCTATACCTAGGCGGAAAAACTTTACTAGTTTTCAGTAAAAATTTAACTTTCGACCAAAATGACCAAATTTTCGACTTTTTCAAACACTTTGCTAACTTGTTTGAAGGTTTTTCTACTTTCAATATCGCTAAAACTTACTAAAAACAATGTATCAAAAATCGTTGATTTTCGCCGGAAAAATCGCTGTTTTTTTCATCGGAATTTGACAAGTCTGCGCGTTTAGGAATTGTAAAAACAGTTTTCAAGCTATGTAGAACTTCCACTACCTATTACCTATTTCAGTCGGGACCCTATGCGGAATTCATGTCGGACGAGCAGACGTTGGCGATCGGTCGCGCCCACACAGAGTCGACTCGTGCAGCCCGCGCAGCAGCAAATGACCCGACCGAACGGGCGATCCGCTACCCGAAGTGCGTCGACACGGTCGGATTGCTGGCAAGTTTTTTCTTGTTCTCACACGGAAGTGTCAAACTCTGGCCGCGAAACCGGCAATTGGTTCCTAAGGGTTTGCTTTCAGAATGATGACCTTTGGCGCGTCGAAAGCGACATGTTGCTGAACTGCAAGAAGAACATCTTCGCGCAGATCTCGGGCACCGCTGAGTTGATGATACGGGCGCCGATCTGTCAATGGGCAGATGAATTGGTCAGCAGTCATTATCGTTGTTTCCGGGTTTACTTGCAAGCCGGTTGGTTGCTGATTTTTTGGGATCTGGACTGTTAGCGGGGGTACCAAATTTTTCCCTGTGATTCGCGACGGCCCTATAACAAAATATAAACCAGTTTTATCACATTTTAGATAGTTTTTAGATATAAAAACCATATAAAGCTAATAGAAATTTCAAAAATGTATGAAAAACGACCAAAAAGGCTCAAATTCCCGGATTTTCAAGAATTTTCGAAATATTTTTATAGGTTTCTAGCTATCAAAAACTGCTTTAAATACTATAAAAATACATGATATATCAACAACATGGACAAAAGGTCAAAAACAAGCTAACAGTCCAGAAGCGATTTTGCCTGCGAGATAACGTTTTCCAGCGGGTATGCCAGAATCGTAGCAGCAATCTGCAACTAAAACCGAACACCACTTTGGCTACCCCGATATCCGACGAGGGCTGGCAACTTTGTAAGTTTAATCTTATGGTACTACTCGTTGGGGGATGGGCTTGAAAGGAACTTCATTTTCAGGGCAAACTATCGCTTCCGTCACACCCCTACTCGTGGTTGTCGTTGTCTCGCTAGCCGCTGTTTGCTTCTGTGCACGCCGTCGCACCCCCAAACAACGTGAAGTTACGGCTGTTACGGCTGCCAAGTCTGTCCAGCTGTTTGATTTTCAATTTTCCAAACAGGCAGCGCCTCATCCCCCATGACACGGCTTCATCGCTGCCAGAGACCTATGCACCAGAGTATATCGCGCTCCACATCCAAGACATGGCCGGGAATTGGGGCGATGATCTTGGAAAGAAGGTGAATCGGTGATCCTAGCTTTTATTCATGATTAAAGCTTCCGGTTGAGATGGCAATTTCAGATATTATGGCTTTAGGTGACCGGGGAGCCGAAACAAATTCCGGACGAGACGCCGAAGCATTTCCGTTTACCTAAGACCGGCCACACGGCTTTGCAGGCCGAGGTGAAATATTTGGTGGGTGACGGCAACGTTCACAGCGGTTCATGTCCCATGTTTCTAGGCTGACGGCCAGAAGCTCGCAGGCTATGCACCCAAGTGAAACTAAGCGTCCTAAACCCTAAGCGTAGGCTAAGTCTAAGCGTAAGCTGCAGCCTAAGCCTAAAACCCAGCCGAAGCCAGGCCTAAGCTCAAGCCAAAGCCCAGCCTAAGCCAAGCCGAATCCCTAAAACTAACCTACGCCTAGTCCGAAGCCTAACCCTAAGCCCAAGCCAAAGCTCGGGCCCTAAGCCTTAAATCAAGCCCTGACTTGCCCAAAAAAAACGAAACCGCAGGGCACTAACGACGCTTCGGCTCCCGTCGATGCTTTGACCGTTGCAAAGAACATTGTGAGACGATTATCCGAAGACACCTGGGTCTGGGGACCGCAACCACCCAAGAAAGTCGACAAGAAAGGCGACACCGACGCCGAAGAGAAGAAAGAGAAGCCCAAAAAGGTACGGGGAGAACTTTTTGATAATAAGTTGCCACACCGGAGCGAGCTTGTCTTGTGCAGAAGTTTGCGCTGGTCCCGATGCTGTTTTCGAAAACGGCGAAACCACCAGAATCAAAAAGTTATGAAACACGGAGGCTTGAAAGCTTCATAAATTTTTTGGTCTCGTCGCTTCGCAGATTTTGAAAACAGCATCGGAATCAGCGCAAAATTCTGCACAGTCTAGAATTGGTCCCGTGTGGGAACTCGATTGTCACTAAAAAACGCTGCCCCGTCATTATCTACCAAAAATCGCTGCGCGCAGGTGGCGCAATTCGACGCCGCTGAGCTGGCGGCCCTTTTTACGCGTGCGACGGAGGTTGTTAGCGAACAACGAGGGGCCGTCCACCTGACCGGCCCGGTCTGGATCGTTGGCGATTTGAAGGGAGATGTGAGTGACTTTCTGCACCCTAAAAGGGCTCATTGCCTGTTAGAGGGGGGTGTTTTTCCCAAAAAGCACCCCTCCGCTCTCTCTCGTCGCCTTCGGTCGGAAAAAAAAAGATAGAAATTTGGTCCATTTTTGGAAGCAATTGGAAGTGAGGCGACCAAATCCGTCGAGGCGCTTTTTTGGGACGCATTGTTTACAACCCCAAAAGATGGTTTTTAAGCTCATCTCCGTTTGGCGTATCTTCAAGGCCTACTCAACGCTGGCCGACGCGGGCACAAAGTGGGTTTTCTGGCGAGTGATGAGAATTTTTCCAATAATCCCGTACGCATCAAACGAGCAAAAACAAGGCATATCAAACAACGTAACAAAAATAAACCATTTTTCCGGTATCTAACAACTTTTTTCGTCAAACTTATGAAAAATGACCGAAAAGGTAACATTTTCAAATTTCTAGGTTTTAAAATATTTTTTGAACCCTATTTCAAGCAAAAACTGCTAAAACACTATGAAAATAGGTTGTGTAGCATCAATCCCGGAAAAGCAAAAATTGCCCCCCGCTAACAGTCCAGTACCAAAAATTTTAGGTTGCTGTTCCTGGGTAACTTGGGCTCGCCGGAGGAGCCGATGTCTGTGGCCGTTATTGCTCTCGTTGTTGCCATGATGATCATCTACCCGAAAAACGTGGGATAAACCGCTTACCTTCAGCTGATGTATTTTAGATGTTCTACCTCTGCGGCGAATTCGAGCTGCCGAAAAAGGACAAGAAAGCCCGCTTCTCCCAGCCTCACGTAACCGGCAAGCAAGTGGCCGAGATGAACAACGCTATCGACGCTTTTTTCGCCCGGCTGCCGATTTTTGCCACGATTGACAAGCGCATCCTGGTGGTGCACGGTGGCCCTTGTAGGTTGCAGTGTTAGCAAGTGCAGGGGGGCTTTAGCTGTAGCTTTTTCGGCCTTTTATAGGTTGCAGTTTGGAGTCTGGCATACAGAAAGCCCAATTTTCGGCATTTTGTAGTTTTTAGTCTACAAGCTACGAAAAAATTCCGATTTTTAAAGAAGTCCTAAGCGAAAAATCCGGATTTTCGGCGTTTTGTAGTTTGTACCCTTCCAGACAGAAAGCACTACTATCGACCTTTTGTAGTTTTTAACCTAACCGGGTGTTTTCGCGGTTTATTGCGTAGTTTTATGGCGTGTTTCGTGGTTTTCGATTGTAAAAGGGCCTAAAACCACATAAAAAATCCAGAAAATCCGGACATTTTCGGCATTATTGAGCAAAAGCATACGCCCCCCCGAAAACAGCCCAGAACCATATCAAATCGCCAAATAAATAATTCCAGGCCCTGAGCTGACAAAGGAGCTGCTCCGCGAGGGTTCGACCTCAGCGACCCGAAGCTCAATGATCTTCGCGTCGCCTCCGTTATGAGCTGCCCGCAATGGCATCGAAAAGAGTTTGTACAAAAAGAAATATAGATTTTTGCCTCAATTTCACTACAAGTTTTTTTTCATTTAATTAGTTTTTCACCCGAAAAATAGTTTGATTTTACCTACGAAAAAATGTCTAAATTCATACTTATATTTCTGGAACATTCACAAAACTCGTATTTTCAGGTTCGAAAAGAAGAAGGCAAACGACGGGGGCTACCTGTTCGGCAAACAGGCGGTAGCCGACGCCCGCAAGCAGCTCGACGTCGATTTCATCATCCGCGGCAATGAGGTACCAGAATCACGGCGTCAATTTACATTGATAATGCCACTATCAGTCCTTGAACGCGGGCATCAAGCTCTTCGGCGATTGGGTGATCTCTCTTTACTCGACGCCTACCGAATTTCAGGAGGAGGTAGGCTGTTTTTTGGCCTTAAAATCGCTACAAGCGTTTCGTCTATACACACCACCCCTAGCTCCTTTCAGGCTGAGCCTGGCCAGACCCCTCGCCGGTGCGCTGGCTTCTTTGGCGTGCTGCGCTACGACGGGACCGGCTTGTTCACGATGCTCCATTTCGTCGCGTTCGACGACTTTCACGAATGTGAGGGATTTTCCAATTGCTGAGCGAGCGTCCTAACTGGGCCTTAGGCTTGGCCTAGGCTTGGGCTTGGGCTTAGCTTAGTTTAGTTTAGGCTTAGCTTAGTTTAGGCTTAGGCTTAGTTTAGGCTTGGCTTAGGCTTAGGCTTCGCTTGGCTTAGGCACTGCCTAGGCTTGGCTTAGCTTAGGATTCGGTTACTGACAAGACGAACGCCCTCCAACAACCTTATGTTTAGCGGGTGCTGACTGCGAAAACTTCTTGAAGGTCGCTCTCGGCCAAGACGTCGCCTTCATGACCCAGAATGTCGAGGTAGTTGCTTGAGTCTGGTAATGCCGTACGATACCAAAACGGATTATAGAGCTGTTTTATCGCATTGTAACGCATTTTTATAGTATTTTACGGAGTTTTTAGATTTAAAAAGCTCAAAAAAATTGTGCGTTGTTTTTTGCGAATAAGTGCCGTTAAGCGGACAGAACCAACATTTTTATTTAGCTGGATGCCGCCGCACCCGCGACCACAAGCCCTTCTGGAGATGTAGGTTTTAAGCTATGTCAAAAAGCATGTTTTCCGGATTTAATTTTGTCGAAATCGCAAAAAGGATTATTTTGGTTTTGGTTCTTTAGTTTGAATAGGTAGGGTAGGTAAGCCTATGCCTAAGCCTGCCTAAGTCTAGGCCTAAGACTTAGCCTAAAACTAAGCCTAAGCTGAAGTCTAAGCTGAAGCCTGAGCCTAAGCATAAGCCGATGCCTATGCCTATCATAATCATAAGCCTAAGCATGTTCCTAAGCCTAAGTTTAAGCAGAAGCTTGGATGCTAAGCCTAATTCTAAGCCTTAGCCTAAAGCAAAGCCTACACCTTTTTCCAGACTGCGCCTACTCCGACATGAGCTGCGCGGGGCGACGATCGATTATAATCTTTGTACAGTATCTTATGCACTTAAAAAATTCTGACTAGTGCAGTCTGGTCGGCGGTTTGGACTTTTAACAACGAGACGCTAACCTGACTTTCTAGGCTCAAAACCAATGTGAAAACTAAGGGATGAAAAAAGCCAGTTTATGTTTGTAAACAAATAATTTAGCTAAAAACAGTCAAAGCGCACGTTCATGCATGCGCTACGTGGGTGCCTATTTACGGTTGCGTCGTTGTCTTCGGCGTGGTACCCTCAGCGTCTTTAGGCGCGCCCGTAGCCCATGCCTGAACGTGCGCTTGAGAGCTCAGTGAAAGCCTAGGCGGAAGTTGAAAACGAAGTAGCATGAAGGTAGCGTCTCCCTAACTCCTATCACCAAGTCCATTCTGCCCTCCCGCTGTCACTACCCTTCATCGAATCGATTACCCCTGTATTCTTGCTCCCGATTGTGTCCCTGATTTTTCTATTTCTTTTCCTTGTCCTTTGCGGAATAAATCTGTATTGCATACGGTGATGAAGTTGCACGAGACATCAGCTGGCTATCTAAAGCTAGAACGCGCAAGCAGCAACACATATTTAAGCCGTCAAAAACTGGTGAAATCGTCAAAACCAACCTTAATCTGGCTATGGCTTTTTTTCTAGAATATTTTTTGAAATCCTATCCTATAAGCGAGAAAAGTATGTTTGTTTTCTGTACAGCCAATTTCTCGGCCGTCAGACCGAATTTCGAGCTGATTTTTGGCATGGAAGTGGAGAAGCACATTTGTCAGTGATGCATTTTTTTGTTTTGCGAAATTCCTTCATTTAATAATTTTATGAGCAAAAAAGTAAAAAACCCTTAACAAAATGGGTTTTTGTCGCGTTGTCCGGAAATTTTCTCAGCGCCTAGAGGGAATTGGGGCTCAATTTTTGGGAGGTAGATGGGAAATGTATTTCCCCAGATACATTTTTTCGGATTTTGCAAAATTCTTTAAAACAAAGTTTTTATAAGGATTTTTCTGAAAGGTCCTTAATAAATCGCGCCACGGGCCGTGGTGTCAGGGCCATAACTCAATTCACATGGCGAATTTGGACCTGTATCTTTGAACACTTATGTATGCGATGGTGGGGATGACGCGCAACTTATTATGTTCACAAATTTCGACCAGCTTCCACCCCAAAAATCGAATTTTGTAAAGTGGCCTGAAGGCCTGCCTGTCGGAGGGCCTGGGGCCATTCCTTTTAGCACAGCTTGGTTCGCGCCGAGAATATGAAGAGGCCTTTACCGCCGCCTGTTCCCATCCCCCCGTGGTGTAGTGGATGAAGGCCGGGGCTATGACTTTGAGGGTCGTAGGTTCGGATCCGCGAGAAATTTAACTTTTTGCTTTTTTGTAGTTCAGCAAAAAAACATATTTCTAGGCTTTCCGTGTGCGCGATTTAGGCCTGGCCTTCGCTCTAGCGCCGCAGGCCCAAGGAAAGGTCCTTGGCCCAGGCTCTGGCGCCGAGGCCAGGATGGTCCTTTACCCGGCTCTTGCGCCGCAGCCGGAAATGGTCCTTGACACACACTTAAATTCGGGAGAAAAGCAGTAGCTAGCGCCGCAGGCTCAAAGATTCTGGCGCAAGACTGGCTCTGGCGCCGCAGGCCAAAGAATGGGTCCTTGAGTCAGGCTCCTGAGCCGCAGACTTGAAAAAGGGGTAAGGGAATTCATGGTTCCTAGACGGTGTCCAGTGGAAAAGGGCCGCGAAGCGGTCTTTTTCCACTGGTTTGAAAATATTTTGAAAATTCGCGAAAAGTGCGTCCAGCAGTCTCTCGGATTTTCGAAATTCCACAAGTTTTTGCTCGATTTTCAGAATTTTTCATTCAAAAAGGGTACTCTTTTGTCAAAAACCCGTTTTAACCGGCTTAAGTTAGCCAAGCTCTTTTCGCAAACGGCTTTCAAAAGGCTGTCGTTGGGCCGCGAGAAACGGCTTAAAAATCGTTCAATTGTGAGTATTGTAAAGAATCCTTTATCAGGAAAACATCAGAAAACCGCCGGTTTCGTAAAAAAAGGTTAGTAAATGTGAGGCGGCTAGAGAGGGGTGATATTTTTAGGCAGCCTGTAGAGTTTTTGCAGCACGGGCGTGTTGGTTGTAGTTGAGATCGACTGGCTCAGGTGTCGGGACTGGATCCCGGCGACAAAATGACCCGTGTGACCGGGGAAAGGAGAATGAATTGATCCCAGCCGTTTCCTCCCCCACCTACCCGGCTGAACCGATCGCCAGTTAGGCAGATCCGTGTCGTCTTCCAGCGATCACCAACCCATACATCGAAACTTATCGAGTCGCCGCGATCCATCACTCCAAAAACCGGATTTTTGGGACCGTGACGCGGCAATCTCTGGACTCTGTCACTTGAGAGTGCTAATCTGAGCGTATTTTCGACATCTTCAGGCGAGAAAGCTAGATGTTTACCGCTTCACGACTTCCCATCGAGCTTTTGGTTTGTGGTTTGAAGCTGTGGTTCTTTTGCATTAACGAGGGGGGGGGGTTGTATTAAGCTAAAAATACCTAGTAGAGTAGAATAGGAAGTATTTACATAATGTTTTTAGTAAAATAAAACCATGGTTTAACTAGAAAACTGTCTAAAAACTATCAAAAAGTTTTTCAAAAAGTCGAAATTTTTGTCAAAAACGGCGATTTTTGAGCGAGAAATCGATTTTTTTCTTCTTGTATCTTTTAGTAAAATTTTGTAAAGTTTTGACATTTAGGGATAGTAAAAAACAGGAAGTATCAATTTTTTTAGGAGGAAGTTATCAAAAAACTTGGACCCGACGAGCGAGATAACCTTCGGCGCACCAACCAGGTAACTTTGACGAATTCCATAAATCGAATTTTCCAGTTCTTCTCCCATTTCCAATACCACAAGCGCCTGTTCCCGGAACGCATCGAGCGTCTACAAGTCTCATCGGTATCCTATAAACAACATTTCCCATCCGATAGACCTTAGAGCAAGATCATTGTCGAATTTGCTGGTGGCCAGATTTCGATCAGCAAAACGAAGATCGGCAATGAGTTGTTGTTGCGGAATAATGCGTCTTCGTGAGTGGTCGATTCTAGTAGGAGATGAACTCGTGCTCCAGGCTGTTGATCACCAAAACACCGGGATGGCGCTGTTTTCCGAGTCGTTGCGTCGAGCATCGATCAGGGTTGTTGAGAGAGACCTTTCCTTGAACTCGACGCATGTCTTTGATAGCCAGGTGGGTGCGTTAAAAAACTTTCTGGGAGACAAACCGGATTTTTATATCGTTTTTCGTAGCGTTTGTTTCCTGAAAATGCATAAAAACATTGGCAAATTGAAAAATTTCGGCTTTTTTGCCAAAATCATAATTTTTCGAAATTTTTATGATATTTTTAAGAACTTTCTAGGTTTTTCACATTATCGGGGGTGGAGGTAACAATTTTTTGTGTTAATTGAGAAATGCCAAAAATGCCAGACTCAATCGGAAGTATTTTCATATAGTTTTTACTCAAATAAAACCCTATTTTCACTAGAAAAACGATAAAACATCTAAAATTTTGAAAAAGTCGAAATTTCGTTCAAAAACCGGCCATTTTTCGACGGAAAACGATATTTTTTTGTATTTAAAAAATTGTAAAGTTTTTACGTTTGGGAATGGTAAAAAACAATTTAGGAATACTAAAAAAACAGTTTAGAAACACTTTATATTAAAAGAAAAAAATTTGTCTGGCCCTCCCCCCGCTAACAGCCCAGTACCCATTTTTCAGGGCAAAGCCGACGAAGCATGGTGGCAGATGGCCTTCTCTTTCCGGCAGGCATGTCTCGTGGATTTGGACGTATTTTCGAACACCGCGCCGCTTTTTGTAAACTGGTTAGGGGATCGCCCTGTAGAGCATCTGAGACTGAAAATTAAGGTATGAATGACACATTACCGGATATTTCTCCTAGCATCGACCAACTAGCGAACCGATGGCACTTCCGGTGGCTCTGAACTCGTCGGTGGCGGTAGGGTTGATCATCCACTTTTACAACAGTAGTTCAGCTCCACTCGGCGCGCCTTGTTGAGCTTCACATCGGGGATCACGAGAAATTGGCGGCGATCCCGGAGATCAGCGCCGAACTTCGAGTTTTTGGATCCGTATTCATTTGCCAAGAATTTTTGGAGGTAAGCTAGAAAATCCGGCCAGTAGGCAGAATCTTTTGGTGCTGTACTGTTATCGGGGGGAGGTGGTATCCTAGATATCTAAAACCGTCTTCAATACAGTTTTTCAAAGTTTTAGATTATTCGTAATATTTTTATAGTGTTTACAGCGTTCCAATTACTAAAATCTCATAAAAGATTTTTAGAAAGTTTAAAAAACGTGCTGTTATAACCATTTTCTGAAATTTTTGACCAAATTCTCGAAAATTTTAAAAATTTTCGTGCTTTCTAGCTTTTTCTAGGTTTTCTATGGAGTTTCTATATATCTAGGAATACGCCAAAGTTATTGACTAAGCCCCCCCCCTCCGCTAAAAGACTAGTACCATTTTTTTAGAGACTACGAAGCGGAAAAGCCGCCACGTTTAGAAGAGCTAAACTAGTGCCTGCCGTCGAAGAAGAGCAAAAAGCGGAAATTCCGGTAAGTTAGAAAAGTTGAAATAAGCATAAAAGTAATCCTAAAAACTAGCGATATTTTACATAGAAACCGGATGACGATAACGTTGCCGAGCAGCAAAAAGATAGCTCCTCCTCCCCGGAACCGAAGAAGAAGCTCCACAGAGAGATTCGGGATCAACACAGACGCTGTTGTTTGCTGGTTCAGTCCTCGCGCTATTAAACTTATACTTTTGAATAAAAAATAAAATTCGAATCCCTCGACGATCCTCAAAAATACATTTATCAAAACGACATTTTGGCAGCATTTCATAAAAAGGCAATTTTCTTGGTTTTTTTGCACGGCGTCAACTGGAATCGGGTGAGCAACTTTTCGAGGAGTATACAAAAAACGCGAAAATTTTAGATGAGCTTCTCGATGGTCTTCTGGTGCTCATCGGGGCAGTACTGGAGCCCGTTGTAGAGCTTATAGAAGCAGTCGTGGCAGTACGGCTTCCGGTCGTGCTCGCGGTATGTGCCGTGCATGTTCAGCGCCTGGAATTGAGACGATTTTCTATTTTCTAGTATAAAAAATGCATAATGGAAATTTGCTGTAGTTTAGAGCTTTTTAGCGTTTCCGGTTCTGGACTGTTAGCGGGGGTGGGGGGCTAATTCTGGTTTATTTAGTACTCAATATTCAAAATGACATTTATTTGGCTTTTTCGCCGTTTTTTGAGCACACAAAATTAAGGAAAAAATCGTAAAAGTGTCTAAAGCAAAGATAAGTTACTAATATCTACATTTAAAGTGTCTAAAACAACGATAAACTACTAATATATCTATATTAAAAGCTTCGAATAATGATAAACTACTAATAAATTACTAAAAACGCTCAAAATTTCAAGGTAGGCGTAGGACAGCTAGTTTTTCCACCCCCGCTAACAGACAAGAACCGGGATTTCGTGCATTACAACATTTATTATTATTATTTTCATTATTCCTTACCTTCTGGCAATAGGTGCACATAAAGTGGTAGGTGTGGAACTTCTGGGCGCGCTCCGAGTTTGGAGCGAGGGCCGTCAGGATTTGGCCTGAAATTTTTATCGTTTTTCTATAGTTTCCAGTAGTATTTATTGTTTTTCAATAGTATACAATACGTAAATTTAATTATAACGTGATCAGGGGCGTAGCCAGAAAAAAATTTCGGGGGGGGCCCCCAAAAAATTTTTCCAAAAAACTCAAAAGATTAACGAGAAAACAGCGCCGCAGGCTAAAATTTTTGAAAAAAGGTTGCGTAGCTCTAGAAATAACCGTAAACGTGAAAAAATAGCGCCGCAGGCAGAAAATTTTGAGAAAATAAAAATCATAAGGGTCCCCCCTATGAAATTTTCGCCCGGCCGATTTCGGGGCGCCCGGGCCGTATTACGCTACGTCCCTGAACGTGATTATAACGATAAAAACCCACCGTCAATCTCCCCATCGCAATAGGCACAAATGGCGGGCGCCGTCGGCGGCGGTGAAGGCTGAATCATTGGGTTATTGTGAGTGTTGTCTGAATGAACTCGTTTCCGCTCTAGCGCACCTGCGTGAATTCGGCGCCAATTTATGAACGCGCCGTTTACAAGCGGAGAAAAATATGAAAAGAGAAAACAAAAGAATACCACGGTACTACAAAAAAAAACAGATAAATTTTGCTCACCTCAATTTGCAGGGTGCGCCTCGGCGTCTCGCTGCGAGCACGGCGTCTCAGACTGGCGCTGAAATTTTCGGTGAATGATGCATAAAAAAATGGTGCTTTGGCATTATCGGGGTAGGCCAGAATCTATTTCTTTTTCTATAAGTCCATAAAGCCTTGTCACTAGTGATGGGGTTATTCAAATCAAATCCGGGATCAAATCTGAGGATTTGATTAAGCTTCCGTTTCTTATTCAAATCTCCAAATTTTGCGCTAAAGCAGATAAAGGGCATTTCAGCGCAGAAGCATAGGAAAGATACATTTTACTCTTTGCATGCAAATTTGGAGATTTGAATAAGAAAGGCAATATCATACATCCTGAGATTTGACCTAATTTGTTGAATCACTATATCACCTAAAGTATAGTATTCTAGTAGCAATTTTGCTATATTTAAAGCTGAAAAACAATCAAATAACGTCTTAGAAAAAGTCTTTGGTCGATGTTTTGGTCAAAAAATCTATATTTTTGGACTTTTCAATGAAAATTTGTAAAGTTCTTCCGTTTAGAAATAGTAAAACAGTTTATAAATACTTCCTAATAGGATAGTTATAAAAAATTTCTATCCTCAAACATTAAAACTTTAGCTTACGTGTGCGATTCCGAAATGTCAACGCCGAAATCGCGATGCATGTCTTCGACCGTCGTCTTCTCTTCCGGCACTGAAAATTTAGCGTTGAGATTAATTTATTATACACAAACTACTAGTTATTACAAATACTAAAATTATTCTGCAGTTTGAGATGAATTTTCGATTATTAATGCTCTTAGATGAACGCTTTTTCCCAAACCGACGTTGTTCGTACTGCTTTGGTGAGGGGAATGGCCTCGGCTCCTCATCGACCGTTGGCGTCAAACGGAGACGATATTCAACCTCCTGAAGAAATAATTTATTCATTTTATTCAATTTGTATTGCAAATCAAATAAAAACAGTACCTCGCTGCCACGATCCTTCTTCTTGCCCTTATCCCGGCCCAGCGATCCGCGCCGCAGCACCTCGGCCGTCGCATTAACATCGTAGACGAGCGCGGCAAGCGTGTCGGTCACGGCATTCGTTCCTGAAAGCGTATAAAATAATGTGAAAAAAAACTTTAAAAATTTTTATTTTTATTAAAAATCTAAACTACGAGACAATACGACATTACGCATATCGTCGCCATAGGAGTGCCTCGTAGCGTTCGCAATTTTTCGTTTCGATTTTTGACGATCCCAAAAATTTTTATATTTACTTTTCTTTTCCTATAAAAAATTTTTTTTTTGTCTTCAAATATTTTTTTCTTATCAATCACGCCTCTTTCCCCTTCATTTTCCAATTTCAGATGCTCAGCTTCGACGAGAAAACTACAAAAATACTTGCAGCCGCCGAGGCGCGCCAAAAAGAATTGGAAAAGATCAACGAAGGCGCTTCTGCACCCCGCCCTACCGGTAATTCAATCAATTTAGCCCTAAATCATTCTCCTTTTAGTTTCCGAAACCAGCGAGACGGACACCGCCGGCCTCGATCGGGCTACGATTGTAAGGAATTCGTTTGTTGCCCAAAATAATGTTTTTTTTCAGCGCGCCCGCTTCGCTGCCCTGAGCGCGGAAGAAGAACAAGTCGAGTTCCACTTCACGCCACCGAAAAGCGACCGATCCCGAGATGATAATTCCTTGGCGCCGGTGCCCGCCCCACGAAAGACCAGCGGCAGCTCGACCGATCGTTCATCGAAAGCCGTCGACTTCTTCGCCCCAAAGAGCTATGTCACGCCGAAGAAAGGTTGCCGGAAATTACGCAGATTATCCTCTTTTTCTTTAGAGGATCCAACCACCGGCTCGGCCATCATCTTCAACCGCAATGTGCCCCACGTCATTTCGAGCGTCAAAAAAGAAGAAAAGTTGACGACTGATACGGTATATTTGACTTTTTTTTCTTATTACCCAACTTTTAGGTCACGATTGAACACAACAACACCGCCACCTCGACCTCGACTTCCACAGCCTCCTCCACGCGTTTCGGGATGCAAACTTTCCTGTCCCAGAAGGTATATTCCAAATTTTTCTTCACCATTTTATATCTTTAGAAGCCATACTTGCCCAACTCGACGCCCGACCACCAAAACCCAAACGAATCCATCATCACGGGGAGCCCAATGGTGTTCAAAGGCCAGCGCGTGCTCAATTTGCAACATCACGACTCGTTCACTTTTCCTTCACATGGCGCCGCTGAATTCGTAAGCTTCTCGTTCGTATTTATCATTTGTTTTTAGAAGCCGCTAAGCACTAGCTCTCCGATTCGCGATGACATGAGCACGCCGCCGCTTCCGCCAAGTATCACAGCTACCACAGAGCCCGTCAAGCCGAAGGAGCTGTTTCGCACCGTTTGGTCGGGTGCCAGCAAGATGACGCCTGTGCCGGAAGAGCCTTCCCGTAAAGATTCGGCGAATCTGCAGAACTTGCGAAGCCGCTGGGAGGTATAATTTCTCAAAATATTGATTTTCTTTCATCTTGTTTGCTACCTTAGTAATTATCGGACGGGGAGATCCATTTTTTCTTCTACTAGTAACGTCATGACAAGTACTTTAAGAGTCGTTCTAGTAAAATATAGTCAAATTAAACGCGGGAAACTCTTTAGAAAACTTTAAAACAGTTTCAATTTTTGAAGTGTTAGTCGAAAGATCTTTTGTGTTTGTTTAGTAGATTTTCTACGTTTAGAAATCGTAATCACGAGTTTAGAACGCGGGCAATTTCTTAGACAGTTCAGGATTGCAAGAAAATCCTCCCGGAGATACTAAAAAAACCGTTTCTTTTTCGTCTTTCATTCTTCTCTCTTTAGCTGGCATCATCAACGGGCACTCCGCTTCACCCGGATGCCAGCGAGGAAGAGTTGCGCAAGTTGGCCGCCCTTTCTTCCGAAAAGACATTGCCCGCAACCAAGACCACGGCGACAAAGGTATACTTCGACATTTTTCCAAGATTCTTTTTGTAGTTGCCACACGTACTCCGTCTGCCTCACCCTAACTTTGGCGCCGGGGGCTCGGCCGAACGCACTGTCTCCTCAACGAGGTCCTGGAAGTCTGATGCTCTTCGCTCGCCGCTCGGTCTCAAATCGCCACCACCTGTCACTTCGCCGCATCTTCGCTACCGCTCCTTCAAGCCGGTATTTTTCCCTTTGCTATTTTGCAGGTTCTTAATTTTAGGATGTGCTTGAGACCTCGGTCAAGGAGTCTGAGGTGTTTGAGGAGTGCGACTTTGACAGCACTTTCCGCTCGCATCGAGATGAGGCCGAACGTGTGTGTTCTCTTGAGGAGGTAATGCAACCATTATTTTTCAATATGTTCGGTTCTAGACTAATAAGCAATCACATGAAGGCGAAGAAAGGCGCCGCGCAGCTCGCAAACTCTCGTTCCCGAGCCCGGTCAAGGGGCCGACCACCTCTACTAGTTCTAAGGTTTTATGCCGTTTTCTGACGCACCGTTTTTTTAGTTGTCCCCGGTCAAGACCGCCACTTCGACGACGAGCCGCTCGCCGCCAACTTCTGCTGACCCTGAGACAAATCTCGTCGGTTTTGTCGCTTCTTGATCATTGCTGTTTTTTAGGCGCACTCGATATCATTCTACCGCAAGAACCAAGAGTCGAATGCCGACGACAAGGTCGAACGCATCGTTTTTGCCGGGGCTGCAACTCAAGCGCGGCCTCAGCTTCCACTTTTGACGATCACCGAGGAGCGCACTGATTTGATCGTAAGTTTTCTGGAAAAATGGCTTTTCTCTCCTGTTTAACGCGTAAGAAACAATTTCATTTTTTTAGAATCGCTTGGAACGTGATCTGAACGTTGCCGACGAACACATCCACCAAGCCCAGCGAGCCCTCGAGTGCTGCCGTGAAATGCCAAAATTTGCGGGTAGCCCGGAAGAAGTGGACGCCCAGCGGGCCCTCCTCACCGCCCAGGAGAAGAAATCGGCGCTGATGTGCGAGCTGAATCGTGTCGACAACTCATCGCACATTGATGGGCCTCGCGGCGGCATCAGCCTGTCCAACATCTCCTTCCCGCTATCACGCGAATTTATCAACGGCCTGACCGCATACGGGAATGGTAACCGATTTTGCTTGAGCCTTCTGAACTGGTTGCAGACATCGATCTCGTCTACCATTTCATCGTCATCATCAAGTGCGGCGCGACGGTGCTGCACACGAACGTCGTCTCATCGGAGGACGCCATGTACTCGGTTTCTTTTATCCTTGAGTATTTGTATATTTGGGTTTAGAATGGAATCGTCGCCTTCCCAAACTGCTTCACCATCAAGAACCTGCGTCCCGATTTTCTGTGCACCGTGGAGGTGTTCGCTCTGGTATGAATTCACAGAAACGTTGACATTGCGTTCTAGCGTTCACGGAAGGAGGCCTGCGGTCCCGAAGAGAAATATCGCAGCAAGGGCGGCACGTTCAAAGGCTTGCACACCTCCTACAACAAGTCACGATCTCCCGGGCGCCGCTCTGCCTCAAGAACGGCAAGCCTTCGGACCGTTGAAGCCGGATTTGAGTCAGGTATGTCCGTCAAGAGGCTTCGATTGACCCTTTGTTTAGTTGGTAGCCTGCAGATCAACATCAAAACCGTCGAGCGCAGCAAGTACCGATTGGAAAACGTGAACCATCCGGTTCAAGGCGACCTGACGATGCGTGTCAAGAAGTGAGCCGTTTCCTCACGCGTTTCATCAAAATCCACGTTAAGATACGCCATTGACAAGTGTGACGTGGTGCACCGTGGCTTCCTCTCGCTCCACCAAACGTCGCAAGGGCTTGCCGCGTGGTCGAGGTATGCATCACTTTTTTCCTTGCAATGATCTTCTCCTAGGTATTGGTGCGTGCTCGAAGGCGGCGAGATGAAGTTCTGGCGCAACCCGGAGGAGGAGAACTCAAAGGTTCGTATCTCGGGGTGGCCAGGTAATTCGGCGTTTCAGAATTGCCGCTGTGTTATCGACCTGTCGACGTGCAGCGGCGAGGGCGCGGTCCCGGAACCGCATGGCACCTACCCGTCATCGTTCCACATCAATGTCTGGGTGCCCAAGGAGGGAACGAGCCGCGAGATGGAGATACTGCGGTAATTTTTTGCGTTTTGGGAAAATTGGGTTTGCCTTATGATTAAATTTTGCTAATAGAAATAAAATACATGTTTTACTTTGTTTCTATTTGCTTTTTCTTTGCTGATCGTTAAGCGCAGCATTCGATTTTTATCTTTTTAGACTTTTAAAAGCACCAATTTGCTTCTTTCTAAAACGGCTTTACATTCCGCTTTGCAGCGTGCTGATGGCCGCCGACCACAAGGAGATGATGACCGCCTGGATCACGCTGCTCAACCGTGCCATCAAGGACCTGCTGATGTGGAACAGCCAGTCGCGATGATTCTTCAGCCATCACATCCACCTCCTCCTTCTCCTTTCCACCCCCACATTCCGTTGTTCCCATTATACTATTAACGCACACATGCACGAGTCGGAGCCACCAGCTGCTCACCCCGCTCTTATGCCCCGTCCCCGTCTCCCCGGTTCAGTTTTGGTCAAGTTCGATGGTTCCTATACACTTGTCCCCCCTAACAATATCTCAAATTCAGTGTTATGAGACTAGATTCATTTGTCCGCCGGTTTTTCCATAAAATATTTTCATTAATTTAATTTCTTTGAATTCTATTCAACTAATGATTTCCAAAAGAACTTGCGTTGATCGTCCTTGATCTTGTTGAGGTCACGCTTAAGGTCGTCGGTAGAAACGGTCTTCAGTCGCGCGTTCAGCCAATCGTCGGTGGGAGAAATTGAGATGCGACCGGTGACCTGAACGGATATTTTTTATTGTTTACCAGGGTTGAAAAACCGCTTCGCGGCTTTTCAACCCTGGCCCCGTCTAGGATCGATGAAATTATTGACTTTGCATAATCCTTGCCGAAAACCGCTCACCAAAAAAATGCAAAGCGCGCCCTCCCTTCCTTTTTATAAGCCATTTCCACTTCCGGCGTATGCTAATTGATTCCTAACAAAGAGGTTGGCAGAAAACTTTACAAAAACCTAATTTTAATATCGAAAATAGCAATTTTTCAAAACTTTTATGTGTGTGCAGTCGATTCCAGCCCCTTCTTTACCCTATGACGTTTCTTCCCTACCGAAAAAATGCTTCCCTGAGGCTGTAGGTGCGGAACATCCAAACGGAAGTGCATGCAAATATACACACACACACACAAACACTATTTTTTTATATATTATATATAACCAGGGTTGAAAAGCCGCTTCGCGACTTTTCAACCCTGGCCCGTCTTGGACCGCATGCTATTCTACGCTTTGCATAATTGCGCTGAATTCAGATGACAAAAAATGAAAATGATTCGCTTCTGACCCTTTATATAGGCGACTTCCTACTTCCGGTCAATGCTAATTTTTCCTAGCGAAGAGGGTTTTACAAAAACTTAAATTTAATATCGAAAATGGCAGATTTTTATAGATCTGTTATGTGGGCAGTCATCCCTAGACCATTACGCACCTAATGACGTATCATACCCACCCATAACTTCTTCCCCTATAGAGATACGACTGGAACAACGATACGGAAGTGGATGCAAAGTGGCACACACACACAGACACTATTTTTTTATATATAGTAGGATATATATATTATTGTTTATAACCCTTGCTTGATGATCTTTGGCTTAAGATGCCCACCTCCATCTCGGTCTGGAACTGGCGGCGCTCGGAGCGCATCTGCTGCTGCTTTCTGCGGATCAGCTCGGTCGTCTGCTCGACGTCAGACACCAGCGCGTGCAGCGTGTCGTTCACCACGGAGCCGTCTGAGTTTTTGAATTCTTATTTACCTGTTCGAACTCACGATCCGACGCCGTCACGCTGGCCCTCGAGTCCGGACGGGTGAGCTGGTAGACACGCTCTAAATTTAGCGTTTTATTGAGTGAAAATAACTATAAATTGACGATTTTTGTATAACAATAGCTAGTTTTCATTATCTTCTTAAAACTTACGATCTCCTGGATTGATTTTATCCCCACGAGCATATTGGAACGACGCGGCAGAATCTAGAAAGAAGGAAGATCTTAGATTTTTGGAAAAACTAACCGGCACGACTTCCCGGGCGATTCGTCGGCGTCTCGAGCACGCGCTGCGAATCGCGCTGCCACTCACGGGACTGGTCGCGAGATGTTGTGTAGGTTTCTAAACGTATTTTAGCTGTGGATTTTTATTTACAAAATTTTAGGGCTCAACTGAGCATAAAAAGCCTAATCAAAAACCCTTACGCTGAATGGGGATCGTCTGGCGCTCGGTGGTGGTGGTGGTGCGCTTCTCGGTGCGCCACGACGTCTGCCCGGTGGTGGCCGGGGTGCCGTGACCGTCCGTACGCCACGAAGTCGTGTCTGAAGTTGGTTTTTAGATTTTAAAAATAGAGAATTGAGATGAATTTAGCTACGTTAACTAAATAAAAAGGCTTACATTGCTGCGGCGGCTCGTTGTTGGTGCGAACGGTCTCGGTGCGCCACGTTTCTGGAAAGTGACTGTTTTTTAGGTGTACTAGTTTGGCATAGTTTAGTCGTAGTTCTAATTATATTCTGAAATAACGACGATTCTTTGCGAAAATTTGGAGATTAAAAGAATACGCCCGACACACTTGCTAGCTAGTATTCTGAATCAGCGCTTTTTTAGTGGATTTCGAACTTTTTGGTATTTTGATAACAGTTTTTTATTTTAAAGAAAATGAGGTTTAAAAAGACGTTAGCAATTTTTTGCGCAAATTTAGAGTTTAAAATTTTTAAGGTGAGGTTTCGCAGCGTTTTAAACAAATTTCGACTTTTTAAAGGGTTTTACCTGGTTTTTTTTGTATTCTAGAATTAGGAACTAACTAGAACAATTCTGGTTTCATTCACTACGCTCCAAAACTTATATTTGATATCGCTACAAACTAAATTCCTTAAGTCAGTTATTTTTGCGCAAACGACAGTTAGGATAAGGATATTTTAACGTGAATTTTCTTAGCGTTTTTAAAATTTGCTAGTTTTATTATTTAGTATTCTAGACTTAGGTTCGATTCTGACTTAAGTCATTACGATCTAAAACGTATATTTCAAATCGATAACAAGCCAAATTCTTGTAAAACCGACCCCCGGTGGGCTGCGTGCTGGAGCGGGTGGTCTCGGTGCGCCACTGGTAGGAGGACTGGCTGCTCTGCTGCTGCTGCTGGCTGCCCGGCAGCGGCGAGGCGGTCATCGCACTAGAATTATTGGGGAATTAGATTAATTATTATCTAAATAGACAATAAATACAAGGATGACGGCAAAAGCTAGTGATAGAGTAAAGACGAGGACTGTTTGTGTGGAAGCTTTTGTACTGTGAATCGTGGTGTGATGGGGTACGGTAGTGGTAGCACGATTTACTCGAAGAGGGCAGTGGTGACAAGATTTTGCGGGGAGGAATAGAAGCCCATAGAAGCGGAAGAAGGTGTTTTCTGGTGGTGATTCATTGGAGGGAGAAGGCGAGCGAATTCATCATGTTGTGCGTCAACTTTTGGCTGGAAACGGGCCAGAAAGAGCGTAATTTAGAGAGAGAGATATAGAGAGAGAGAGAGAGAGAGAGAGAGAGAGGGAGAGGAAGAGGGAGAGAGAAGAGCTAGAGTATTTTTGATTTTTTAAGCCAGTTTGCAAGCTCAAAGCTTTTGCAAGCTCAAGCGTAGCCCAAGGTTAGCCAAAGCTAAGCTCAATTCTCAGCTGGCTTAGTGTTAGGCTTCACCGCCCCGGACCGGCAGGGCGCCCCTCAACACCGCGCGCACGCGCTGCCCTACGCGGCGCGTCAGCACGACAGCGCGCCCGTGCCCGCGCCACGCGCACAGCACGGCGCGCCCCTCTTCCGAGGCGGAAAGCCGAAAATGAGCGTCGACAAGCTGGCGGCTGAAGCTGGGAAAGCGGGCCGAGATGGCTGAGCGTTCGTTGACCGGCTGTACGGCTTCAACATGGCGGCTGCTGAAAAAGGGAGGGACGACGTACGGAAACGTACGGAGGTGTCGTACGTAGTTTGGAGACCCACCTTTCCTCCCGGGACATGGCTTTGAGCATGGCGATGGTTTGCTCGAGGGAGGGGAGTAGTTGTTCTAATTCTGGCGCGACCGCTAGGTGTTCGGGGGAGTGTAGCGTAGCGATGACGGAATCGTGACTGAAGGCCCGGTAAAAATCGTTAATTAATATCTTTACCCCTCTCCATCCTCGAAAATCGCATTAATCGATATTTTCGCATATTTTGGAGCAAAAATCCAAGCTCGAACTCGCTCGGTGTTACTCAAGAAATACGGGATAGCCAGCCAATTCTCGCTTAATAATTAATAATGGCTAAGTACAATTTTAGGCTCAATAAAACCTCTTCTCCGTCTCGACAACTATCGTAATTTCTTCAGGCTCAAGCCTTGGAGCAAGATCTTTCAAAGATTCAAAGATAATAGCGATTTCCGGCCAACTTTTCACCATTTCCGCTTTGTTTAAATCACTAAAAATTCTATTTAAAGTCGGAAAAATTTAAATAGATGCTTAAAAAATTCTCAATCGGGTCTCTTACCCCATGTTCTCAATCTCAACGTCTAGCTCAAGTTCAAGGAGTTCAGGTTCAAGTAAGGTAGTCCGGATCCTGTCCAACCACTTTCCGGGGATGATCTCAAGAATTTCCAGCGGTTCGCTTAATCGAGGTATGTAAATCAATTTTCACCAACCTCTCTTGGACTGGGAAAACGTCAAATTCTTCACTAATTTCTTGACAATCGGGTTCTTGTAGGTCGGCTCTGGCGAATTGGGTGTAGGAGCGTATCGTATATGGGGTTGCGAGCCAGTTTTGACTGAAATTGGCCCAGAACTTCTTAACTTGGTAGCCTAAGCCAAGCCAAAGCCAAGCCGAAGCCAAGCCGAAACCTAAGCTTAACCCTAAACCTAAGCTTAAGCCTAAGCCTAAGCCCAAGCCTAAGCCTACCTACCCCTTTTCGGTTTCCACTACTACTGACACTTCCAGTGGTTTTAACCTCGGAGCTATCGTCGTCATGTCGATAGTATCGATCCGTACTATCGGTATTTCTACGGTTGCCTCATCCGCTTCAATGTACCTTTAAAATCGTGTCTGGAATTTGAATCTAATGCGCACAAACCCGAAGGCATAATCGGCCAGCAGAGAGATATTTGCAAATCTTGGTGATACTGTGGTAAAACCGATAGCAGTGATGCGTCCTTCAGGCCAAATGACGGAATATTTTTCGGCTTCAGTGTTCCTTTAAACAAAAATTTTATATCTTAATCGGAGGTCGGATAACCTTTTCAGAAGCTCAACTATCTTGACAGCCTCTTCAAGGTCTGCAGCTACGGCAGTCAAGTCAATAGTATCGATTCGTACATCCGGAAGCCACAATTCTTTCCCTCCGAATTGCTCGTCCCTTTAAAAAGTAGCAAAAGCAGAACAGATCCTAACTCGTTCTCGACTACTATATCAATTGATAGCTCTTCAAAGCCTGGAACTACAGTAGCCAGGTCGATAGTACCGAGTCGTACATCCGGGAAAACTAGTATCACGCTTTCAGCTTCACTGTGCCTTTAAAATTTGGATTTAGAGATATACAGAGTTAAGTTACATTTGTTCGAGCCGAACTTCTCGAGAAAGTTCGTCAAATCCTGGAGCTACCGTAGCCAGCTCGATAGTATCGATTCGTACTTCCGGAAACCACAATTCTTTGCCTCCAATTGGCTCGTCCCTTGAAAAAGTAGAAAAAGCAGAACAGACACTGACTCATTTTCCATAACGACGTCTATTGACAGATCTACAAATCCTGGAGCTACCGTAGTCAAGTCAATCGTATCGATTCGTACTTCCGGCAAAATGAGCGAGCGACTCTCGGCTTCACTGTCCCTTTAAACTGCGAATTTAAAAATATTGTTAGTTACGAAACCTCTTTTCTAGATTAGCCTCTTGGGCAACATTTTCAAATTCTGGAGCTACAGTCGTCATGTCAATAGTATCGATTCGTATTTCCGGCAAAACTAATGTCCGACCGTCAGCTTCACTGTCCCTTTAAAATAACAATTTAGAGATACAGAAAATTAGGATCACCTTTGGTCGAACTGAGTTTCCTTAAGAACTTCTTCAAATCCTGGAGCTACCGTGGCCAGGTCAATAGTATCGGCACGTACTTGGGGTAAAATCAGGGTACGGCTCCCGACTTCACTAGCCCTTTAAAATGGAAATTCAGAGATATAGATAAAGATAACCTCTTTTCTAGCTTAATTTCTTGAGAGACTTCCTCGAAGCTCGAAGCTACAGTAGCCAATTCAATAGTTTTGGTTCGCACTTCCGGCATAACGATGGTCAGATCCTCTTCACTAGCCCTTTAAATAGAAAATTCAGAGATACAGAGGGTTCCTTCTCCTCTCTGTCCTCTCAACTCACTTCGTGTCGAGCTCACTTTCCTCAAAAACCTCTGCATATCCTGGAGCTGCCGTAACCAAGTGATTAGTATCGATTTGTACTTCCGGAAAGACTCGTATCACGCTCTCATCTTCACTGTTCCTTTAAAATTTGGATTTAGAGATCTACGGAGTTAGGTTACCTTTTTTCGTGCCGAACTGTTTGAGAAAGTTCTTCAAATCCTGGAGCTACAGTAGCCAGTTCGATAGTATCGCGTCGCACTTCTGGCAAAATCGGCGTAAAATTCTCCATCTTGCTGTCACTACCCCTTTAAAAGTCAAATACTAATTCTTGGCGGGTAACCTTACTCTTTTGTAAGATCTGTGGCGGTTGAGATTTCTTCAAAGCTTGGAGCTACGATGGCTAAGCCAATAGTATCGATACGTACTTCGGGTAAAATCAGGGTAAAAACCTCGGCTTCACTGTCCCTTTAAAATGGAAATTCAGCAATATTGATAGTTAAGGTAATCTCTTAGCAAGCTCGCGTTCGTGAGAAACTTTCTCGAAGCTTGAAGCTACCGTAGCTCAATAGTTTTGAGTCGCACTTCCGGCAAAACTATGGTCTGACCCGGGGCTTCACTGGCCCTTTAAAGGGAAAATGAAGCGGTATGGATAGTTAAGTAACCTCTTTTCCAGCTCGTTCTCCTTAAAAACTTCTTCAAATCCTGGAGCTACCGTAGCCAGGTCGATAGTCTCAATGCGTACTTCTGGCAAAATCAGGGACATCTTCTCGGCCGCACTCTCCCTTTAAAGTGGAAATTCAGAGATACAGATAGTTAAGATCACCTCTTTTCTAGCCCAGCTTCTTCAGAAACTTCTTCAAATTCTGCGGCTACCGTAGCCAGGTCAATAGTATCTATTCGTACTTCTGGCAAGACTACGGTAGGGCCCTGGGCTTCACTGCACCTTTAGAAATTTTTTTTTTTGGACAACGATATTACTGAAACCTACCCGTTCCTTACGAAAATCGTTGCTGCGCTGTCAATTTCCTCGTAGCTCGGCTCTTTCAACCCAAAAATCATCCCCACGAGCTTATAAATTTCCGGTACGATACGGGATACAGTAGCCGTTCTAAAGGGATTTTAATCGATTAAAAGCTTAGATCAACAGGTTTAATCTATTATAATCGATTTCGGTTAAAGCCTTGCAAATATCTTACTCATCCTCAAGCAGAATATTCAAATCTAACTCTTCTTCCAGTGGTTTTCCGATTTCTACCGTATGCCAGGTGGTAGCGGTAAAATATGGCTTTGGGAGCCGAACAATCGTGGCTTCTGTGTTAAAATGTTTTGTTAAATTAGCTAAAAAAATCAAATTTCATCAAATTTTAACGGAACTAGCAAGTCAAAAAGCCAATTCCATTTTTTCCACTTACCTTTCTCTTCCCCCAATCGCCACTTCCAGGTCAAAGTTGGTTTCGCGGCCATTTTGGAGTGGATTTTCACGACTTTTCTCGACATTTGGGCCCCTAGAAATGGGGATTACTGTGGAAATCGTGACGAAACCACCTTTCCGGTCTCTTCCGTTTTCTCCGCCTTTCCGGAGCTGTTAAATCGAGTCCAGTTGCTTCCGGTCTTGGAGTCTCTCCCCAAATTGTCCCAAAATTGGCCTTGCTAATCCATTTTTTCAAAAACTTGCTAGAACAAACCTAGGCATCTTTTGGAGCGCAAAATCGATATTTGTTGCTTGTGGCCTTGAAAAATTGTAGTTTGAAGGTTTTTAGAGTTTTTACTTGATTTCGGCTTGGTGTTGCGCCAGTGGTTGTCCAAGTTTAAAGGTGAAAGAGGCCAGGCTGGAAATGAAGTTTCGCTCGATCGTTCGCGTGTCTCTCATTTTCCCTCTTTCTCTCTCTCTCTCTCTCTCTCTCTCTCTCTCTTCTCTCTCTCTCTCTCTCTCTCTATCTCTCTCTTTCTCTCTCTCTACCTCGCTTCCGGCCTTTCCCAGCTAATTTCCGGGTACTTCCGCTTCTTTCCAATAGCCAGAAAATTATTGGCAACATGCCAGCGAGGGCCAGGAGCAGAAGGTGCCAAAAATTCGGTAGATTCTTGCCTAAATCTTTATCTACCGTAATCCCCTGTCTATCGTACCTCTCATTCGCTTTGACGTTCGTGAAGGTCTCTTGGGACTCGTTCGGAAAATCAATATGCAAGACAACGGCTTCAAATTCCGGGACAAGGGTAACCTCATCGGATAGGGAGACCCAGTGACTAGAAAAATGTGTTCTTCTGAAGATTTCATTAGTTACCGTACCCCTCATCGCCTCCAATTTCAATATCGGTTCTTGAATAGACAAATCCTGGCTCGAGGGCTAGGAGGGAATCACGGGCATACGGAATGTCGATAGTTGTAATTTGGGCTGCATCGGAACCGCTGGGGAATAGGGAAATTTGAGGCTTGAAACGATAGGCCTGTCTCTCTCTTTCTCTTCCTCTCTTCTCTCTCTCTCTCTCTTTTTCTCTGCTCTCTCTTTCGCTTTTCGCTCTCTCTCTGCCTCTCTCTCGATTTCATGTCTCGCTTCCCTAAACCTGCCCCATCTACCCATCCACCTCGACCGCCACGTCCAGCTCGATCAATTCCCGATGATCCGCTGGCTCCAAATCCACCAAAATACTCCCAAACTGCCTGTCAAAATCCCGAATTACAGTGCCAGCGTGCCCGATGGTGCTAAAACGAGGACAAATGGTGCTCCCAAGCTCGGCAAAAGGACCAAAAAGCCTCGAAAACCGACTTTCTCGACTTCCGGTCCACATCGACGTCCAGATCAATCATTTCCGAGTTGAATCGATTGTTCAGGAACGCGGAAAACCGGGCGGATACCGTATCCAGGGTGGGGATCGTGTGGGAAATGTCGAATGTACTTAAATGCGGTATCTAGACGTGACCCTTGGGGCAAATTTGGGCTCAATGCAAGCAAGCCGAGGCTTTTTTGGAGCCCGAAACTGCAGAATTGGGGTCCCACCTCTCCTCCTGTGAACAATTTACATCCAAATCGATCAATTCAACGCCAGCGTACGCGGGGCTCCACCCGAACGCCTCCGCCACGACGCCCCAAGTGCCCGTGCACTCGAATTCGCTGAAATTTTCTAGATGAGCAAGCTAGCAAGGATTTTTTGGGAAGCGCGTTCTCGAGGTAGCTTAAGCCTAAGCCTAAACAGAAGCTTAAGCCTACGCGTAAGCCTAAGCCCCCACGCCTAACAAGGAGTCGTTTTTAGGTGATATTGGAGTTTTTGAGCGAGACCTAGCTAGTTCGATAGAGAAAAAAATTCTGAGCAAGATGTCGTTTTCCAAATCTGCTAACCGTGTATTGTATTCGATATCGAGGCCTCTTCGAGCTGTTCAGGGACGGCTAGGCTAATAAGCTTTAAGCGCAATCCAAAGCCGAAACAAGCCTAGCAAGCCAGCAAAGACAATTGCGGAAAACCAAGCCAACCAGGAAAAACTAGCAAAAAAATTTAAGAAACTCGTACCTCTCCTCCCTATTCCCCTCCACCTCCAGCTCGATAAATTCATCCCTGTAGGCCAGTTTTCGGTGCGGGACCCGGAAATGGGCGCAGGCATGGTGGGGGTCTGTTGCAAAATAGCTGGTACAGCCGAGAGATGGTCTAGAGGTAGAAGATGAACGAGATTAAAAGGTACTGTACCCGCTTTCTTCCCTGATCTCTACATCCATCTCGACCAATTCATGCTTGTACCTCGAGAATCCACCATAGCTATCCGCGCATTCCGCACTGAAATACGAGGGGCGGTTTCAAGGGCCCAGGAGGTCGATTTGTAGCCTGTAGTTTCCCCGTTTCCGGCGGCATCTGGGGGTAAACGACCTTTATTTTTCAATGGTACGATCAGATTACGTCAACGCTACGGTCGTTACAGTACGATACAGTACGTTACCGTATGTTACAGTACGCAAGTACCTACAGTACTTACTATGTTACAGTACGTTACAGTATGTTAACGTTGCAGTACGTTACAGTAGTTGCAATACGTGACAGTACTTGACAGTACGTTAAAGTGCGTCGAATTCAAATGTTCAAACGCTTTGTAGCTTGTAGTCCGGTATATTTTGTAGACGTCAAACCCTATTTTGCAGTCCATAATTTCTAGGATTGCCTCTGTAGCTTTGAGATATCTTGTAGTCTGTAGTCTATAGCCCCTCTAGCTCCGCCCACCTATCTTCTTGCGTCAATTCAATCTCCAAATCGACAAGCTCCTCGGTAAACGTCTCAACAAATTCGGTAGTATTATGCCCGGATTCGTACGAAATCCGAGCCATTGGGGTACTGTACCCGGGTCTCCAGGTAGAAAATAAATGGGTCCTAAATCACTTGCTAGTTCCTTTAAAATCAGCTTAAGCAGTCAATAGTGTAAAACGGAATAAGTCAGGATACGTACAGCCAAAAAGGGCAATCCATTGCCCCCGAAATCGTCCTTCCAAACGGGTCTAGCATTTGTCTGCCGCCAAGCAGAGTCATCTGGTTGAGTCATCGCTTTTTTGGGGCTTCTCCCTGGCCCGAAATTACAAGTCGTTGCAATGAAGTTGTGAGGAAATGGGGGCTTACGCCTAAGCCTAAACCTAAGCCAGGTCTAAGCCAAGCCTAAGTCTAAGCCTAGACCTAAGCCTAAGACCAGCCTAAACCTAAGCCTAAGTTTAAGCCAGGTCTAAGACAATCGCAAGTTTAACAGAAACCAGGGTTGAAAAGCCGCTTCGACTTCAACCTGGCCCCGCTTAGACCGCATGCTTTTTACGCTTCATATTGGCTAATTCAGATGACCAAAAAAATGAAAATGATTCGCTTTTGACCCTTTATATAGGCGACTTCCTACTTCCGGTCAATGCTAATTTTTCCTAGCAAAGTGGGTTTTACAAAAACTTAAATTTAATATCGAAAATGGCTGATTTTTATAAATCTGATACGTGGGCAGTCATCCCTCGACCATTACGCACATAATGACGTATCGTACCCACCCCTAGCTTCTTCCCCTATAGAGATACGCCTGGAACAACGATACGGAAGTGGATGCAAAGTGGCACACACACACAGACACTATTTTTTTATATATAGTAGGATTTACGAAAAACGAGCATATAACAGAGTTATTTTGCGATTTTTTTCGTATTACGTCCGGATTCCGCCCAGATTTCGGCGGAATCGGGAACGGGCCTGATCCGGAAGCTGATCCCTAACCGGAAATGGTCCGGAATTGGCACAGAAGTCCAGAACACTCAATTTTCAGCATGTTTGAGCAGGGCAGGCCTGCAGAAGTTTTTAAGGAGTTAACGAGGTAAGGAAAAGAGAAAGACCGGGGGAAAGCGAGAGAGAGAGAGGGGGAGAGGGAGAGTGCTAGAGAGCAAGAGCGTAAGAGAGATAAAACGACAGCGAGAGAGTGCAAGTGCTTCTTTTAAGTCTCGAATTTCATATCATGAATTCAAATAAACACGCAAAAGTCATGCTATAGCTAAAAAAATCAAAATTCAGAGAATACACCTCCAATAGAATAAAATCAGCGCTGTAAGAACTACCTTTGATAAAAATCGATAGCTTCTATTCCCCGTAGCCTGGTCGAACGCCCCGAATAATCGATCCTCATCTTGGAGCCCCAAATAGTACAGAAATTTGCGTAGAGCGTTGAATTTGTGCCAGCTGCGCCTTGTTGGGGGTATTGCCTCGTACTAGACAACCAAAAATGGGGCCCAGCTGGGCACGTTTTTCACAAATTTTGCTCGCCTCGTTCTCTCTCTCTCTCTAGCTCTCTCTGTCTCTCTCCCTCTCCTACTCTAAGGGCCATGTTAGGGCCCACTTTTGGGAAAAGAAAAGGGGGCTGAAGGAGAAGGGCACACATTTCACACTATTTGACTGCTGGGGAATTCAGGAAATGGAGAGAGAGAGAGAGAGAGAGAGAGAGAGAGAGAGAGATCGAGAGCGAGCAAGAAAGAAAGTTAGACTGAGAAAGAGAGAGAGGGCGATAGAGAAAGCACCAGATATTCCAAAATTCCGATAAAATCACTCGAATCTCTGAATCACCGGATTCCCAGCCGAAATTCCGAAACATTACACCCAACGGGAGCCTGGGAAGCGGAAAGAAACGGAAAAATGAAAATCGAAGCATTTGGGTTTTTTATGAATAAACATAGTTTTCGGGGGATAGGAGCGACGCGAAAGTCAATATTTTAAAAGGCAGGACGACAGTTCTTGCTGTCACTTCCCCTTAAAAGTAAATAATGGTATAAATGTACACGCCATGTAATTCTCAGTAAATTTTTCTCTTATACGAGGCTGAGAAGAGCTAGAGCGAGAGAGCGAGGGAGAGAGCGAGAGAGAGAAAGAAAGAGAGCTAGAGAGGGTGAGCGAGAGAACGAGTGAGGTGAGTGAGTGAACAGGAACGACAGAGAGAGGGTGAGCAAGAGCTATAGCTATAGCGAGAGAGTGAGACAGAGAGAGCGAGAGATAAAAGCTAGAAAAGCTAGAGCGAGGGAGTGAGCGACAGATGTAGAAGCGTGAGATTGAGCACGAGCTATAAAGAGATAGTAAGATAATACGAGATAATTAGAGATAAACACCAATCGATATGTAATCAAATCAATATTCAGAGCCCGGGGGATCGGCTCAAGCTCCCGGGGTGGGCCCTGTTGCTCAGCGCCCAGCGATCGGCTTGTGTTGTGTTGTGTAGGCGGTGCTCAAAGAAGAGAGAGGGAGAGAGAGATAGTCTCTCTCTCTCTCTCTCTCCCTCGTTTCGGCTGTAACAGCCAGCGGGGCACCCGACTGACTCCAACTGAAAATGCCCTCGGGGCACATTCTAGCGAGGGAGGGCAATAAATGCCAACCGATTTACAGATTTACTGGGTTGCAGCTGGGGCGGGCTAGCAGAGGTTTTTGGGAGGTTGTAATTGAGGGTAGCTAGCAGGGATTTTTTGGAATTCGGACTTTGGCAGGCTAACAGAATTCCTTGAGGAAATATGCTTTTATCTAGAATGCAAGGATTTATCGGCATTCACACGTTTGGCCAGCTAGCAGAGATCATTGAGGAATTTAGATACCTAAGGAGCCAGCAGATATTCTTCAAGAACTCATGCTCAAAGTGGGAGCTGAAGCTTTTGGGTGATGCTCGCGAGAAAGAATGCTAGAAAAGTTTTTTGAGAGCTGAAACTCAGAGGCTTGCTAGTAGAACACCTTTAGGAATTTCAGAGCAAAGGCTAGCTAGCAAAGACACTTTGGGGGCTCGACGCCAGTTGTGACTAGGGTAGGGCATTCGCACCCGCGCGTTCGGCACGGCTGTCAAATTACAATTCCCGGGTGGGCTGTTATAATGCAAATCGCGTCTCTGGCTGGCTTCTTAAAATCTCAAGGCAGTCATGGGAACGCCAGAATCCTAAACTTAAGCGTAAGCCGAAGTAAGCCAGCTTCATCTGAAGAAGATTTTTTATTTGTCGTTATCTGCATGTTGTAAAAAATATTTATCTTCATCGAAACGCCCGAATCTAGTGGTACTTCCGGAAGCGACGGTGGAATCCGGCGTACTCTCCGCCCTCGCGACGAGCCGGGCATTTGCAGTACTTAAAAAGAAGCATAACGTAGCTCAGTGTAAGCCGAAGCCAAAGATAAGTCTACGCTTAAGCTCAGCCTAACCCCGAGACTAAGCCCAGGCCAAACTAAGCAGAGCCCAAGCATAAGCCTAAGCCGAAGCCAAGGCCTAAATCGAGCCCCACTAAGCTTAAGTCGAAGGCTAAGCCTCGGCCTTTGCTCACCTGAGCGTCTTTTCCTGGGTTTCCGGTGGATCCAGGGTATCCCTCATCTCCATCAGCTCCAGCAGCTCCGGTCCATCCAGGTTGTCCGGGTTCTCCCTTCGGCCCAGGGGACCCTTGCTGAGCGTCACGACCAGGGAGGCCGGGCTGTCCGATGTCTCCACCATCTCCAGGAGGTCCACGGGGTCCCTGGAAAATAATGATTGCTTAGTACAAAATTCTTGAAAATAGAGGACTAAAAATTTGGTAAATGTTGCTTAACGGGGGGGGGGGGAATAACGGAGGTGGAAAAATATCTAATTCTTCCCAATCCCCATGAAAAATCCCTGTTTTCAAGCTGATTATTAATCTTTGTTTACACACCTTCTGCGGCACCGGACTCTCCGCATCATCACCAGGCGTTCCAGCATCCCCATGGGCCCCATCCTTTCCGGGTGGCCCGGGTGGGCCCATATCGCCCGGCATTCCGGGGTTTCCGTCTCGCCCCGGGTGTCCGGATCTGCCCTTCGCTCCGCGCATCCCGCGCATACCGGGGTGACCGGTTGAACCGGGTGGGCCGGGTGGGCCCTGGGGGCAGTTGAAGCAGCCGGTGGATTCGCGCTGCTCACGGTCCTGGGCGTCTTGGCTGAAAATTGTGGGTGATTTTTTGTAGGTTTTAGTTTGAAGTTTCCTCAATGTTTTCTGCTAGCCTGCTCTAACTTCCTCAATGATCTCCGCTAGCCTACCCTTCAACGCGTGCCAATCCCTTTATACCGTACCCATCCTTTCCATCAATTCCTGGCAATCCATCCGGGGCATCGGGTCCCTGTTCTCCAACGGGTCCTAGCGGGCCGGGAGGGCAAGAGTTCTCGGTGGTGCATTGGCATCGTTGATCTAAGCAAAAAAAATAGATAAATTCATGTCGTAATCGGATATCATCAACGCATTACATGTCGTAATCGGAAAGCTGAGCTTAATCTCAGCATAGACTCGAAAAGCCCCAATTGATTTCATGCCGTAATCGAAAAAAGATCTAGTGAAAACTCACTAAACGACGGGTTGGAGGCGGGGAAGACCTGGGTGGGAGGAGGCGACTGATTTCCGGCGGCTCCATAGCTGGAAAATTAAGGGGAGCATGACAGGATGAAGATCGAGCCCTACCCTCCGTAAGCCTGACGAGTATGGCGGGTAGATGGGGTACCCGCTCCCAGGATCACCATATCGTGCCACATATCGTCGGTGATCGTCTGGAAATGGAGGTTTTACTTGGTTTTCGCGCTCTCTTGCTCTCACTAGCTCGTTCCCTTTCTCACGCTCTCTCTCTCTCTCTCTCTCTCTCTCTCTCTCTGTCTCTCGCTTTGATTCTTATGCTATTTCTCTCCCTCAATCTCAATCTCACACCTTTGATTCTTATGCTATTTCTCTCCCTCAACCTCACTCTCACTCTCTCTCTCTCTCTAGGTTCCAATAACTCACCCTAAAGTTCAGAATCTCGGCATCCAGCTCGCTCCAAATATCTGTCACCGAGGAGTACAGCGAGGCTGCGGCAAGCAGACAAACAAGCAGTGTCGCGCTAGAAGCGCATAGCGCCACCCATGGGGCCGACGTGGTGCCCATACTGTAAGAGGGTACTGTAGCGGAATACGGGAGACAATAGGAAAAACAATCCGAAAAATACAGTGGACAACGACTCAACCCTGAAAAAAATCACATACCCCGGAAACTGAAAAGATGAAAATACTGCCGAAAGGGCAGGGATACCCCACGGTTCCGACAGGCTCCAATGTACGGAATGCTCCGCCCAGGATCTGCACGTCGCGCGAAGATTTATGAGCCTGGGGGAAGGCGGTGGTAGGTCTGGCTTTTCCTAGACGGCTAGACGCCTCTGGGGCAAATGCACTTTCGAGCAAACGGCAGTCTAAAGGAACCCAGAAGCGAAATTTGGCTATATCCCATCTGGGTACTGTAACCGGAGTCAAGTTTTAGCCAAAAATGCGCTAGAAATCTGGAAGAAGGCGAGTGTAAGGGCAGCAACAGGCAGAGTCTAAGCCTAAGCCTGAGCCGAAATCTAGGCCTAAGTTTAACAAAGCCTAAGCTTAATCCTAAGCCAAACCTGGGCCTAAGTCAAGCTCCTAAAGCCTAAGCCAAGCCAAAGCCCAAGCCGAACCGAAGTCAAGACTCGGCGTAGCCTAAGCCCAGGCCCAAGTCAAGCCTCAGCGCAACCTAAGCGTAAGCTTAACCTAAGCCTAAGTCAAGCCTAGGCCTAAACCTAGGCCCAAGTCTAAGCTAAACCTGCGCCTAAACGGAGGCCTAAGCCTACACCTAAGACAAGCCTGGGCAAACCTAAGCCAACTCCAAGCTTAAGCATCACAGGCGAAGAAGCAAAATGCTTACAATAGTATTAGCTGAGCCTTGCCGGTCCCTTTAAAGGGCCACGGGCAGCCTGCCAGGCGTTCATGTGGGGTTGTTATATAGCCTGAGGGCATGTCGGGTTCGGAAATCGCCCCTCGGCGCGCACGCCCCCGCCCTGAAATGGATATACAATTTTCGATCTCAATTCCAGTTTTCCGGATCTTTGCCCCCCGCCGGTTTGAGTCATGATTAGAAAGTGAGGAAAGAGGGGGAGCCTTTTCGAAAAAAAATGGAACCCCCTTTAGGGGAGACCGGATGCAGGAAGGGAAAAGCCTGGAAAACGGTGAAAGACAATTTGATCCGGGTGAAAGGAGACGGCTTTCACTAGATATGGACAGACAAAACGTCGCTTACCGTATCTTAAGGGGATTGTCAGGCTGTAAATCGCGGCTGGTCGACTTTTTGAGCTCAGCCAAATCGAATGCAAGATAGATTTTGACCTCACGGTCCAGCCCAACTTTTTCATTGTTCGGAAAAATTTTACCTACCGTAGCCAACGACCTAAGCAAAGCCAAAAACCAGCTTTTCTAGTGATTGACAAAAGGCGAGAGCGAGAGAGAGAAAGAGAGAGAGAGAGAGAGGAGAGAGAAGAGAGAGAGAGAGAGAGAAAGGGGATGGAGAGAGCGAGAGAGTGAGAGAGACATAGAGCGAGAGTGAGAGAAAGAGCGAGAGAGGGAGAGAGTGAGCGAGAGATAGTTAGAGCGAGATTGAGAGAGAGAGAGAGGTATGGAGAGAGAGAGCGAGAGAGCAAGAAGGTCAAAACGGAGCCTCCGGTAGACAAATCCCCCGCTGTCAACCTCACTTTAAAATCCACGGATCGAACATCTAGCTGCTGGAATTTTCATCTTTCTCTCTCTCATCGCCATCCTCAAAGGCATGCCGCATCAAAATCCAGTCCCCTCTAGCGCTGGCAGATCCCGCTGCGATGAGCAATAAATTCGTGCTGCCCCTCACTTCACATTGATGGACCAAAAAACAACAGATCAAATTAGAGACATACGAAATGTCGTGCGGCGTGCTCAGCGGCTCCGAAAAACCGAAAAACGAGGAGGGGCAGTTTTCCGAAGCGCGGTCCCTAGGGTTGCTGGGGGGTCTGGGCAAAAACGCCGCAAGCGCACATTAAGGGCGCATTTTTGGGATTGTGCGCGGCGGAGCGTGGTGTAGCTGTCGAAATGCTAAAGATTGGACTGGGTGATGAGTTGATAAATCAAAAAATTCGTGTTGAAAACCTGCTAAGTCGCGATATAAAGTATAAAATCATCATGTATAGTGTATAAATCATTCCAGAGCTTTTGAATTAACATTTATAAGTATCAAAACACGGTATATAATTAAACGACACAAACAGTAAAGATGGGGAAGGGGCAGCACCAACATCAGTGCCCTCCCATAGTAGAAGTGGTAGTAGCAGTAGTAGGGTACGACGGTATCTCCAAGGAGGGTGGGTACACGAAGGGTCAGAAATCGCAGAAAAAGAGGAATAATTGATTTCATAACGCGACGGAAGAGATGGGTATGACGAATGGATGGTGTGTGTGGGTGGATTGAGAGGAGGGTACGAATGACACTGGATGAAATACAACAAACAACGAACGGTGGAGACTTTAATAGAGAAATGGTAGGGTACAGGATATATGATCTCGATGGGCGTGTCACAGTGATTGGGATAGGCAGAGACGGGGTGTACATTAAATAAAGTTTAATAAACCACCTATTAAAGGGCGCGGCAAGGCAAGTGGCTATGGATTTTGGTCGCTATTGGTCTTTCAAACGGCCGCGATAAAGCAACGCGTTTGTCGTTTTTCCGTTGTAAAGGAAGCGTGATCGATTACGCAATAAAAGCGTTGCCTGAAATCCATAGTCTTGCCTTCCCGGTCCCTTTAACGCTCGATAGCTACGGTAATTCGGACGCGGAAAAGGGTCACAGTTGGGGGGACATTGCGCACAAATAAACACGAATTTTGCATCAGGGTCACAATTCTGGGGGCTGAGCACGTGATCGATTTTTGAAATTCTTGGTCTAGGTCGTCGGGATTCCGAAACTGTACTATCGCCGTAAAGGGTAGCCTATCGTAGCTAGTAAAGTGCAGCACGCAGTTCCAAATTTGGGAAGCGGAATTTCGGTAGATTACTATCCCCAGCAAAAGTAGCCGAGCGTACAGACTACAGTGACGGAATCCCCGACGCGACCAGCGCGGAACGTTCCATAGCAATACTGTCGCCTAAAGCTACGATTACGGTATAGGTAGTTGGGTGGGTGTGGAAATCTCTGTCTCAAAAAGAAATCGCCGATGCGTGTGACAGAAATGCGGGCGGGGAAAAAAGGAGAAATGACAAAATTAGCTCCATAATATGGGGGGTGTTGAGCAACGGCGGCGGGGAGTCGGGTTAACGAGGCATATTCATTGGGGAATATATAGAGCGGGTTTATTGCAATTGCGCGAGATTTCGAGAACAATGGGCGTGGAATATTGGTGGTGGTGGGGACGGCGTCTTCGAGCAGTTCAACTTAGCGTAGATGAAGTTCTGGTGCGAGTTGGACTGGGAGGGGGGCGGCTGCTGCTGCGATTCGCCGTTCTCCAGCGGCTCCTCGGCGCTTTGCGGTGAGATTGAGGGTGCGCTCTGGAAGAGGGTACGGTAAAAAGGGCAAATTTTCAAACCTTTGAAGCAGAATTTGGAAGTTTCATAATTTAGGAAAATCTGCGCAGACATTTCATAATTTGGAAATTTCAAAAGTCGATTACGCGGTAAATGCCCCAAAAATCTCAAAATACTTTTCCAAAAATTTCGACATCTCAAAATTCGCACATTTTTATGGAATTAAATTAAAATAGAATTTTTGCTCACCTCGACCTCCTTCTCGTCATTGTCCCCATCTTCCTCCTCGCCCTCACATTGGCCCTCGGTGGCCCCAGCTTCTTGGCAAAGTCCCAACAGAGCGACCAGGTCAATCTCTTGGCCCTTGATGATTTCGGGCGTGACGGCGTTTTCGTTGGCTGAAAAAATAGTTTAAACTTTAAAGGCACCTGGAAGTCGAAAATTAAAACAAAAACTATTTTGCCATAAAAAGCTAGTAAAAACGCTTACTGGGCATGTTATTCTGCTGGGCAGCGCTCTGGGCAAAAGCCTGGAACAGGGCCTCGAAATCGACGGGAGCCTGAGAAGAGGCGGTTAGCGGGGTGGACGGCTGGCTGCCCGGCTGGGAGGGCTGACCGTTTTGGCCCTAAAAAATTTATAAAAATGATAAAAATACAAAAACTATCAAGCAAAAAAACTGCTTACATTCTGCGGCAAGTGCTGCACCATACGGCCCAAATTCTGCAGGGTGCCCGGTGGGAGGCCGAGCTCGATCTCGCGCTCCCGTTCCGCCACTCGCTGCACCAGCTTCATGGCCCACGTGATTTTGAGCTTGATCTGGAAATGGGAATTCGTAAATTAGAGATTAAAACGTATAAAGTTCGCAAAAAAGGGTTTACAACAAAATTCCTTACCTGTCCACCATGCTCCTCGAGCAAGCCGGGCGCCTTGGCGACGATGTAGTCACGGGCGATGTCGAGGGCACGCGACGCCGTCAGGTGCTGGCCAACGTCGGCTTTTTTGTACTGAAAAAAAACGGGTTTACGTAGGCGATTTCATTTTAATGTTTCGGCGTAACTCAAAATGTCGACATTTTAATTTTGTCGAAACACCGAAACTATCGACAAAATTAATTTCCGCATTTTCATCGAATTTGCCGAAAAATCGATTTCGAGACAATAATTTTCAAGTTTCGACACGTAGCGCTAACCCCAAAAAGTTACCTGAACCATATATTCGACGAGGTGCATGTCGAGCTCGTCGCCGATCAGCTTCGGCCTGCCTCGGCCGCGGCCCCGGACGAACATCTGATTGCCACCAGGAGTGGAGAGGCCGGACTGCATGCCGGGCATCCCGTTCATCTTGAAAGCCTGGAAACAAAGACTTTAAATTGTAAAATAATCTGAAAAAAGCGCGTTTTATGGATCAGCAATTCGCATCAGATGTCTAAAAAGTGCGCGAAATACAGGGTGTCCCAAAAAATAGCACCCCCCTCTAGCGGCGCGCAGACGTGTCCGATTCACGCCGTTTAGGTATCTATCGAAAGCTCTCGAAAAGGCGAGAAAACATGGAGGGTTCTTTTTCTTTATTATGTATTTTATTGGCGAATTTTACCTCCAAATTCCATGAAAACGGCAGATTTACCCGAGATCCGCATGCTAATTGCGAAATTCCTATTGAAAAGATACCTGTTTTTTTAGAAAAACGCTGAAAATTGGACGAATCAGAAGAAATTTTAGAAAATGAAGCCCGCTTGTTTTCTCGCCTTTTCGCGGATTTCGAATGGCATAAAAATCATCCTGATCTGAGCTTACCACGGACCGCTAGAGGGGGGTGCTTTTTTTTGGGACACCCAGTACATAATGTCAAAAGCTCATAATGCCCAAATTGCATAATTTCGGAATTCCAGAATGGCGAAATTTTTTAGCATAGGATTCGGGAGTTTCTTCGGATATTATGAATTTCGACAAATTAAGGAATTTCGACATTAAGAAACTCGATTTTTTGAAATTTAGGTATTTTGAAATGAGACTTTGTGACAGCAAAACAAATGTGCATACTACGAAAAAAATCCAAAAATCACTGACCATCTCCCCGTTTGGCTGAGGGGTCGATGGGGTAGACGGGGTGTGGGTCGGAGTGGCCGGGTCGTCGCGACCTGTTGGAGTCGTCGGGGTGAGCATCGGGGGCCCGCCGAGGAACATGCCGGGCAGACCGGCGGCCGCGGCGGCCATGATGGCTTGCTGCTGGGCTAAAAAAAGGGAATTACAACGTCATATTATGCAAATGCGTAAAAAGGTGACATTTAGCTTCAAAAAAGTCACCAAAAAGCGAGGACACACCCTGTTGGGCACGCTGGGAGTGCTTGCGCTGATAGTAGGCGGCCACCGGGGCCGGGATGTTGAAGTGGCGGGCGGCGGCGGCGGCGCCGTGCATCTGGGCGTAGGCGGCGACCTGCTTCTTCTCCTCGCTGGTGCAGTACTTGGAGCGGCGGCCGGGCTGGGAGGACTGGGTGTCCTGGGCCATCAGCTGCTGGATGAATTGCACCTCGGATTCGGGGAGGCTGTTCTGAAAAAAAGCGGGAATTAGCACGAGGCGATGAATCTTGGATTAATCCGGTTTCATTATTATTCTCTTTAGTCACTAAATATTAATATTATTAAATTCTTAATTGTAAAAATATTAAATTACTTTCCACAATTTAATCATCAATTGCCTTTATTTCTAAACTATTACGGGGCGAGAACATTTAAAAATTTTTATGCTGCCTACGAAAGATAAAATTTTTTCTAGCCGTTTTTATAGGCCTCCGAACGTCCGAAAGCGTTAAAAAATTTCAGATTTAAAAAATCTGAGTTTTTCTTCTCGACATAAACAGTAAATTTTTCCCTTTTATCTTGTTTAAAAAATACCGAAAAATCTTCTAAAAACAATCGATTTTCTCCATTGATGTTAAGCCTAAAAACCCTCACCTTGTCCTCATTGGGCGTGCGCGGCGTGTTGGGCGTCTGCGGGTGGTGCGAGGTGTTCGGGGTGAGATTCGGCATCCCGTAAGGGAGATTCGGGGGCCGCATGCTGATCCGCGGGGGCATTGAGCCCTGCAGGGACTGCTGCTGGTGCTGGTGCTGGAGGATCTGCTGGGCCTAGCAAAAATTTAATAAAACGTGTTTAATAAAAATTAGATATGACGAAAAATAAAACTACTAAAATAGCTATTAAAAAAAATTATTAAATTCTACAGATTTCGGGACTCACCCTAGCCGCCCACTTGTCGTGCTTCATCCCCTTGATGTGCGTCTCGCAGGGCGGACATAAACAAGGTCGGACATTCATCGTGTTCAAGATGACGCTCATCTAAAAAAATAGATACATCATTAAATGAAAAAATCAATACCTGATGCGAGAGGAAAGTGCACTGGCGACTGATGTCGTTCAGCTGATCCTGGATGCTGGACGTCGTCGAGGCTTCAAAGTCCATAATCTAAAAATGGGGCATAAACTACAAAAAAGGTTTGTCTACCTGGCTGGGCTCGCCGTTCTCCTGAGGGTCGCCGTTCTCGTTGAAGCTGTGGGCTGAGCCGCTCTCCATCTGTTCGTCATCCATTGGAGGCGGAAGCTGGAAATCACAAAAATGATTAAATATAATTGCTAAAACCCATATCTTAATTTTAGAAAATAAGGTAACCCCCAAAAAAATGAAAAACACATTTTTAATTCTTATAACAAAAAACCTTAAAAACACATAAAAATAATCAAATCGCATTTTTAAAGCTACATTTTATTGTAGCAAAGGAAGACTTAAAACAATCCAAAACAAATTTTTAAAGCGAAATTCTAGTTGTTAGGAAAAGTAGCACCTATAAATAGCGTAAATTTTTGCTAAAAACCGCAAAAAGGCGGGTGTGTACACGCAAAGGGTCGGGGCAATTTCGCAGAAGAGCTCCTCGGGGCAAATTTATTTCTTTTTTTGAGTGTATAGCCCCCGTGCTTCGGGGGCCAGCAAAATAGGCGGCCGCTCTGGAGCAGCAGGGGCGCAGGCTTTTGGCGAAAGGAAAATTGAATTTCATTTCTTTTTTCGCCTCCATGCCCCCATTTTGTGGGCCCTGGAGGGGTTTTTTGAAAAAAAAAAGAAAGAAGGAGAGGAGGGGATCAGATAGAGAAGGGCTGATTTAGGTTTGGTACTTTAAGCGTTAGATTTAGCCTGCAAAGGCTCGAAAATCTTATACAAAAAAAATCGAAAAATTTGCGAAAACACGCTTTTGAAAAATAATAAAAATTGGTAACCGCGAAAATAGGAGATGCTGATGGCCGATGAATCAGGGCAATGACTCAAAAATATATATGAGGGGCAGCCAAGGGCTTCTATCTTTATTAGCAGAACGGAAAGCAAAAATTTGGGCCCAGAAAACGCCTTTATTATTCTATAAAATAATTTCGTAGGACCGTAGTCGCTTGGTACTGGGCTGTTAGCGGGGGAAGGCAATTTTTTCTTGTTAATCCTGTATATCCCTATCAATAAAAAAACAAGACATTTTATAGCATTTTACACAGTTTTCAGTTAATAGACCCGGCCACGAAAATGGTCAAAAATTCTGAAAAATGCTCAAAATTTTCATTTTTTCAAAAGCCCGAATATTTGTCAATCACTCACTGGCAAAATTCAAAAACTAACTATAAAAATACGTTATATATTATTAACAGGCAAGTCCGGGCGGATAATAAAAATCCAGAAAAACCAAAATCAATATCTAGAGTTGTAAAGTCAAGTCAGCTCGTAAAAAGCGGTGCAAATTCCGATTTTACTGCATTTTTGGAAAACGTCATAAAACGTGTATGTAAATCGATATGGGAAACTCGCAGAGTGGCAAAACCGCGGCGTTAAAACCAAAAAGCAAAGTCGCCAAATATACCGTGTGGGTTTGCGTGTGTATGTGCAGCAAAAATATAAACCGTTTTCGGGCAACCATGGGGGGTCCATGGCGGCCGAGCAAAAGCGATTAGAGATAATAAAATGTGTGGAAAATGGAGAATTCAGCAGGTGAACAGACACACTGACAAACATACACACCCACACAACGCAAAAGCCTGATAAAAATATAAACCCGCGGCGAATGCCCCAAATTCGAGCGATTAAAATTTGTGGATGGGCAGTGCGGGGGGGAGGCGAAAATATTTACGGAAAATATGGGTTTTGTAGTTTTTCATAGTTTTGGGAGGCACGATTTTTAAAGGGAGGCAGCAAACCCGACAAGCGAGAATACAACCCCGAAATGCCGATAAATCAAAATCCCGACATGACAAAGAACAATGGCGTCCAGAATGTCCGAGCTTTATCGATCATGGTTTTCAAAACCTTTAGAAAACGCTTGCCTTGCCCGTCCCTTTAAAATTTGCGGAAAATTCAAATCCTACAAAAATCGGCCCAAACAAAAATTGCGTATTCAGAATTTTGCGCTGTCGGCGCGGCAGGATGGAGGGTAAAGCGGGCCCCCCGAAAACCGAAAAATTTCCAAAAAGGCCTCGAGGGGGCAGCGCTACTCAAAGATTAATGGAATGGGAAATAGAAAAGTATGAGAAAATTCGGCGGGCCCTTTTCCTTTCCGGAAAAGGCCGCTTCCCGCGTTTTCAATAAGGCGCACCGCGCTGGAAAACAGAAAATTTAGAATTTTAAGTGGCCCCCGCGAGTAGACCAAGTGAAAATACGGGGTTTTTTGTGTGCGCACAATTTTTATATTATTTTTATCGGGGGTTTCAAATTGTATTTTCGCGAGCGGGGATTCGTTTCTCTCGTTTTGGTGATTTTCTATTTGCCGGCCGGTAAAAGATAAGGCCGCCACATCGAAAAGGGGATTCAATATTTTTTGTGAGCACAAAAAAGGGGAGAATGGGATTGATAGAGGCGGAAAGAGGGGGGAAACTAGAGAGTCAGCAAAAAATTGGGCTAATTAGAATGTGATAGTTAAGAGTCAAAAGTTCTTATATTTTTGTAGTTTTGTAGCTTATTAAAAAATTTATCTAATCTATTTGCAACATTGTTCATATTTATAACTTAGGAAAAATTACTAAATCTGTTTTCGACATTTTTCATAATTTCTACACATTAAAAAGAGTATTTTCTAGTCCATTTTCGACATTTCTTACATCATTTGCATGCCCTAAAAATACGTTCATCTCGAGAAACCATAGCGCAGTCGGTTAAGCGTTTGAAAATCAACCAGATCAGGCGGGTTCAAATCCCCACTGCGATTTTTGCAATTTTCTAGTTTCTAGTAAACTTTCGTAATTTCCACAAAATACACGCCTCTATCCCGACTCTGACTAAAGTCAATAAATGAAATGGGGGGCCGCCTGGGTGGTGTGTATGTGTGCGGTGGTGGTGGGGGGCCGTAGGGGGGAGAGGGGGAGCCGTGCGGAATTTTCGAGCCGAAATAAAAATTATTATGTTTATCGGGGGGTCGGTGAGAGAGGGAGAGAGGGAGAGAGAGATACGGCCCAAGGCGGAGAGGGCAGAGCTTGGGGCCCTTTTTCGCTCCTTAGGGCCTTTAGTGCCGGGGCCCGCATGGACCAGCGCTGTGCTGGACTCACGCACACAACTTGGTCTCTCCGGTTTAGCGGCGTCTCTCTCACTCTCTCTCTCTCGCTCTCTCTCTCTCTCTCACTCTCTCTCGCAAATTTCCCCTCCTTAGCCCCGGGATTTCGTCACAGACCGGAAGAGGTCGGGGAATTTTTGAAAAGTTCAAGGAGTTCAAGTAGCCGTGGAAAAATGAAAATTCAAAAATCAATTCAAATGGAAAAAATTGAGCAAGAGCCACATTTTCTGATCTCTAAAAATAATATAAAAAGCTGGAAACCCTACCGTAATTCCAAATAAATTTCTGAAAAGGGCTAGCTTGCCAGACACTTCTGATTTCTAAAAAACGCCCGAACGCTACCGTAACCTCCGCCAATCAAAAATTCCGCTCGAGAGCCGGGGGCAGTTTTTGCTAGCGCCCAATTCATAATATTTTCAGTGGGAGGGTCTCGCCACGCGCCGAGTTCTCTTGGTGGGCTTTTTTATAGAACCAATTCCGTTCCGGCGGGCCATCCTCCCCAATTGTCGGCGCCTAGCCATTTAATATTTTAAGGAATAGCTGGGTGAAAACTGGGAAATGCCCAAGAGCTTGGGTAATAATTGCAAAAGCAAAAAAAAATAAAATTAACGCCCAAAATATACTTATTTACTAGGCGAAAATCGTGGTGGGACCCGATGGTGGGCGGCGGGACAGAAATCCCAGAAGCTCAATAAAGAAAAAGCCGGTGAAATTGGCGAAAAAGGCACACAGACAGCGCCGCGAAAATTGAACTGAAAAGCCGGCGGCTAAAAGGGCACGGGAAGGGGTGCAAAATCGGAAAATTGAATGTGGTCGGGCTGAGTTTTTCGGGGTTTCTGAAAAAAAAGCAAAGTAAAGTAAAACAAAAGTATGCATTAAAAATCTAAATAAGGACGTTCGATCTGGTCTATATTCAAGTGAGATGAAAATTGTGTATAATTAGTGCAAAAATTAAGCTCGGGGTAATTTTTTCAAAATGTCTCAAAAATCTAAAGAATTAAAAAATAAATAAGAAAACGGTCTCTGCCTCTTTGGCTTGAACCCGAATTTAATTAAAATTCACTTAATAATCGCTCAAAGGGCAGCGGGCCTTGCGGCTTTTGACGAATGGCGAAAAGGACCAAGATGGAGAAGAAGATCGATCGTGCTAACCGGGGTTGGGCCCCGGAAAACTTTGTGTAATGCTAAAATTATGCCCTCAGAGAGTCTAGGGAGTGGGGGAAAGGGTGGGCCACCCGCCGAGTGGCCCTAGGCCCTCGACCTCCCCGCGGTTCCCCTCAAAAAGTGGTGTTTATTTAAATTTCGGCCGCGGGTAGGGGGAGTCGATAAAATTGGGTCTTGCGATGAATCGGGAAAACTAAAGAAAAGAATTTCAAAAAAAGAGTAGCAGGAGATGAAGAATCTAGAAAATACCTTTCAGCATTCTGAAAACCATATAAAACCTTTCTAAGGGTGTAATTCGGCCCAGTCATGCGCTAGAAAATATGAAAAATGCATCAAAAACTCATTTTTTTAAGCTTCCCAAATATGGCATAAAATGAAATTTTTTATGAAAGCTATATAAATCTAAACTAAATTCGCTTTTTCAGCACCACATCAGCTCAGAAATCGGTTTTAAAAGGTTACAAAAGCATTAAAACGAAATATCGATAATTTTAAAAATTCACGAAATATTTTAACAACGCAGAAATGTCTAAAAAACCGTGTTAAAGCCGCAAAATAACTCTAGCACGCTGACAATCCATAAAAAATGTCTGATAAGCTCGAAAATAAAGAAAGACGGTCCGCTCCAGAGCTTCATCCCCCACAAAAATCGGGTGTTTAGGAAAGTCGGGGACTCTATTTGCGCACAGAAATGGGGGTCCTGGTCCGGGGGATCAAAGGAGGGAGCCCCTTTTACCGATACCCCCTCGGGGGCCCGCAGCGAAAACAAAAACGACAAAAGGCCCCCCGGAGGGGGAGGCGCAAACATTCGCTGAAGACAGAAAATAGCGCGCTCGCGCGGGTGCGCGCTGAGCGGACGCTTGGAGCGGAAAATAAATAAAGTTTTTAGGGAGGGCTGTGTGGGGTGAATGGAATAGAGAGGGGAGGAGGGGGCCTTTTGGTGGGTCCGTTAAGCCGTTTCTAGCGAAATTGGGCTATTTGACGGCGTGCGGGGGAATTGGTGGCGCGGGGGAAAAGCCGAAAATTCTGGATTAAGCCTTAAAATCGCGGAAATGGGATAAAAGTGTATGAAATCTCAGGGTATAAAAAGCAGGTGATATTTCCTAATAAACTCTGCTAGTTTGCCTTTAGAAATGGCGCTGTGGCTTTAGCGTAAGGCTAAAAGTTCCATTGTAAAACTTTCAATTATGTAAATTCCAGCAAATAGAGCTTTTAATATTCCCAATTAAACTATGCTAGCCTGCCTATAAGCTTAATTTGTGCTTCTTCTTGCCGACTTTCCTAAAAAAACTCCAATAAAATTAAAAGCTCAAAACCAGAAATTGCAAAAAGGCTAAAAATATTTGGGGATAAAATTCTCCAATAAACTCTGATTGCTTGCCTTTAATCTGCATAGGCTTTCTCATATCATCGAAATCACGCGAAAAACCCTTTTAAAAGCTGCACAAAAATTGAAAATTAAGCACAGCATTAAGCTAGCCGATGCAATTCCAAAATAAATCCTGCTAGCCCGCCTAAAAGCTAAAAAAAGATATAGCTCTGGCTGCTTCGGTATTATCTAAGAATCGACCCGAATCCTCAAAAAAACCTAGCAAGTTTCCCGATCTTTCTTCAGCCCCAAGTCATCACCTAAAATCTAAGATAAAAAACCCCTTTAGACCCAAGATATATGACCCAGATCTGTTCCCAAATTCCAGGAGATGCAATGCGCATCATACCAGGGACGGCCGTGTGCCAGCTACCGTACGCGGCTAAAAAGCGCCCCATTTAACCCATCGGCGAGTCAGCAGCAGCGGATTTCAATCCGGGCGCAGAGCGCGGTGGCTCGTAAAATTTTAGGCCCGCGTCCGTTCTTTAAAAAAGACGAGCCATAAAATTAGTGGAAAGGAGGGGAAGAGCGGGGTGGGTGGTCTGAGCCGTCTGTCTGTATGTCTGTCTGTCCGTCGGGTCTAACACACCTCTAAAAAGTGCGCTTTATTCGTGTTGGGTGGTCCTCTACCCCCAGAGCACATTGATTTCGGTGGTGGCTGGTCGGGGGACGACCTCCCCGTCATTTTGTGCTAATAAAAACAGCCAGTTGACCCATTTATCAAAGCACCCTGGCCGCCCGGCAACGGGATGACTAAAATTTGCTCTAAAATAGGAGGGGAATTAAAATAGTTATGAAAAAATGCTTTTAAATTGATCGAAATATCGAAAAACCTATAGTTTTGATTCATAGCACTTAATAAACCAATTAAGATAATAAAAACTATACAAAAAGTTACCAAAACTGTTTGGAAAATATATTGGTTACGGAACTTCGTTCAAAATAACTAGAACTACACGAAAAATGAACATTTGTATTTATAAAAACCGATGAAATTGGTTAAAATAATTAAAATTATAAAAAAATTGTTTAAAAACCATAGAACCCTAGCGAAATCTCCAAAATCATAAATTTTTAAGTGGTAGGTGCGTGAAAATAAAGAAAAAAAATCAGAAACATCTCCAAAACGGTGCGTTAATTTATTAAATCAGACCTGAATAAGTCCCAAAATCTAAAAAAATCAAATGCACAAAATCTGGGAAACTTCCAATTTTTGCGGCGCACCGCAGCCGGGTTAGTGCACCGAATCTAGGTCGTGCTCTCCTCGAAAAACGGGCGATTTTTGTATTTTTTTAGGTCACTCCCTCCCTCCTCCCCAGATTTACTCTTTCAAGCAGTCGACCGGAAAAATGGGCGCTCGGCCAGCTGGCGCACTTTTTAAAATGCGCGGGGTTTCGAAAATACCTAGTTTTTCTGGCCTAAAATTAAAATATCTGTATATTTAGCCGGGCCGGTTACCAAACGGAGAAATGAGTTGAGAAAGGCCATGAAAAGTTATAGGAAAGAAATCGGAGTTTTTTTTGTCTGGTCGCCCGAAAAACCATGCGTTGCTCCAAGGTCAACGGCAGGGGGGCGCAGAATGAAATAATGGTTTTCGAGCCGTGAAAAATGGGGAAATCGAGGATTTGGCGGGCAGGTGGCTCAGAAAAAGAGCGAGGGTCTAAAGTAGTAAAAGAAGCAGAGAAGCAGCTTTCTAAAAAACTAATCTGGTTGAAAACTGCAGAAAGTATAGAAAATAAGGGTAATAATAAAAGCCCTAACAGTGCCGCTAGAGACAAAAGAAAATAATCTACAAATTATCTTTCATTATCGATATGTCTACAATCTAGAAACTAAATCTACACCATGAAAGTCTTACAAAAAGTATACAAGCTACAATCTTCAGAAAAGCCTAGAAAAGAATCCTTAAAAGTAACGAAGATTTCCCTGACTTCAAAACCAACTAGAAAATCAGCTAAACATCAAACTCCACCTATTTAAACTTTAAAAATGCCCAAATTTCAACTTTACACCAACCTCGCGCTTCGGCGGCTCCATCTGCAACATCGGCGTCTCGAGCTTGACCTTCTCGGCTTCTCCCTGCTCCCGCTCCTCGTCATCCCCGTCCACCACATCCTCGACACGTCCCTCCAGCTTCGGCATCTTGGCCACGGGCTCGGCCGAGTCCTCCTCCGCCTGCTCGTCGCTCAACTTCATGCACAGCGCGCGCAGGAAGTCGTCTTCTTCCCCTTTTTCTTGCATCGTGCCGGGCGGTTCTGGAATGGGGAAAATTATATGAAGTTTTTCGAAATTACAAAAAGGAAAAGAGAAGAAAATGATTGTAAACGTAAAGTTTGTAAAATGGCGAAAATCAATAAAAATCATTTTTTAAATAAAACAAGCTACGCAACCTTCCACCTTACAAAAAGTGTAAAGTGGAGCGTCTCGTCGTCTAAGTCCACAGTTTTCAAACAATTGAAAAAAGCTAAAAACTAAAAAAGGAGTTAAATTCGAAAAAAGTATACTGTAGGATATAAGAATAAGATATCTACTAAGTAAAAATTATACTAACCGGTTTTTGTACCTTAAAAGTACTAAATTAACGAATAAAGGCTAAAAAGCCGAGAGTTAAAACCTAATAAACTGGGTCCAAAGTACCAGATAAAAGTAATTAAGCACAATTACACATTACAACGTTCATTTTCAAATCTGCTTTGCTGGACTATGCGAAAAACAGCTGCCCCGTCCCGCCAAACCCGCGCCATTTTCGAATACACGGCCATTAGTGTTTTTTTTAGTACGAGTAGCGCCCTACTCTCTAAAAACAGAAGTGTCATAAAAATACTGGCCGGGATCGATTTTTGGAGGTATTATTAGTGGTAATTGCCGGTCACAGGGGTGCGTGGAAATTTGGAAAGCTTTACAAAAGTATGTAAAAAGGGGTTCGAAAAGCTCGTAAACATTCATGTTATACTTCAAATTTATCACTTTAAAAGATACAAGTAAAAACCAAGGATGAAATAATGGAATATATAGAAGTCACAGAGTGAAAGCGTGGATGGGCGCTCTGCGTTGTTAGAATTATACTACGCAAGGGTCCATTAGACGTCTCTACGTTGTGCTAACGTTGCAAATTGTCGTTTTCAATTGTTTTTTTGTTGTATAGGTCGTTATTTATTACGAAATTGAAAAGTATAGAACGTAAGATAAAGTTTTATAGCTTTTCCGAGCGTTTTAGCCAATTTGAGAGCGCATAAAACTTCAAAAACTCCCTAAAATTATTTACCAAAAAATTTTATGTTTTCCGAAGTCGGGGGGTGGTGAAATTGGGGCAAAATGGCGGTTGGCTGTAAAATTTTTATTATCAAATAAAATTGGGGAAGCAATAAAATTCAGGCTGTCGGGGGGATAGCGAATAGCGCGGCGAGACTGCAGCGGGGAAAATATTTGCTGATTAAATAAAAATTGGCGAAATAGATGGATCGGGGCGGAGAAGAAGCCCACACCACTCCACTTCACTACGCTAACCAGCCCCGCAAATCGATTACACAATTTTTCGTGGGTTTGTGTGACATTGGGTGGAGGGTTTCACCCGATTTTTTGAGCTTTTTTAGGAGAGAGGGAGGGAAAGGGATTATTTTTTGAATTTTGAAAACAAAATTCGGAAAGTGGGGGGTGAAACCCGGCGGGGAGAACCTAGAAAAGTAGATTCAAAGCCGGAATATTGATTTTTGGTGGCTGAAAATGATTGTTTTTGAACGTTGTTGAAATGAAAGGTGAAAATGGATTTTAAACTGTTTATAACAGATGACGATATAATAAAGACGGCTGGGTTGTTCGGGTTCTAAAAATATTCCGAAATTAATGCTGCTAGCTACTTTTTCCAATTATTTATCATGATCTCTCTCACTCTCTCTCTCTCTCGCTCTATCTTCTACTAACTCTCTACTCTCCTCTGTCTCTCTCTCGTCTCTCTCTCTCTCTCTCTCTCTTCAATAATCCCTGCTAGCCTGCCCTCGCTTCCTCAATGATACCTGCTAGCCTGCCAGCTTCAAGTAATCAGCCAAAAATTAAATATAGAGGAGTAACTAAAATGAGCACGAAAATGCAAGTGGTCTGGGCGGCCGGAATTCAAAACGGGCCCATTTGGCGGTTCTTTTTTTGGTGTAGAGCGAGCGGGTGGGGGGTGAGCCCGAGATGGGAGCCGGGCAATAAAATAAGGAGCTGGAGATGAGGAGGATGAGGAAATGGAGAGAGAGCGAGAGAATGAGAGAAACCGACAGAGCGATCGAGCAAGACTCACAACCTCTTTTGCCCATTTTCAAATACGGGTTTTTAAGGGAATGTGGAGGGAGGGGGATCGATTTAGGGGAGGAGGAGCACGAACCACCTGGTTCTCCGCACGCCGCTCGAAAAGATTCCAAATCTGCGCCTGCGCTAAAATTCTGTAGCCGCGGGGGTATTTAATGGAAACGGGATTGATAAGCCGGAGAGGGGCTTATTGGGGAGGGAGAGATTGATCGAAGACAAAATTTAGGGAATTCAGACAGGCTAGCAGATCATTGAGGAAGTGAGGGCAGACTGGCAGAGATCATTGAGGAAGTGAGGGCAGACTGGCAGAGATCATTGAGGAAGTGAGGCAGCTGCAGAGATCATTGAGGAAGTGAGGGCAGACTGCAAAGATCATTGAGGAAGTGAGGCAGACTGGCAGAGATCATTGAGGAATGGTCAGCTGGCAAAATCCCTTGAGGAATGAGGGGGAGACTGGCAGAGATCATTGAGGAAGACTTAGGGAAGGCTAGCAGGGCGCTTTGAGGAAGCGAGGGCAGGCTAGCAGAGATCATTGCTGGAATGAGTGTTCAGACTCTAGAGATCATTGAGTAATTTAAAGCATTTTGATCAAGTCGATAGAAAATTTCTGAAAATTTGCCGCTTTCAACCTTTGAAAAATAACAAAAAATACTGTAAAATCATACCAAAAAATACACATATTTTCACCAAAATGTGCGTTAAATACTTGTTTTCACGAATTTGCCGCCGTTTTTCGCCCTTCTTCTTCGCCGTCGGGAGAGCCCAAAAATTTGCCACGGACCCGGGGAAAAACGCGGGGAAACCTACACAAATAGGAGAAGAGAATCGATTTACGCGCGAAAAATTTGTGGAGGGGAGGGGTGGGTGAAAATAGACAAAAAAGGAATTGGGCGATTTGTGTCGCGAGATCCCAATTTGATAATGGGGAGGAGGTGGAGGGCTCAGAGCAAAAAAAAACTATTTTAGGGTCGCAAAAATTTTCAAAATATCCTAAAGAATCTTGCTAGCTTTAAAGCACGAAATTCTAAGCAATCGTGAAAAGCATAAGCCTAAGCCTAAGCCAACCAAGCCTAAGCCTAAGTCTCAGCCTAAGCATAAGCTTGCTTAAGCCTGACCCTGAGCCCAAGCCCAAACCGAAGCCTAAAGCCTAAGCCTTAGCGAAGCCTAAGCCTAAGCCTAAACCCAAGCCAAAGCCAAGCCAAGCCAAGACTAAGCTTAAACCCAAGCCTAAGCCAAGCCTAACCTAAGCCTAAACCTAAACCTAAGCCTAAGCCCAATCAAAAGCTTGAATTTCTGAAGGCACCACCAAGTGAAGATTCCATACAAATACCCCAAAATCACAGCTAGCCTCCCCCCTAAAACGCAATAAAACGGACGGAAATTGGGGGGAAATTCGCCGGCGAGCACAAATGTTGAGGAAAAGCAGGTTGGGCGGACGGGGGTCGACGCCCCAGGGAGCAGTTTTATTTAAAATAAAAGGAGGGTAGGGTGGGGAGAGGGAGATGAGGGGAGAGTGAGAGGGGCAGAGAAGCAGAGGAGCCGGTTCTCCCTTCAGAGGGAGCAGCTGCTGCTCACAAATGGGGAGGTTAAGATGGGCGGAATGTTTGTTTCTCTTGTACGAATAAAATTTTGAGGATGAGAAACGGGGAGAGAGTGAGAGGGAGAGAGCGAGACCGAGAGAGAGAGAGAGAGAGAGAGAGAGAGAGAGAGAGAGAGAGAGAGAGGGAGAGCGAGCACGATAAGCTAGCAAATATTCTCTACAAAAATTATGGCGAATAAGCAGAGACCATTGAGGATTAAGTGAGAAGAGAGAGCGATAGGAAGATAGAGAGACAGAGAGAGAGGGGGGAGAAAGAGAACGACAAGCTAGCAGAGATTCTTCAGGAAAGGCAGCAATCAAGGCGCACTAGCAGAGACAATTGAGGATTAGGTGATAGAGAGAGACGTGAGAGAGAGAGAGAGAGAGTGAGAGAGAAAAGAGCGATAGAAACAGAAACCATAGATTCAAATCTTGCTAAAAAGCGGCGCATTGCCCCCACAACGTAGCCCTCCGCCAGCAATAAACTCGATATTTTCACTTTTTAGAGCCGAAGCGATCCCTCGACCTCATGCTCCTCTGGCTATTTGAGAAGAAGACAGCCGGAGAGAATCGATAAATCCAAACCACCAAAACTCGCCCAATTGCTACGTAAACATATTTTTTGTTGGGGGAGAATGGATGGGGACGGGATTCTAGGGTTACAGGCTTGCAAAAATGAGTAGAAAAAGGCTCCAAAATGATCTCTGCTAGCTTGCCCTCTATAAAATTATGTTTTATGCCGATTTTGAGGTTTTAAAAGTAATAAGAAGGGAAATTTAGCTTAGCATTTTGATATTTTTTTAACTACAGTAAGCCTTAAAAGAGTATTAGAAAAGCGTTAAAAAAGTAACGCAAATTAGCTATGGATTATTCGAGAAAATTCCCAAATGGTCTCTGCTAGCTTGCCTTGAGCAAAAATACAATTTTTCGAGGTAAATTAACGATTTAAAACAGTTTAATGGACCGTGTCAGGCAAAATCTGAACGTTTTTTGACGTAATTTAACGTTTACGTCGTTTATGTAAAAAGCTATCATCAATTCGGCTAAAATTACAGTATCTCAATCAAAACCCAAAACCAAACCCCAAACTCCATTCCACACCAAATTCCGCTTGTTTGAGCGTTGTAATAAATCGTATTTCATCGGCGAGAAAACTTTCAGGCGCCCCCTTCTGGCTGGCGAAAACACTAATTTCCTCCAAAAAATTTTTCCCATTTCCCATTTTTCAGCCACTTGTGCACCCATAATTAATCCGCGTGGCCTCGTGCCCACAGGCCACGCCCCTTTTTGTAAATGCCTGGCGGCTATTTTAATAAAAAAGGGTCTCGAAAATCGGGGGATTAGCTATAGAATTTTGCGGATTGTATCGGTTTTTGTATTATTTGAATGTAAGGGGGTATTGGCGCGTAGTCGGGCGTGAAAGGGATGGAAATTGGAAAAGTTTGATTTTCATGATGGTTGGATGGGAAATTGTCACCGAAGTTAAGTTTTAACTTCGGCTTAAACCTAAACCTAAGATTCTAAACCTAAGCATCTAAGCCTAAACCTAAGCTTGATCTAAGCCTAACCTAAGCTTGAACCTAAGCCTGAGCCTAGGCCTAAGCCGCTGTCTAAACTAGATTTTTCCCTTAACTCCTATCTCTAAATTCGCATACTTCCGAAACAAACTCCGCTAGCCTGCCCCACTCGCAAAATAATCCTGCTTCAACAAAATATCCGCAAAATTATGAAATGCATTTTCAATTCGGCTGCCGGCCCCTTTTTCACCCATCTGGCCGGAAATTAATTGGATTCAGGGCTGTGTATCGGGCAGCCCTCTTTCTGAAAATGTAGCCCTCGTGGAAAAAGTAATAAAAATTGGCTGGGAAAGGGGTGAAATTTTTTTAATAAGCATTTTTATAGGAAGCCAAAAAAGGCCGACGAAGCCTAAGCCTAAGCCCAACCTAAGCCTAAGCGTAAGCCGAAGCTAAGCCTAATCCCAAGCCTCTGCCTAAGCCTAACCCTAACTAAGGCTTAAGCCCAAGCCGAAGCCTAAGCCAAGCCTACCATAGCCCTAACCTTAGCCTAAATCGTCTCAAACCCCCGAAATTCACCCCTGTTTACGTTCGGGAGTACGGTAGCTTTGGCGTGGTATTTGCAACTGGCTAAAACGTGCCCTAAAAGGGGGTCGTTTTGGATGGGGGGCTGAGTCAGATGGTGTTATGGGTAGAGTAACCCCGCGAGAAACTCATATATTTCGATGTATCTAGCGTCTCAATGAGTCATATTGGTTTTGGAGGGAGCGAGAGAAATGGGAAAGGGTTTCGTAAGAATGGAGGAGAGAGAGAGAGAAAGAGAGAGGGAGAGAGATAGCGAGAAGCGAGAGAGCGAGAGGGAGAGAGGAGATAGCAGGGAGAGAGCGAGAGAAAGGAGAGAGGGAAGAGAGAGGAGAGAGTAGAGACAGTGAGAGAGAGTGAGAGTGAGAGAGATAGAAAGCCAGCTAGCAGAGAACACTTCGGAAGCGGCGGCTAGCTGGCAAAGGATGCAAGCAAAGGAAAGCTAGCAGAGATCATCAAGGAAATAGGGCAAGCTAGCAAAAATAATGGAGGAAGAGAGCCAACTAGCAGAGATCATTGAGGAAAAGGGCAGGCCAGCAGAAATCCATTCAAAATCGTGCCCTGAAAAGTGGACGAATAAATAAAAAGAAGTAGGGCATGTGAATGGATGGGGAAATAGCAGTAGTGGCGCATACGGCCCCCCGTCCCCCCGAATATTCAAATACCCACCCATCATAAAAGCCCCAGCGCTCGCCCCGCCGAACCCCCCAAATGTCGAATATTAATTATTTCGTGGGTATGCAGGCGTCGATGGGAGTCGAGTGGAATTGGGGCTGGAAAGGAATGTAGAGAATAAATATAAGAAAATAGAAACAATAATAAAAAATATGGAAAAGTACGATAGGCAGTAGACGATGAGGAGTAGAGGAGAGAAGAGAGGAGAAGAGAGAGCGCGCGAGAGACAGAAAGACAGACTTAGCCATTGTCCTAAATCCAAAAATGAATTAATGACGTCCGGCCACCCACTTGGTATTTAAAATCGCTGGGCCCAAATGAGAGAGAGAGAGAGAGAGAGAGCGAGAGAGAGAGCTGGAGAGAGCGAGAGAAACTAGCAAAGGAGGTGGCAGATGGGTGATCGGAAGGGGGATTGCCTTGCGCAGCTGTCTTTCACATTTATCCCCCTCGCAAATACCAATCTTTCTTGCCCTACAAAAAATTGGGAGGGGGAAAAACGGCTTCGGGGATGGCAGGCTAGCAGAGGTTCATTGCGAAAAAGTTCTTAAAAAACAAAAAATATCAAGAACACTTTTTCTAGCAGAGATTACTTAAAATTGTCAAAACACTTGTATTTGGCATCAACAATTATTGTCAAAGACATTTTTAAGATCGCTAAGAGCTAGAATGGGGCAGGCTAGCAGTGATTCATTGCGGAAAGTGGCTAAAAAGAGCTAAAAAATGCGCTAGATCGCTGAGATCATGGAAGAAGAAACCGAAAACATTCAGTTGAGGCAGGCTAGCAAAGATCGCCAGGAAAATCCAGATAAGTCCCGGATAGCTATTCTAGTTCTCAAACCAGAATATTATAAAACGACCTCACCGCCCCGTAGGGAGGCCCTCCACGTTTTGGCATATAATTCAAGGGGTCAGCAGGTCAAGGAGATCGGGTTTAGCCCACCCCTCTATCCAGTCACCCAGGGGTTATTGGGCCGTAAAAATCGAATAGAATATAGAATCTTAAGAGGCGAGATCGAGGTTTTAAAGGGACCGAAAAGTCATGGGTGGGACTACAAAAATTCAAGAATTTCAATTTTTTTTGGATTTTTTAGGGCTTTCAAAGTTGCCAATTAGGCACGGCAAGCTAGCCGAGATTATTGAGGTAGCAGAGGGAATGCCGGGAGAAATTCTTGAGGAATCACAGGGCAGGCTCGCAGAGAATATTGAGGATCGGGCGTAAGCTAGCAGAGAATATTGAGGAATCGGGCGTAGGCTAGCAGATATCTTGAGGAAGCGGGGTCTCTATAGTAACCCCGAAACAATAGAACTATTAATGCCCAAATCGAGGGTGTGGCTCGGGGAAGAACAGAAGGCCGGGCCCTTCCCCCATTTGCATAATGAAATCATCAACCTAGCTGAGGGCCAGCCATACAATTGCCCCCCCCCCTCGCCCGTCCTATGGCCCAGTAAGGGCCCCACAAATCGAATCAGTGGCCCCGATAATTGGCCGATTTAAGGATTTAGGGCCCGGGCCAAATTGGGCCCCCGGGCCATACATTAACATTTTGTTATTGGGGGTAGTGGAGGGGAATTTTGGGGAGTGGGATACGGTATATTTTGGATTAGGTGGCTTGAAAGACGTTTGTAGGCGGTGGGTTAAGCCTAAGCCAAGCCTAAGTCTACAGCTAAGCCTAAGCCTAAGCATAAACCTAAGCCTAACCCGGACCCACGCTTAAGCCTAATCCTAAGCCTAAACCTATGTCAAAACGAAGCCTAAGCCTAAACCAAGCCTAAGCCGAAGTCTAAGCCTAAGCCGAAGCATCTGAAACCAAACCCCAAGCCTAAGTCTAAGCGGGTATAAACTTAAGCCTAAGACAGTAAGACTAAGTCTAGCTCCTAAGCCTGCCTAAGCCGAAGCCTAAGCCCAAACTTGCAGATAGTTATAACGAAATCATGAAAAATGACGAAAAGACGCGTTTAAAACTTGTTTGCCCGGGCGAGCCGAGCGATGCCGCGTGGCGGACGGGCGAAAAAACGCGGCCGCCGAAATTCGCCGAAAATACGAAGCGCAACATATAATTCGATTGATTCGGAGGTGAGGGGGGATCGGGTGGTGAGGCTTGATAACGCGGCGAATAGATAAAAATTTGAAGGTGAAAATGGGACAAAAATGCTACAGTAAAAATAGGAGAGAGCGAGAGGGAGAGAGGGAGACAGCGAGAAAGAGAGAGAGAGAGAGTAAGAGATATACAGGCAGAGCGAGAGTGAGAGAGACACAGACAGGGAAAGAGAAGCGAGAGAGACAGAAGAGCAGAGAGAGGAGTGAGAGAGAGAGAGTGAGAGGAGAGAGAGAGAGAGAAAATATAAGATAGACCGAGAGAGACCGAGAGGGGCAGAGAGAGCGAGAGAGAGATATATACAGACAAAGCCAAACTTTATAAACACTCCCTACCACGTCAGCCCCCCTATTTATTTACCAGACAGCCGCCCCCCAGAATTTCACCAATCAATATTTTCATCGACGCCCAAAAATCCAGCCCGCACACGCACCAAATATTTATTTTATTTTTGCGGGCGGTTGGAGGGCAAAAGGTGCGGGAGAGCGTGTGTCCCCGTTTTTGAGAAGGAGAAAAAAGAAGAGGAGGACAAGGAGATGAGATCAAGGTTGTTCAACGACGTCACCGGAGGCAGTCTAGCAGGGTTTCTTTGGGAATGAATGGTATCATCGAAAATAATAGGCAGAAATTAGTCAAAAGTAGAGCAAAATAAAAAGGAATGCAAAGTCGCAATAGAATCAAAAAGAAATTTAAAAGAAAGAAGAAATATCGCAAAAAGCAAGTTCCAAGAATCTCGGAAAGCCCGCCCTTACTTCCTGAATGATCTCTGCTAGCCTGCCCTTGCTTCCTCAATAATCTCTGCTAGCCTGCCCTCTTTAGCCTGCCCTCCCCTTCCTAAATAATCCCTGCTAACCCTCTCCTGACCTCGCTTTACAGCCAAATAATAAGAAGAAGAGTATTTGGGGGCAGATTGTAGGGGAGGTCAGCGAGGTTCGAGTAGGGGGCACCGAGCGACGCCCATTTTTATTCATTTTGGTGGCTAGGGGAGAGAACGATGTGTGTCTCTGCGTCTCTCTATCCCTCCCTCTCTCTCGCCGATCCATCCGATATATCCAAATGACCGGTTCGGATAGAGGCATACAAAGAGAGCCTCGGGGTCACCGCAGAACCCCCCAACGTCCCTACAATCGACATACAAAGTATTAATCTATAGATCGTTTAAGGAGAGAGAGAGAGAGAGAGAGAGAGAGAGAGAGGGAGAGAGAGAGAGAGAGAGAGAGAGGGAGAGATAGCAAGCGAGCAGAGTAGAGAAGAAATGAGAGAGAGCGAAGAAAAGAAGAGAGAGAGAGAAGAAGAAGAGAGATCCCCTGTCATACTCCCTTTAAAATCAAAAACCTCCCAAAGACAGCCCCGCAGGCTAAAAGCTCAATAAGCGGAGCCGGGGGTCGGGTTGAGGCGCCCCAATTTTAAAGTAAACATGTGGCACGGCTGCTTTCCGTGTATTTCAATCTATTCCTCTGTCTTCTCTCTCTCTCTCTCTCTCTCTCGCTTTGTCTCTAGCCCCCTGAAAAAGCCCAATTCAGTGGAGGAGGTCTATAAAGGCTTTTTGGAAGGTGCAAGGCAGGAGAACAACAAGGGGCTACGATGAAAATTATGGACCTCAAAAATCGCTGTGGCAGGCTAGCAGAGATCCTTCAGGAAGCGGGTAGGCTAGCAGAGATCAGTGAGGTAGTGAGAGCATGCTAGCAGAGATTTTTGAGGAATCGAGGGCAGGCTAGCAGAGATTCCTGAAAAAGTGAGGGCAGCAGAGACCTTTTGTGGATTTACGACTCTCTACAGCCGGTCCACGATACGGTAAGCGCTATTGAGTGAATATCAAGAGAATGGATATTTGAGGCCAAATAAAAGGGCCCAGGGCCCAGTGGGACCTTAGCTAAGGACCCAGCTAGCGGCTACGTTGTTTGCCTGTTTACTCCGCCCCGTCCGTTCCGAGGCGTTCTGCTGACCACAAAGGGGGTCCCGATACGGCCCCCGTGGAGACGGCTGAAAATAAATATAGCGTATTATTGAGGAGCTGGGGAAGAGGGAGAAGCCGGCTAAATTAGGCTTCCGAATTAATTAATCAATAATGAGAGATAAAATTAATTGTAAGTGCTAGAGGGAATTGCTAGCGGCTAGGCTTGAAGCTTTGCTTAGACGGCTTAATGCTAGACTTGCTAGCTTGGCTAAACTTTCTTAAGGGCTTGGCTTGGCTTAGACTTGGCTTAAGCGGCGGCTTTGCTTAGACTGGGCTTAGGCCTGGCTTAGGCTTGGCTTATGCTTAGGCTTAGGCTTTCGCTTACGCTAACCCCTTGCCAATCCCTTGAATCAGAACGAGCTACCGTACCCCGATGACCGAAATTCCATACTTCAATTTCGTAAAAACCTGGGCCGCTCCCCGTTTTCAGGTTTTCAATTCAAACGCAAATACACATTTTGCGTGTGGTGGACCCGGGTCAGCAAAAAGGGAAAGTTGGGCGCCGCGGTAAAAAGGCAAAAAATGGCGCCAAAAACGCCCGGGAGACAAAGGCCAAGTGGGAAAATAGGGGAGCCGAGGGGGCGATGGACCCGATGCACTTTTGATTACGTGAAAACGAATTTAAGAAAAGGCCAACTGGCGGGAGATTATTTAGGAATCGGGAAATCTGGGGACTAGGAGCCTAAGCCTAACCTAACCGAAGCCGAAGCCTAAGCCTAAGCATATGCCTAAGCTAAACCTGAAGCAGCAAGTCTTTGAGGAATTATAGGGCCCGTGGTCAGGGCAAACTAGCATAGATCTTTTAGGAATCAAAAGGCCTGACGGAAAGAGGCAAGCTAGCAGAGGTTATTTAGGACCTGGCAAGGCAAACGATTTTAAAACGATAAAAGAAGATGGCAACCCGGCAGAGATCCTTCAGGAATTGACAGCTAGCATTGTTTCTTAGGGATTCCCCGAAATCCCGCTGAAGAAGCTATCAGTTTCCCTAGGAATTTCCGGGAGGTTCAGCCAGGCAAACTAGCAGAGAATCTTATAGATTTCCCGTGACCTAGCTCGACTAAATTGACGAGGCAGGCTAGCAGGGGCGATTTCGGAATCCACCACTTCCAAGACCCTTTAATATCCCCTAGCTAAAGACCACCCCAAATCCCGGATCAATACATACAACAATTCGTGGTGGGGGACTTGTTGACCTTGGCCCCGCACGGCTAGCCAGCGCCCCCTTATGATGATTTAAGATATTTAAGCAAATTAGGGTTCTCTGGGCGCTCTCGGGAATACGCAGTCTATCTCTGTCTACGTGTCTGGTCTCTCTCTCTCTCTCTCTCTCTCTCGTCCCCTAAATCCCGACCCCTAGGTCCATCCAGCCGCGACGAGGGGGCTGCCCCCAGCCCACCCCAGCTGACCTCCAATAAATAAATATATTATGAATAGGGAGAGAGAGAGAGAGAGAGAGAGAGAGAGAGAAAATATCGATCCAATTTTATTAGGCCAGCAGGGGTGGAGGATGAAATTTTAGATGAGGGCGCCTTTTAGGGGGGCGGCCAGCAATTTTGGTGCCAATGCCAAATTTTTCCGTAATTATGTATCGAAAGAAAAAGCCTATCAAATTTATCCGATCACCGGAGGACTGGCGAGCCAATCTCTTCTTTTTCTGTTTACAAAGTGTCCTCGGACCCGGTGGCCGGGCAGCTGACGCCGATTTTTGCACACGAACAAAACTGTAGCGGTTTTTTTATGGGGGTAGGACGTTAATGAAAACTACAACGCCAATTAGTAAACACGAGCAAACGCCGTTGTAACTCTAACTCAACCATCACCTGCGAGAAGCCGGCGAATTAGCGACGAGATGACGAAAAATTCTATTACGCCGTGAAATTGCCGTCGAATTCTGAAGAAAATCGTTACAAAGATAAGTTCTCCCAAATCTTAAAAAGTCCGCTTTTTTTACTAGAAAGGCTAATATGCCTCAATAATTACAAACATAATCATTTATTTCCAAAACGAAACACCGATTACGGGGGCAAATTTGATAAAATTCATCCGGACATCTTGAAAAATTTCGTCGTTTCCACCATACGCCTCTAGACACATCCGGTTGCGGCTTCAATCCATCTATCTATTCATTAGCTTTACACCCCGGTTCCCAAAACCCCCTTCTTTCTTTCTTTCCTTTTTCTCTTGTCGGGCTGAAGGTCGTTCGAGTTGTAAAAGATCGGGAGGGTCTCCTTGTAGACCCGCGGGTAGAGGAAAGCTGTAATAAATGTAGTCCCCCCCCCCCGGCACTGCTTTAAAAGAGTGGCTGTGGGGGTTTGAATTTCGAAATTTGGTTCTTTCCCGGTAACCCAGCCGAAGGTGATTTTCCGAATTCCAGAATCTCGACAATCGAAAATGTTGACGGCGATAATATCGATCGTGAAAATGTCGACATGCAAAAATTTTGGGAGCGATAATACCGACACAAAACGAAAATCCCGACAGGCAAAAATCCACTGATCAAAACCCCGACGCTAAAAAAATACCGAACCCGAAAATCCCGACAGAACCCTGAGATGCCAAACATCTAGATGCCAAAATATCGACAACTATGAGCTTGCCAACATCAAATACCGAAAATCCGGAAGCCGACATGTGAAAATATCGACATACAAAACCCTTATAATCCCGGTAGACCGACAGGAAATACCGACAGGCCAAAACTATCGGCTTCGAGCTTAAAATACGTTTTTTCTTGTTCGTGTCGGGATTCTTCACTGTCGGGGTTGGATTCTGGCACGAATTAAAAACAGCACTGTCTGAACCGAAAATACTTCGAAAATTGGAATGCATAGAATAACTGCAAAAAATTTGAATCCCGTCAGCAATAGTTGAAAGCAAAAATCAAAATATGGCCCTATTTTATACTTGTTCAATCTTTCCGACGAGCTTCCACATAGCATGACCGTGTTTATGATCATCCTCAATGGTAGGAAAAATTTTTCGAGCCCCCGTTAACAGCCCAGTACCGCTTCACCCTTGCAGTTCTCACCCCGTCGGTGGCCCTGCTGCTCGCCATCGGCTGCAACAAGAAGGAGCGCATGCTGTATGAGCAGCAGAAGCAGAAGGAGTTTGCCGATGAGCAAGGTGGCAGCTAAGCAAAAGCTCTAAAATCAAAGTTTACTCGTTTAATTTGGTGCTTTCGCATATCGGGGGGCTTAATTTATCGTAAAAGTAGCTAGATTTCAAATGGAAAATACTATTTAAAAACCCATAAAAAATTTAAATCTCGAATTTCGGCCGAAATATCTGTTGTTTTTAAAAATCTATTTTTTAGTAGTTTGTGACCGAAATTTGTAAATTTTTCGCGATTAACAATAGTAAAATCAGTTTAGAAACGCTTCCACTATTTATACTCAAAAATCTGAAGCCAATCCCTCTAATTTTACAAAAACCAAATTATCTAGAGCGCCGCAAAAAGGTGCCGCCCCGCGTCCGCGCCCGCCAGCAGATCAAGGGCGAGCTGAGCAGCCGCAGCAAGAAGTCGAAGAAGAAGGGCGGCCAGCCCGACCGCAGCTCCAAGCGCAACGTGCTCGTCTCCCCGCTCACCAAGCCGCGCCTAGACGGCGCCTCCAGCGGGTCGCGCCGATCGCGGCTTCACGACTTGATGCGCGAGCACAAGATTTCGCCGTTGGTCATCTACCAAATGTCGAAAATCCCGTTTAGCAACGCTCGTCCATCGGATGTGTCTTCGGAAAAGCTGGCAAAAGCTAGGTAAAAGCTGCGGTACTGGGCTGTTAGCGGGGGGGGCTTGGTCTATCGCCCTGAGTTCCCAGTAATGAAATACACGCAATTTATAGCCCTTTAAAGCATTGATAAACAGAAAAGTTAAAAAATTCTTAAAATTTGAAAAAATTGCGATTTATTGCCAAAAATTTGTGAATTTTCGACTCTCTAGACTTTTTAGTAACCAAAAACCACTGTTAAAACCAAGACTAATACCAGATCCCCTGCTAACCTCACCCCCCCGCTAACAGCACAGTACCAAAAATCACTTGAGAATTTGTTGTCCACGTTTTAGAGCCGAAAAGAAGGAGAAATCGGAGAGTGCCCGCCGGAAGAAGGAAGCCGCTGCTAAAAAGTGGGATTTACGAGCAATCCCAAAAAATTCTGCTTCTAAAACTTTCTAGAAAAATTTTCAAAAAATGTACACTTGAAATTCGACCATTTCCGGCCCGACGACGCCTCAGGCAGCGGCCGCGATTCGGAGCGCAAGAAGAAGGAGAAGCCGGAAGACAAGGACAACTCGAAGAAGGACAAGAGCGGCAGCTCCAAGAAGGTCACCACCGCCCGCGTACCTGCCGCAGACGTTGGATAGAATCAAGTTAAAAAAATTCCCCTTCCAGACGTCGAATCGCAGCCAGAAGAAGAAGGCGGAGAACAAGTGGGACTTTCTAAAATTTCTAAACTTTTGAATTCAGAGCCGACAACAGCAATAAGTCGAGCTCCGGGCGCGGCGACAAGGGTTCTACCAAGGAAGGCGTCAGTTTTTGCGGTGCTTCTGCTTTATCGGGGGCGGGGGCTTTTCCGCACTCCAATTTCTAATAAAAGTGGTTCTAAGCTAGTTTTTACTATTCCAAAACGTAAAAACTATATAAATTTTCACTAATAAAGGCAAAAATAAGAAATTTTCGACTAAAAACGATCGATTTTCGATCAAAATTTTCACAAGAAAGTTTTTATAAGTCTTCGTTTTTGTCTAGTATTGCATTTGAAATCGTGTTAAATTTTGTTAAACACGCCATTTCAACAAACTTCGACGCAAAATTTCCGGAGAAGAAGAGAAGAGAACGGTTTTCCATGAAAAATGCTAAAATCACTTTCAGTCATGCAAAACGGCGAGGACCGGAAGCCGCGATAAGGCGGTGGACGGTTCGGGCAAGGGCTCAAAGCGGGGCTCCGCGAGAAGGCCGACGGATCAAGCCGTGACTCGAAACGCGGATCCCGTGAAAAGGCCGATGGGTCCACGAAGACGGCTAGGTGAAAACATCTACACTCAATAAAAACAATCCTAACAGGTCCCAGCCGGCTGCCGCAAAGAAGGTCGGCTCGAAGGAGGGCGTGAAGCCGAAGGGCCAAGCCGATTCCTCGAATTCGTCAAAAAGAAATGTAGGTCCGGCTGTTTTCCAAAAGCACAGCTCATGCTCAGAAAATCGGATCCGGCCGCGACTCGTCGAGGCACCGCATTGGGCGCTGAACGCTAAAGACTTTTGCCTGAATAAATTTTTGCTGTTTGCCTTGTAAAACACGCTGTGATTTCTAACCTCGCTGCTGCTATTTTTTCTATCGATTTTCACTGGAATTCAAAGCGAAAACCTACATTTGAAGCCGGAAATCACACAAATTTCCAGCTGGACAAAACGGCGACACCGGGTGGTGGTTCTGGCAAGAGCTCGAAGCGCGGCTCCAGCGAAACAGCGGCCGAAATCTCTCGGCGGGATTCGAAGCGCGGATCCAGCGAGAAAACTGCTGGCTCAAAGAAGGTGGCGAAGCCGGGCTCAAGTGAAAAAGCCGGTGGCTCGTCGAAGAAAGCGAAGTCGGGTTCAAGTGAAAAAGCTGGTGGCTCGTCTAAGCAAGCAAAGCCCGGATCAAGCGAAAAAGGCAGCGGATCCACGAAGAAAGCCAAGCCGGGCTCAAGCGAAAAAGCTGCTGGTTCGGCGAAGAAACCGAGGTAAGAAATATACATCTGACTTCATATTAATACAAAAACTTCAAATAAATATTACTACCCCAATTTTTAGTCCCAAAGTCGCAAGCCTAAAGAAGTCGGGCTCGCAGGAATCAATGCGGAACAAGCTCGCTGCTGCAGCCGACGCGCGGGATCCCTCGAAAAAGAATGTGGGTTAACTGAAGCCCCGAAAACTAACGAAAACTTGTGTTATCAGTATTAGTAGCTATTTTAATAGTAGTTTTAGTAAAATTTAGCTATATTTCAAGTGAAAAACTGTTTGGAACACTTCAATGTCCTTATTTGAAATAGTCGATATTTTTGCTTTTTTTCTTAGATTACGCTTCTGTTGTAAAATCATACTTTTAAAACTATGAAAGACCAGAAAACTTTAGAAAATCGCATCCGGTCCCGACTCGTCGAGGCACCGTATCGGTCGCTGACTTCGACTTATGAAATGCTTGCTTAGTCCTTCTCCTTTCGAATAAATTGTTGCATCTTCGCTTGTTCTGCGAAAAAACCCACACTCTTGCCTATTTCCATCACAATTTGAATAAAGGAAGAAAATACCGGAGGGATTTGGATTTACATGAATATTAACCCCCAAAAAGCCTCAAAAAAACCTAAAAAAATATCACTCGACACTCCCCCGCGATGAGCCAGTCGGCGTTCAACGTGCATCTGCCCCTCGGCACCCCGACGGTCGACCAGTTCCTCGGGATCCCGCCCCATCCGACCAAGTGCCAGGCGACGTACATCTGGATCGACGGCACGGGCGAGAATCTGCGCAACAAGACGCGCACGCTCAACACGAGGCCCGTCAAGGTGGAGGACTACCCGATCTGGAACTACGACGGCAGCTCGTGCGGCCAGGCCCAGGGCCGTGACTCGGATCGCTACCTGAAGGTCGGGGTTTTCAACTTAATAAATTCTTGCTAACAAGGAGACGTTTTTGAGTGTCGTCGGGACTTTGGCACGGGGCCAAGCCTATCTTGTGCAGAATTTTACGCTGATTCCGAATATGGTAACCGTTTTTGCGGAATAGCCATTTCTCGAAAGTTATGAACGATTTAAACCTCAAAAGAACTCAAAATCGGCTATTTTCAATAGTCATAAAAGGTTTCGGAATAGGTTTTAGACAAAACTTGGCAGTGCAACTTGTTCAGAAAAAATTCTCTATAAAATAAGCTACTTAACTCAAAAATGCTGGAATTTCGAAAATTTTTGTAAAATTATGGAAATCCCAATTTACCAAATTTTTCCAACTTTTCAATGATTTTGGAAAAGATGGTACATTTTATAGAGAAGGTTTTTCTGAACAAGATGTACTATCTGGCTTTGTCTAAAACCTATTTTGAAGCCTTTTATGACTATTGAAAGTAGCCGATTTTGGGCTGTTTTGGAGTTTAAATCGTTCATAACTTTCGAGAAATGGCTATTCCGCAAAAACGGTTACCATATTCGGAATCAGCGTAAAATTCTGCACAAGATAGGCATGGTCCCGTGCCAAAGTCCCGACGACACTCCAAAACGTCTCCTTGTAAGCCATGTATGTAACCTACCGAAACTTGCTACAAAACCCGTTTTCAGCCTGCCGCCGTGTTCCCCGACCCGTTCCTCGGCGGCCACAATGTGCTGCTCCTGTGCGACACCTACGATCACATGATGAAGCCCACTGGTAGGAAAAGCCAGAACAAACTGTGGACCACTTTCACTTGCAGCCACCAACCATCGCGCCAAGTGCAAGGAGATCATGGACAAGGCCGCGGCGCACAAGCCCATGTTCGGCATGGAGCAGGAGTACCTGATGCTCGACCGTGATGGCTACCCGTTGGGCTGGCCGAAGAACGGGTACCCGGCACCGCAGGGTATCGGGAGCTTGAAAAAAGTTGCAAATACCTAAATGCAGGCCCGTACTACTGCGGCGTCGGCGCGAACAAGGTGGTTGGGCGCGAGATCATCGAAACGCACTATCGGGCTTGCCTGGCCGCCGGGCTGGAGATTGCGGGCACCAATGCTGGTGGGTCTGCCTGAAATTATCGCATGCCTATCGCAATCATTGGCTAAAGTTCGTTTATCCCCTGCCGGAAGCGAAAGTGCTACTTTTACACCTGCTTTCCCCAATCTGGACGACGTACCAGCCGGCCTTTTTTCCAGAAGTCACCCCCGGCCAGTGGGAGTTCCAGATCGGCGTCTGCGAGGGCATCGCGATGGGCGACCAGCTGTGGATCGCCCGCTTCCTCCTCCACCGTGTCGCCGAGCAGTTCGGCGTCATCATCTCCCTCGACCCCAAGCCCCAGGTGCTCTCGTTGGCACGGTTTTTAAGTGATTTAGGTGACGATCGGCGACTGGAACGGCGCCGGATGCCACACCAACTTCTCCACCGAGACGATGCGCAAACCCGGCGGCATCGCCGCTATCAATGCGGTGGGTCTACCTGACATACTGCTCAGATCGCACAATTATAGGCCTGCGAAAAGCTCTCGAAAACCCACAAGGAGGACATGAAGCTGTACGACCCGAACGGCGGCCGTGACAACTTGCGACGCTTGACTGGACGGTGAGAATGAAACAACGACATACATACATTGCTCATTTTCTTTCAGCCACGAGACGAGCAGCGTCGACCTGTTCACCTATGGCGTCGCCAACCGCGGTTGCTCGGTTCGGATTCCGCGCCAGGTCCATGCCGATCAGATGGTAAGAACCGTGCGCAATCTCGAAAACTTTTACCTCAGGGCTACCTCGAGGACCGCCGGCCTTCTTCGAACGTCGACCCGTACGTGGTGACGGCTTCCATCACTCGCTCCACGCTGCTGATGTGAATCCCCACTTCCAACACTTGAACCTGTTCCACAATTATACCTCCACTCGACGTTAAACTATGGTTTCAGTTGCCATCGAAATAAATCATTCGCAACACTCGAAAGTTCGTACTGATTCTCTGGTGCACAAAAGACAATTGGAAACCGAATTAGTCAAACTTTATCCTACCCGGATCAAGGAGCATCAAACAACTGAGGATCACTAGGAATCGAAAATTAGATGAAAGTGAAAATGTTAAGAGGTACGCTAGTGATCGCAAATTAACAAATCCACAGTGACGCAATAACGCAGCGGCCTCAAAGACCGCCGTAAAGATAACTCGGCGGACTCAAAGGGCGCTGTATAGATAACTATATGCTAGTGCCTTGGTCGGGGAAGAATGACAAACGGAATATTAACGGGAAATACTAAACAAGCCCTAAAGGGGGATATAACAAAGAAAGAAACATTCGAGTGCCAATAAATCGCTTAGAATCCGAAGCCGCCGCTGAACGCACCATTGCCCGATTGCGGAGTCGAGAAGCCGCTGAAGCCTTGGCCGAAGGATTCTAAGGAAAAATTTTAGAAAGATGGATGAAAACTCACGAGTGTTGTAACCCTGATTCATTTGTCGGAAAGACGAGGGGCCGCCAGCCGCCGGGTAACCGTAGCCCGATTGCTGCTGCTGACCATATCCACCGCCATTGCTCGAAGCGAATCCGGAATATCCGCCTGCGCCGCCGCGACCACCGCTGTATCCGCCATAGCCGCCACCACCTCCACCTTGGTTGAAGCCATTTGGAGCGGAGAAGTTGCGCCGAGGCCTAAGGAAAATTACAGAAAAGCAACAATTCATACCCAGAGCTTCCGCGCATATTTGGGCGTCGCATGGTGACCGGGCCTGAAGAGTACTTCTGCAGCCACTCGGGAACATTTTGCTTGGCCTCGGTGAGGAGGTTCAGGATGCTGCTGGCCAGGGCGGCGTTCTAAAAAACTAATGGATAAAGTGAAAGCATTATCACTAACCCGGTCATTGAAGAAGGATGTGGCGTAACCAATGTTGCCAGCGCGACCAGTACGGCCAATGCGGTGCACATATTCGTCAATGCAGGACGGGATGTCGAAGTTGATCACGTGGCGAACATCGGGGATGTCCAAACCACGCGCAGCAACAGCGGTAGCAACCTAAAACTGTAATAAGGAAGACAATATTTAATTACCAAAATAGGCCAGCTTCCGTTCTTGAAGAAATACAGGTTTCGCTCGCGCTCGGCCTGGTTGAGATCGCCGTGGATGGTGACCGCGCGTACTCCAGAGCGTCCAAGGTACAGCGTTAAATCGTTGGCGTTGCGCTTGGTCTCGACAAACACCAGAGCCAATCCTTCCTCTAAATTTGGAGTTTGGATGGAAAAATTTTCGTACTAATTTTTCCAATCATGTCCATCAATTTGCCGCGCTTGTCGTATTCCTCCACCCATTCGACGTTTTGGACAATGTTCTCAGTCGTGGAGCCGACACGGCCGACAGTGACGTAGATGTAGTCGGGCCGGAGAAAATCGCGCGCAAGCGACTGGATCTCTCTTGGGAAGGTCGCGGAGAACATGGCCGTGGTGCGCTTCTCCTTCTCACGCAGGCCCAGCGCTTGAATACGACTGGAAAAATGCATGCATATCAACCGACATCAGATTCATTACCGGATCTGTGGCTCGAAGCCCATGTCCAACATACGATCAGCCTCGTCCAAGACCAGGCAGCGGACCTGGCCGAGCGACAAATAACCTTGCTGGACGACATCGATGAGACGGCCCGGTGTCGCAATAACAATGTGACTGCCGAGGTTGAGCTTGTTGATCTGCTCGCGATAGTTTTCGCGGCCTCCATACAAGATTGCGGCGTGCAGGTTGGTGCCGTAGCTGAACTTCACCGATTCTTTGTGAATCTAAACAGGCATATATGTTTTCTGAAAGCAAAAACCTGAATGGCGAGTTCACGCGTCGGGGCCAAGATCAATCCGACCGGGCGCTGGCAACGGCGATTGTTGATGTATTCGGGTCCAGGCAGATTGTCGATGCCACGTGCGAGGAACTTGTTGATCATTGGGAGCAAGAAGGCGGCCGTCTTTCCGGATCCAGTTTGGGCGCACGACATCAGATCCCGGTCGGCGAAGAGGATCGGCATCGAATGCTTCTGGACGGGCGTCGGCTTCGTGTAGCCGGAGCGCTTGATGTTCTCTTTCACCACATCGATACAGGCGGCGTCCGAGAACTGAAAATGGGAAGATTAGATGGTAAGGAAGAGCACGGAAGAGCAAGTTATAAACGCGGAAAGCTTACATTCTCCAAAGGCGTGGGGACATCGTTTCCTTCGACCTTGACCGGGATCTCAGAGTACTTGTCGAAATTGATGCCGCCAGCGGAGGACTCAAACAGCTCCTTCTCAGTCAGCGTAACGCCGTAGAACTGCATTGAGGACGCCATGACTTACGACGAACCTGAAAAAAAGTAGTTTTATCAAAACGAAGGAAAAACAGCAGGAAAACTGGGAAATCATGAAAAGAAAATGGAATTTCGAAAAAAGGCCGAAAATTCGGCGAACGGCCGCGTTAATCCTCTTAGGCACCGTAACGCGTTGGGGCACGTTTTAGCACCCATCTCTGTTCAGAGTACAGAATCGGAATCGGGACTTTAAAAATAAATTTGCATAAAAACCTATAAAATCGTCTCCAAAATCTAAAATATACATAAGTTGGCGCTTCTTATTACTTTTTACGAAAAAATCGAGCATTTTCTATACTTGAGGCCGGTGTCCGGTGTCAAAAATATGCATTACGCGCCTATTCCTATTCTATCTCATCTAGTCGCAGGTTGAGTTTTTGCTTTTCAAATATTACAAATCGCTTTCTAGCCCTGCCCTTTCTTTTGGGGCTGCTTTTCTCGGCACTGCAATGCGCCCGGAAGCGGAACGTGGTTGGTTGGCCCCGCTTTTTGGAAAGGGCCGTTTTGTAGGAAGAAGGTAGCGACGAGCAAGAGGAAGCCCAGAAGCCGACTGGCCAGTCTGATCGCTCGAAGAGTACGTCTTTGAAGTGTTTGGCGTTGTCTTAGATTTTCCGGAGTACTTTGCCTTTTAGAGGCTGCTCCCATCAAGGGTCGCCAGCCGGGAGATGTGTCTTCGAAAAGTGCCAAGCAGCAGGAGTAAAATAATCTAAAATTTGGAATTTGATAAATTACAGCAAAAGTGGTTCTTCTCGTCGGGCTGCAGCTTCGAAAAAATCGGTGAGCCATTATGAGCCCAAGTAATATCTTGGTTTAGGATACCGCTTCGGGCAAGAAGAACGCGCCTGGCGGTGTCGGGAAGCCGTTGGGCGAGCAGAAAGTGGGGGTAGGCAGCAGTTGATTGATCTCTAGAAGTTATATTTTAGAAGTCACAGCGGACGAAGAAGTCCGATTCAAGCCGCAGCACGAAGTCTGCAAGTTCCAAGTCGGCCAAGTTCAAGCAATGGATTAGCACCGGCTTTAGGAAGGGCGGCTCCGGCAAGGGCAAGAAGGAGCGGGGCTCCAATGAGAATGCGGTTGGTAGTTGGCCGTTTTTTAAGTTTTTGTCCTTTCAGAGCGGACGCAGCGTCAAAAAGGGAGTCAGCCCCCGCGGAATGCTGTCGCTGTCGAAGAAGAAGAAGGTAGGAACGACATAACCTGAAAATGAGCAGCACTGGATTTAGGTGGAAAAGACGGAATTGACGCAACCTCAGTCTCCTGCCACGGATAACACGCAGATCGACGATTTGCCCCCGGCCCCAGCTCCAGGCTCGCAAATGCTCACCGCCACCAGTCAGCAGATGGTGAGACAAAAAGACTCGTTTTTAATAACTAAATACTGAAATAAATATACTGAATACTTTCAGCCCATCTCCCTCCAGCAGCAGGCCTCGAGGTCCGCCTCGCCCCCGATCAATCCGGACCGTTCGGACACCCTCAATCCGAGCGTCATGCAGGCTCCTTCAAAAATGGGCAACAAGCCGGGCGACTCCAAGATGGAAAAGCCGAAGAAACGCGGCTTCTTCGGATTCTTCTCGGGCAAAGACAAGAAAGCCAAGGAGAAAAAAGACGACAGCAAGAAGGGATCGAAAGTAAGTCGAATGCAAGCGCACAATTTCACGGTTTTTAGGAGAAGTCCGAGTCTCGCAAGGACAAGAAAGCCCGCGAGAAGAAGGAGAAGAAAGAAAAGGAGGCCAAGAAGAAACTCGAGGAGAAGGAGCGAAAGGAAAAGGCAAAGAAGGAGAAGAGCGCCAAGGGCACCAAGAGCAAGCGCGGCAGCAGCGAGAAGTCTTCGCTGAGCAAGTCGCTGAGCGGGAAGAACACCGTGGTGACAAAGTCCGAGCTCCAGACCGAGACGCCGCAATCCTTCTACACCTACTGAGCACTAAAGGTAATCTGGTTAGTCCTTTCCCAATAATAACTGCATTTTTAGGTATGGACTTCCCCTACACCAACGGCAAAGACAACTCCACCTCCAAAGATATTCGGTTCATGTGAATAAAGTGTTGTGTGGCACGGTTACAAGTATCAGATGGAAACAACAAAGTTTATCAAGGATAACAAAAGATAGACAACAAATTGGGGGGAAAACAATTCAAAAGGCCATCACAAGGTCGGGCTGGAAGCAGAAGTGGACAAGCTTGTAGCCGGCCAGCTCGGATAGATGGTTGCAGACGCCCTGCTGCCAGCCGTCGAAGAAATCACCTAAACAACAAGTTGCTCGAAATTGATTAATTCATACCAGTCGCTTGTGCAATGTCCTCTTCGCCACTCTTTAACACAGTGCGAACCAGGTTCAGCAGCGGCATAAGTTCTTGCGATTCCATATCATGACATTCGCCCTTGCCGGCGGCACATTTGGCGAGCTTATGCGTGAGGTAGACCACCTAAATCAAATGGTTGCATATAATAAAGTGTCTTACCGCGATCACCACCCCAATCCGATGCAGCTTGATAAACGCATCAATCAGGAATTGGCTCAAATCATGTGCCTGGATGGCGCTCTCGAACTGGTCGAGTATCTCCTCGCTCAACACACGCTAAAAAAAGAATTGGAAGTGAAAAATTGGATTGTTATTACCACAAACTCATGCGGGGTGAATCCGTTTGGTTGCTCCAGTGCAATACGGATTGCCTTGTACAGCCGAGGATGCTTGACGGTCCGCTTCAGATCGACACTGGTCTTGCCGACTGTCATCAAGGTGCGGAGGATCTTTGAATGGTACCTAAGAAGAAGATGTAGCTGAACAATCGGAACTTACACCAGGATCACGGCCCAGCATTTCACATCATCTTCATCTGTGGAAGCGAGCCCCTCAGTGATGAGCGCGTTGATACGCTGCATAATCTCAACCGATCGACTCGGATTTTTCTAAACGAACATCAAATTTAACAATAGAATTATACCATGGACAGCAGATTATCGGCAAGCGCAACGTTCTTTTGGAATGCCGCTCTGAGCTGTGCAGCCGACCAATTAGTCTTGTGCACCGCTTCGAGCATGTCAAGCATTTTTGGGCCGGCTTTGAACGTCTAAAAGAATAATCCACGACTAGCAAAGCGGCTTACAAATGATCGAGTGCGTGTTGAGCTGGAGCTGGCAGAAGTCGGGCATGACTAAAGCAAGTTTGATTCGCGTTCAAACACAAACCTCTGATTCCTCCGCAGATGAATTAACGTGCCCAGGCGTCGCCACTGGCCTAGGAATCCACGGCTGACGCGGACTCGGCTGCGGCCGACGATAGTCTCCTCTCCTCGGCTGGAAGGAACCACGCGGAACGAAGTTGGAATAGTCCGGGTTTCCGCGCCGGCTGTAGCGTGAAATTCTTGGCCATTGTTCGTTCTTCCGTCTTGATTGCTCGGTGACTGCGCAGTGAAGCCGGTCTGCATGCCCCGAATCTGTCAGGGCTTGGAATCGCGGTTCTTCGGATTGTCTAGATGCCAACGTGACAGAAGCAGCAAAATTGCACGGTTTGCCAGCGCGATTGGCGTTCGGGTCGAGTCCCACGAGAGCTTCCTCATCCATTATGCGAAGTATCTCCGCGTAGAGTTTCTAAAAAAAAGAAGTATAAAATAATCGGCAAAATACCGGGGCAAGATCGTCGAGGCCACATTTGTGCTCGAGGCTAATTTTGTTGAGAAACTCGGCGATGCAGCCACAGACTTCGTTTGCGCTCGTGTCCACTTTCCCCTCAGAAGCCATTGCGGCAAGAAATCCCTCGCAATGTCCCCTGTACGAGAAAAATATTGTGGCAATGGAGATACTCACTTGACAAGTGCTTCCGAGGAATTAAGAGCAGCCCATCCGGTGAAATATAGTGCGTTGCGAAGCTTCAGCGCCGCTTTGAAGTCTCCGCTATCTTCGTCTGAACCTAAAATCCAACAAATTAGAACGAAGAGCCGGTGTACCGGTATCGTCGACGAGAAGGAAGAGCGTCTCTTCTTGATTCGGGTATTTCGCGAGGAACTCTTTTGCCTAAAAATCATGATAAGTCTAAACAAGTTTCAAGCACCTCTAGCCTGTCATCGCAAAAATGAATGGCGAGTTTGCGCCGGTGCGGAATCTCCGGGTCCAGGTAGTCGTGGATTTTTTGGGAAAACTTGCTGAAACAATTTCTTTGTAATACGTCGGAAATGCTTACGAGAACGCGTCCTCGCTGAGCTTCTTCGTTTCGGAGCCGATGCGCAACACAGCGAAGGTAGAGACGGTCTAAAAACTTTATCAAACTAAAATATTTTGCACCTCAAGCTCGCATTCTAGAGCGACGGCCTCGCGGATATCTCCCCAGCCGTCATCGTCGTTTACAGACATCTTGCGATTGCCAGAAATCTGAGAGATAAAGTTTTTCGTCAACTGTAACGCAAAAGATCGCAATTTTGGAAAACGTAAAACTCAATAAAGCTAGAAATTTACCAAACTGACAAAAATCGTTTTGAAAATTATTGCTACGCATCACACCGCGGCAAAACGCCTGACGTTGTGTGGATTGTTACGTAGCTTTTTCATTTTTATTTTGCTTCAAACATTTTTAAAAAGTTATTAAAAAAAACAGAAAAATTGTAAAAATGATAATAGAAACTACAGGCACTTTTGTGAACTTTTGCAAAAGGTTTTCACGCTCCCAGGGTTATTTTCTTCGTCGAATTTACAAAGTGTATTCCCCGCCTTTCGACGTGCACATCATATCAACCATAACCTTGTTCACGTTATGCAACAGGGCAAATTGTCGATTCTCTTCTCACCACCGGCTGACCTGATCGTCGGGGCGGAGGGTGAGGGATTATATTAGATCTTATCGCCACCCATCAGATCCACGAGCCGCTGACCTTCCGTCTGTGTATAGATTGCCTGGGCAAGTTTTTTTTACCTTCTTCCTCATACTTTATAACTAAATCACTAACTTTTTTAACCCATTTCTCCGCTCCATTTTTGAAGATCTCATTTTAGCCAATTTCAAACTATCTGCCAAGATCCTTATCTTCCTTTTACACTTTTAGCCAATTCTCCACTTAATTTTTTGAGGATCTCATTCCCGGCTCGTAATTCTGAATTGGCAAGCCCCAGTCGGCGCGCCGAGGGCTCAGGGCCGTCATTTCTAATCTGGAAGTGGGCCGAAAAAGCCGCCAGCCTTCTCGCGGGCCCCCCACAAATTTCAATCTGCCACCCAGGCAGCCTCCGGAAACGCGGCGAGACGAATTCATTGCCCGGCTCGAGGGTTTCGTTTTTTGGCTCATGCCATCCGCTTGATGGGCTTTTTTGGTCGTAAAGAATGTTGCATGGAGGTTTTTAGGAAACGAGGATGCCGTCTTTAGTATTTCCAGAGCCGGGACCGAGTTTTTCCTTTGGTTCTATTGATGCAAAGTACGTAATAGTCAGTTTTTTTTAGTAAAAGTTGGCTATATTTCAAGCGGATACTTGTTTAGAAAAGTTTATAAACTCCAAAAATGCTGTTTTTGCCAAAAAAAATCGGCCGTTTTTATCTGAAAATCGTTCTTTTTAGCATTGTTTACGCAAAATGTGCCAAGTTTTTACGTTAAAGCGCACGTTCAGGGAGGGGCCGTGTACTCGTCCCAACGTGTACACCCTATGGACGTAGGGACCGCGCGCATGGCCTGCCCGTGCTGTGACAGGCCATTCCTGTCCTTTGCGGCGTGGGGCGCCCCTCATCCCCTCGCCAGGTTGTAGCTGTGGCTGACTGGTATCCATCCGCGCCTCCCGAGCGGGGGGCCCGGTTCGACCCCGCGCGGCAAAATCTTTGCTTTTTCCAAAAAACGTCCTGAACGTGCCCTTTAAGAATAGTAAAAAACACTATAAAAACATTATCTCTACATAGATTTAGACAAACCAGATCCTAAGGGGTCCCCCCCCCCGATAATGCCCAAAAGCTCTTTTTACGCGAAAAGTTTGCCAGTGAAAGAGGTGGCAAGGATGAAACCAAACCCCCGGGGTGGCGTTAGGAGACACATTCCCATATTCGGGCGGGCGCGCGCTCCCTTTCTAATGCAAATTTGAGAGGGCGAGAGCCCCCCGATTTTTGCGATGTGCTAGACACGGGTTTTTGGGGGTGAGAAGCGATCGAGAAGATACAATGCCGAGTTTTTCCGGGGTTTCGGGGCATATTCGAGTAGCGGCGGGGGTGATACAAGTGCCCCACACGTTCCCACGCACGCATCGGCGTAATTTGAGAAATGTTGACGCGGCCGGAGAAAATGCCCGCGGGGGTTTCTTTTGGCAGTTCTTTCAATGAGCTTCTTTTTATACGTTTTTTGTACTTTTGCATTATCGGGGAGGGGGGGTGGGCTATCCAAGCACCGGAATTTCTTTTTTGCTGAGCTTCTTTTCTATTTTGTTTTTGCCTTTCAAATCCTAGTTTTTGTAATATCATCAGAGGGCGTGTTTTTAATCGTTTTATTATACCTGAACGTAATAATTTACAAATTTTCGTCAGCTAAATCGATCCGTCGCCCAAATAGGGCCTTTTTCGATCAAAATTTCAAAAAAATTCTGATTTTGGATAGTTTTTCCACTTGAGATATAGTTAATTTTTACTAAAACGCTTTGAAAATACTTACTCTTTATATTGATAGGCATTTCTGGAATTATAGGAGAGACCCCCCCCCCCGATAATACGAAAGCTCCGAAATTCCTTTTTCATTGAGCTTTTTTATATATTTTTGATTCGTTACTACCTGGCAACAGCAGAAAGGGGGGCTTCTCGAAGACAACAGGAAATTGGCCGTTACGGGCTGGGGCGGGGCATTTTGGGTGCGCGATTTTGGGGGGATTGTACGAATTTTTGTTTTAATTGTTGACTATTTTAAAATAGATGTGTTTGCCTTATTAGGCTGTGTTTTACAGGTTTTTTTTGGTTTTTGTTACGATTCGAAAGCTTCTCGTGGTTCTTTCGCATTATCGGGGGGGGGGAGGGGGAAGACATTTTTTTCGTCGGTGACGTGTTTTAATATAAATAGCGGAAGCGTTTCTAAGCTGCTTTAGTATTGCTAAACGTAAAATACTTTAGAAGCTTTTCATAAAAAATGCAAAATATCGACTTTTCTATCAAAAATGGCCGTTTTGACCAAAATTTCGAGTTTTTAAAATTTTTTCGAGGTTTTAGATAGTTTTTACATAGGTTTCGTTTTCCAGTAAAACCGTAGGGTTTTAATTTTATTTAACACTCCGGTTTTAATTTTATAATAATTGTTTAATCGTAGTTTAATATCTTTTAATCAGCTTTCAGCATCTAGATCTTCGCCAGCGGTTGTTATTTCCGGAAAAGTGCAAATTCCCCGAGCGGCCAGCCATCAGCACCAAAATCTGCCTTCGACGCCTCCCCAGAGAACATCTGGGCTGCCCCTCAAAAAACGCTTGCTAGCGAAATGGCTAATGGTCTTTTTCCGGTGGTTCGGCTTTTCCGGCGAGGAGAGTTAGGCATTGGCTTGAGAGTGGTGTGAATTTTTGTATTTTAATGGATTTTCTTAGCATTTATTTAGTTTTGTCACATGCCTTTTTGAGACGTTTTTTTGATCTTTTAAAGGGACATGTAAGGCATTTTTGTGGATTATTGGCTATGGATACGTATGAAACTCGCTTCAAGGCATATCTACATGAGAGAATTCGGAATATTTAAAATACAATTAGATTTTGACTTAGATATTTTGATGATTAGATTAGATTTTTTGCGTTTCGCGATTTTTCGGCATTTTTCGAGAGTTCTTTCGCATTGTCCCGCGGCGAGAACCGACTTTTTCTAAGGACCCAATTTTTTCTAATGTAAATAGAGGAAGTGTTACTAATGGTATTACAAATTTTCATTAAAATATACAAAAATATCGATTTTACCACTAAAAATGGCCGATTTACAACCATTTCTCGATGCTTTTTTTTACCGTTTTCGACTTTAAATAAGCTAATTTTGCCCTAAAAACTGTTAAAATCCCTGTTATTACGTTTTTGCACCGGTTTAGGCTTAGGTTTAGGCTTAGGCTAAGGCTTCGACTTGGCTTAGCTTTGGCTTAGACTTAGGCTTAGGCTTAGGCATAGGCTTATGGTTAGGCTTGGACTTGGCTTGGGCATAGCTTAAACTTAGCTTAGGCTTAGCTTAGGCTTAGCTTAGGCTTAGGTTTAGGCTTAGCGGGCTATAAAAATTATTTTTCCTAATAACCCTTTGATAATACCTTAAATGCCGCTCCATAATACCCAGTAATCTTTTGCCATTGTCCCAAACTGTCCGCCCGACACAGAAGCCATAAATCAGTACACATCCCCGGGTCCGGGCGGGGCAAAAAGAGAGAGGGGGAGTGCCGAGGGGGGTAGGCGGGGCCAATCTCTGCATAATTCGCCCCCTCCACCCCGTGTACCCCATTCTAAAGGGTGCCTTGGGCCCCCCCGAAAACCACATCGCGCACATACATAAACCTCCCCGAAAACTAGTGGGGGCCCACGAGGGTGGGGGGCATTGTTGCATTTTAGGGTTGGATTCGGGGTTGTTATTATTTTGGGGTTTTTTAGTTTTACTAATCTGATTTTTATTTTTCAAGGGTTTTTTTTTATTTTGATTTTCCACGTTTGTTATTTTGCAGGTTTTAGGGTATGCGAATAAAAATTAGCGTATTTTTCAGTTTGGAATCGTTGTTTTTTACAGAAATAGTAGAATAATTCTTTTTAAAGATCATTTTTAAGATTTAAGAATTTATTAAGATATCTTTTTACCTATTTTTGACCAAAAAAATCAACTTTTGTTTTTATCTTGCATCCAAAGTTTAATTTTCCTGAGCTTTTATATCCAAAAATCTTGTTAAAATAGGGCTATACTTTTCTTTGAATTAAACTATAATTAAAACAAGGTGTTTTCGTAATGTCTGGGAAAAATTGCCACCCCCGCTAAGCGGAAAGCACCTTTTTAGAGTTGGAACGCGACTTTTTTTTCTGGTTTGTTTATTTCGTATTTTTGGTATATTTATTTATCGTGTCTATTTGCATCTGCCGATCATTATTGTCCGTACTGTCTCCTCCATCTCCTCCAAACTGACAGATACGGCCTGTAAATCTCGGGCCAGCCGTGTCTACCTGGCGTTTATACCCCCAGGGCGCATCACAACTCCTTGTTTCTGGTCACCCAACATCTGGCCTAATGACGAAAGTGATACTTTAATATATTTTTATTTCCTTGTTATTAAATTCCCTATATTTATCCTACTATATATAAAAAAATAGTTCCTGTGTGTGTGTGTGTGCATTTGAATGCAACTTCCGTCACCGTGTCCGGAGGATATCTCAAGAGGGAAGGGCGTTAGGCTACGTATGATACGTCATTAGGTGCGTAACGTCCCCGAGATGACTGCACGCATATCTGATCTAGCAAATTATGCTATTTTCGACATTAAAATCGAGTGGAATTCGAGAGACGTATGCAGAGTGAAGAATTTCATCAAGATAGACGGCGCCAGGGTTGAAAAGTCGCGAAGCGGCTTTTCAACCCTGGTTGATATTAAAATTGTTTTTATTTCAACCGAAACGCGCAAAATTTACTTAAATTTAAAAAGGACGAAAATTACCCTAATGATACTTTACACCTTCCTTATTTTTCATATTTTTCACTTTTTTATGATTACTTGTCATTTTTCAAACGCTATTCGTGTTTTAGCCAATTAAGTACTACCTACAGAATTTAAGGTGAATGCGAAAAAACCCCTCATCTTCCCGGATACCTCGATACTAAAGATGATTCTACGATTTTTCGCCTTCCTTTTCTGCACCCTCATCTCCGGATCGCTGCAAGACGATTTGCTATCCACCAGATGCCAATCGGAATGCTTGCACGAGCTCACGCAACGATATCAGGTTTGTTAACGGGGTATACTGTTGTTTTCGTAGTTTTTTACTTGCTACCTTGCTGTAAAAACGTAGAGCGTTAAGCTACCGATACCTTGATACCTTGAACCAAACTAGAAACTTCGTTTTTCGATGTCTGACCCTGAACTGCAGACTTCATTTTTCTATACCTTGCTCTAAACTACAGACTTCATTTTTCGATACCTTGAGCTTAAATACAAACTACTTTTTCTATGGCTTACTCCTAAAATACACTTTAAGCCGGAAACACGCCAGTTTTCTAGCCTTGCTCGTGAAATTATACTCCGGTTTTATAGATTTTACGCTACACTACAAGCTCCATTTTTCAATTCCTTAAACTTTAAGCTAAAAAAGCTACAAACTACATTTTTTACCGTTTCTTTCGGCTTGTACTCTGTTTTCTTCATGCTCCCTAATTTCCAGCCACACTAAAAATTACGCTGTTTACCCCTGCTGGGCCCCATGCTTAGGACCCACGCGGGTCTCATTTTTCTTTTGTTTCATTTCCCCTAACACTCGCCGCTCGTGGACAAACGACGATCTATCGTCACCACCTGCCCCCCCTCCCTTTAAAGGCCCGATTTTTGCATACGGTTTGACCGGGGGTGGTGCGTCTCCATTTCCTCGCACCATGGCCCGCGAGGGGACCTCCCGCGGCGCGTGCGTAAATTTATTGGGTCTTTGTAAGCACATAAGACTGAGCTTAGCCCGGTGACATGGAAAATTTTTAAAACTGCTTTTGATAGGTCTTGGGTAATTTGGAGAAGCCCCCGTCTGAGCTTAGCCTAAGCGTACAATCGTAAACCTAAGATAATGCATAAGCCTAAGCAAAGCCTACGCCTAAGCTAAGCTAAGCCGAAGCGCAACCTAAGCCTATGGTTCAGCCTAAGCCTAAGATTAAGCCTACGGTACCAAAAACATCCAAAATAAAACTTTTTATCATCAGGACCCTTTCATTCCGCTCTGGCGACCACGACTTGGCCAAGACCTTTTCATTTACCCCCTTCATCTACCTTCTGAGAAGAATGGAGGAATGCGCGCGTGGTGCATAAACGCGGGGCCACATTTGGGCATCCAACCCTAAATAAGTCGCCTCTTCCCCCCGTGGCTGTTGCTGCAACCCGCCAATTTTGGGGTCACAATGCATCGCTCTCCTCCCCCCCCCCTCTTCCACAACCACCCCTCACAACACTCAAATTATGCGCCAGCCACCCCTTTGCGGCGCGCATCACGGCAAAAAAAAGGGTATGGCGCTGATGAAGGGTGGTCACGGAATTGTTTAGCCATACTTTCAGTGGGTGGGACTCGAGAATTGCTAGAAAACAAGTAGCCAAAGTTTGTGGAGCTTTCCTTTTAGCGGGGGTCTTGCAGAGGATACTTTTGAAAAAGTACAAAATTGGCAAGCCTAAGCCCTAAGCGAAACTTAACCCTAAGCCTAAGCCTCAGCCCTAAGCGAAGCCTAAGCCTAAGCTAAACTCCTAAGCTTAAACTCATCCTAGGCCTAACCTAAGCCTAAGCCTAATCCTAAGCCAAAAGCCTAAGCCTGAGCCTAAGCAAAGCCTAAACCCAAGCCCAGCTTTTCTTTTAAATTACCTAAATCATTTTCTAACCCCATTTTACCCTCCAAAATCCCGATTCTCACTCCCATTCCGCCCTAATTCACCCGGTAAAGCCTCTGCCCTCCCCGCGGAGACACCGATTAGCATATCAAATTAAGGCATTCCGCGACCTGGTGATGATCCCATGCGAGGTGTATAATTGAGCCTCTCCCCCTCGGGATCCACCGATAAATTCCAAGCCCAGCACGAGGTGATAAAATTAGGCAACACCCGGCGGTATGCCTGAGAAAATTCTCAATATTGCCCGGGGGGCCCTCCCGAAAATCCCATATTTGTCCTTGAGTCCCACCCTTGCGTGCTCTCAAGGTCCAAACCCGTAGTGGGAAGGTTGTGAAGTGGGCGTGAGTAGTGGGGGCCCATAGTACGCGCGCGTACTATGAGGTGTAAGGAGTTGTGGGTCGTAGTGGGGCGCGCGTTTAAAGGGACTGGGAAGTCTGGGATTTGGATTTTTTTTTGTGAAAATCTGGACAACCAGTTTTTTTGCCGATTTAGGTTTTGAACATCATCTATTCGGAAAATTACGGTTTCGAAAAGTCATAAAATGCAGCCAGAAATCTCGTATTAATTTTTTTTGGCCATCGTCCACCCGCCTAATACTACCCCAGCTGTCACCCTACCCCCGCGGCTTATGGCTTAAGCTTTTTTTGGGGGGAAGATAGCCAGAGCTCCCCCCAGAGGCGGGATGTAAATTTACCAAAACGCTTACTCGGGGGGCAGCTACCCCCATAGCTAGTGGACAGAGAGACAGCAAGACAGACAGAACCACACCATCTGGCCCCCAGAATAATCGAGCGAACGTCGCTTTTTTTTGGGGGGAAGATTGGTGTGGTCGGGATTGAATGTGCCGTAAATATTGTCCCTCGTAGTGTGTGTGTGTGGGGGGTCAAGATGGGATGTTGGGGGACGGCCAGATTCACATAAAACCACCCCCGAAAAAAGTGACTCTGGCGCCAGTCTGGCCGGGGGTGAACATCTTGTGGAATATGCGGTTGGAGCAAGGTCGCGTTTATGCAAAATTTTGTGAGTATCGGCTAATAGTGGGGGCTATATAAAATTACTACAACTCCTACAGTAGGAAATATCAAATTACCATTTTTTACGATATCTTAAATGGGCACTCCAGCCTTCACAGTCTCTTTAAAACGCGGCTTTCCATACTACGGTATCGTACAAATGACACCCCCGCGTTCAATGCCCCTTAAAATATATTTACCTAGTTTTAGGCGGAAATTAGAATTCACACGTGCGCTGTTAATACAATTTATGCTCCTGCCTGCGATGATTTCGATTTAAGGGGCATCATATGGTAGTACGATTAAAAATCTTCACAGTCCCTTTAAAACCGATCAACCCGATTCGTACAGCCCCCGATACCTAATTACCATAACTATACATATTTCTGGGGCCACTCATTAGACCCCCGGTACCCCACCTACCGGCCTTCCCCCCAGAGACATCCCTAATGGAGTAATTGTACGCGATGCCCGCCGTCCGTCCGTACAACACTACAGACATGGCATTGCGCAACCCCTAGAGGGTCCCTCCATTCATTCCGATGGCATCCTCTCCACTCCACCCCTACGGTACGCTCCAAAGAACAAAAGAATGCGTAATTTGTAGCCCTCCGTAGGGCGAGAGGGGGCGATTCCGTTCCGTCCGTCCGAGAGCGGTCAACGGGATCCCCTATTTAAGGGGTTGCGCAACGGGATATGAATAGGTATGGGCTTAAAGGGGATGTGACAGGTGTAGGGCCGGGCGATACCTTTAAGGATAACTTTAAAGCCATCAAAACCATTGTAAAGATTAAATTTTCCGGCTTTCGACAAATACTTGCCTTCATCGCCCCTTTAAAACACGATTACCCGCCCCCCCACACGCGAAATCTGGGGGACGCGTCGACGGGTGGTATGCAAATTTGCTCGGTAGATGTCGAATCCGGGTGGGTCTGGGTCAACAGAGTCGACGCTGGTGGCTGAGCATGCGGGTGGGGACCCGTTTCGCGCGCGCACCACTTCCGCGAGACACCATTTGACACAAGGGATCGGAATGGACTGAAAATGGACCGATAGTAGGCCTATGCCTATGCCTGAGCAAGCAGGCTAGGCCTAAGCCATGCGACTCCTAAGCGAGCACTAAGCCAAAGCCTACCTTAGACCTAAGCCTGAGCCAAGCCTATGCTTAAGACTAAGCCTAAGCCCGACCCTAAGCCTACCATAAGCCTAAGCCTAAGCTTAAGAATCGCAGAAGTCGGGTTGCTCAAAGAGCTTAAAAAAACACAAAACAAAAGAACCCCATTTCCGGCAAATCTGCACCCTTTCATGCCACCATCGCCTGAGGCAACTTCCTCAGCCTGGCCCTAGATTCCGAGACAATACCACATTCCACGGTCCCATGTTCCGGGCGGCTCCTTTTAACGTGCAGGCCGTCAGATGGCACTTTGCGCAATGCCTTCCCCGGGCCAGAGAGGCGTCCCATTTCACACTGTCGGGGGGCTGCTCCTCCTCAAACATGACCCCCATCCTCAATATCAGCGCGTCGCCTTCGGGCAGTTTATGGCTCGTCTATGCACACACAATATCGCTTTACCAAACCCCGCGCCAGGGTGTTGGGTTTGAATTTGGGGGGATTTTGGAGGGATTGAGGGGAGAGGGCAGGCTAGCAGAGATCGTTTCCGCTTTCTTTTTTGAGGCAACGTCGCAGAGATCTATGAAGAGATTGCTAAAATTCGACCGTATTTCTGAACGAGAAAATGCCAAAATCCCGACAGCCAAAATCCCGATAGCCAAAATCCCCCCGACATCCAAAATCCCGACAGCCAGAAACTCCAGTTTTACACCATTTATGGGCAAAATGACCGGAAATCTCATAATTTGGCTGTCGGCATTTTGGCCTGTCGCGATTTTGGTTGTCGGGATTTTTTTTGGCAATCTTGCAGAGATCCTGGAGGAAAACGAGCGTTCCCCGTTCAAATTCATGGCCCCTAAAGCTGGGGCAGACCGTTGACTGATCGAGCTCCCCGGCGTCTCCCCCGTATGCCCTTCAGAAGGCGATGGCAATCTCCCGAGATTTACAAGCCCCCCGTCTACGGGCCGATGACTCGCAACGGCCTGAGGAGCCACACGGAACGCAACCCCACGGGGGTGACAAATTGGGGGACGGAGTTGTGAGAAATGGCCTTTGTCTCCGGGGGTGCCTCGCTGATTTAGATCTTCACATGGATATGGTGGGAACGGGGTGGTGGTTTGAAACTGGTTGCGCTTCAGGGACCCTTTAAAGGGGTATGGACGCCTCCAGTCAATCAAGCTATTATTTAGTCAGCAAAAAATACCGACAAACCGAACACCGAGATCGAAAAGCGAGTGTCAAACATCGAAATTAAAAATACCAACCGCTGAAAATCCCGATATGACGAAATCTCGGGTGAAAACTCCAGATAGATGTCGGTATTTGCCTGTCGGTATTCTAGCCATAGGTATTTTGGATATAGGGTTTTGGGTCGCCCTCACTTCCTCAATGATCTCTGCTAGGCTGCCCGCTCTTTCCTCACTGATCTCTGCTAGCTTGTCCTCGCTTCCTCAAGATCTCTGCTAGGCTGCCCGCTCTTTCCTCACTGATCTCTGCTAGCTTGTCCTCGCTTCCTCAACGATCTCTGCTAGCTCTACCCAGCCCCATAAAATCCCCAACACCAAATGTTTACCCACTTGGTGACCACCCATCGATACCCATTTCCGATATAAATGACCACCACCACCCCCTAGGATAGCTACACTACGCACCAACTGACACCGTAGGCCATAAATCGGTGTGCCCATTGTTTTTAAAGGGACCCCCAACCCACGGTGGCAGTTGTTGACACCCGTTCGGAGGGTGGACCCGGGGTCAGTGACCCCAAAAGACTTATCGCGGGATGAGCCCCCCAAGTTCAAACAGTACGCCCCGCGCTGGGCACCTGGTGGGGTCTAAATGGGGCCTGAGGAATGGGTTTTTGGGACCTAAAAGCATAACAGAGATCATTGAGGAAGTCAGGCTGGCTAGCAGAGATCTTTGAGGAAGCGAGGGCAGGCTAGCAGAGATCATTGAGGAAGCGAGGGCTGGCTAGCAGAGATCATTGAGGAAGCGAGGGCAGGCTAGCAGAGATCATTGAGGAAGCGAGGGCAGGCTAGCAGAGATCTTTGAGGAAGCGAGGGCAGGCTAGCAGAGATCATTGAGGCGGTAGTGCGCAGGCTACTGGAAATAATCATGGACGATAATCCCGACAGCCGATTTGGCACAATCCCGACAGCTAAAATGCCGATAGCAAAACCCAAAATCTCGAGAGCGATAATCTCGAAATCCCGAAAGCATAATCCCGACAACCTAAATCCCGACAGTCTATCCGGATCGACAGTTCCAAAAATTCGGTATTTTATCATGTCGTGGCTTTGGCGCGCGGTTTTTAAGATGTCGGTATTTTGACTGTCGACATTTCGGCATTTTCCCTAGCAGACGACAATTAAATAAATCCACGGCCACCCAATCGCGCCCTATTTAGCCGCCCTGATTGGAAAATTGCTCATCCTCCCCCTGGTGCCCCCAACTTAGCATTGCCATTGTTTACAAGCCGTAAGCCCCTCAAGGCCCCCAATTGGCACCTCGGGGCCCTGGGTGCCTCCATTTGTCCACTACAATCCACAATACGCACGGTGGGGCTCATCCCAGGGAGATGGACAAAATGGGCTGGGCAAGGGCAATTCCCCGCGCACTATTTGTGGCACTTCGCGCCTTTAGAAAAGATGGGAGAGGTTGCGTGTATTGGTATTCTGGTGTAAGGAGGTGCTTAGCGTAGCCTGAGGGCTTTTAAAGGGCTTTGCTAGTAAATGTCGAAATTCTCGATGCCGAAATATGCCGAAAAATATCGACAAAATTAAAACTTTTCTTTATCAAATTTTAACATTCAGAATTTTTCGGCATTTTAAAAGTATCGTCAAGCCAAAATCTACGAAATCTGCATTGAAGCGGGCTTTCCAGCCCCTTTAAAACGTCATAAACGCCCCTATTTTTGGGTGATGTGCGACAATCGCAACCGGGAGGAGAACATCTGTTCCACTTACCCTTGGCCCTCAGCCCCGGAATAATGGAGTGGCCCTATGGGTCTGGTGCGGCTTATAGTTGCCCCAAATCTGGGATCATCCCTGAAGTGGATCCGGTTACAACCTGCACGTCTGGGGAAGGTACATCACTGTAAAAAATCGTAAAAATTGTCTCTGCTAGCCTGCCTTCGATTCCTCAATAATCTCTGCTAGCTTGGCCCCATTTCTCCAATGAACTCTGCTAGCCCGCCCTTTAAAACAACATCCATCGATACGGTTGGTGACAGCTCATCGAGGTCACCGTCGGGCGGTTAGATGAAGGGTGCCCGCGGGCCACACACACACAGACGGCTTTTCCCCCTCCTGCCCTCACATTCGCGCCCCAAACTGACTTTTTGATTGATCGAGTGCTGTGGGTGGGAGAGAGAGAGAGAGAGAGAGAGAGAGAGAGACGATCGCTACCCCTTATCGTATTAAAAGGTTCTGCCAGGGGCTTAAGAAATTGACTCTATGGGGTTAAGCCTATCAAGCAAGGGGCTGGTTCTAAAGGGGCCGGAAAGGACAGTAAGTGTTGAAATTAAATCTTTTCGATACCCATAAATTAAAAACTACAGTTTTAGTTTGTAGTCTAGCTGTAGTTTGTAGCCTATCGCCGGTATTTAAAGGTACTGTAAAGACTGTCCATAGCCCGCCGGTAGTTTGTAGCCCATGTTTAACGCTAGTTTTAAAGTGCCAAAGCGCGGTATGTGAAAATTGATACCTAAATACCTTATAAATCGTTGAAAGTTGCGTTTTTCAACCCTGAAAAACCGGTTTTGACGCTGTAGTTATCTGTAGTTTGTAGTTTACAAGGTTATACACGACAAAGCATCCATTTTCTTACTTTACAACCCCTATATCTTGCCCAGAGCATCCAAACAAACCCCCCAGATACCTTCACTTACCACCCCAACCATTGCCCAGGGCTATTGCCCCCAACTTTCGCCGTGTACATTTCACTCCAAGTGACACCTCCCCACCCCAGGGCCCAAAGGGCACTTGTATCAAGTGTTCGCACACGGCACACCCCAAACACAATGCCCCATCGTATCAATAATGCGAGAGCAGGGGGGTGCGAACCAGCCAGCAGACCCTGGACCCCCCGGCTGGGTGCTATTTGGTGGGGCCGGGTGGGAACGGGGGGATCACTGATGAATTCTGGAGGGCTTTAAGGGATTGAAAATTAGGGGTGTCTAGCAGATATCCTTGAAGAATCGAGGGCTGGCTAGCAGGGATCGTTGAGGAAGAGAGGGCAGGCTAGCCGAGCTTTAGGAAATGAGACAGGATACAGAGATATTGAAGAACGAGGCAGGCTAGCAAGATCGAGCATCTTTGAGAAGAGAGGGCAGGCTAGCAGAGCAATTTTAGAAATTGAGGAAGTACAATTCTTGAAAGCGAGGGGGTTCCGATTACAGAGACAATTTTGACTTTTACGGTAAAGTCACATTTGACATGAATTGTGTTTCGAGATTTATCATACATTTCGACATAACGGACAGTTGACATGAAATTCGACTATTGGATTTAACTTTGAAATCAGTACCCTCCTAGCGCATTTAAGAAACGGCAGGCTAGGGAACAATCCTCTGTAAACGGACATTGCCTCGGATAAAAGTGCGGGCCGCTCGAATGCCATCGCAGGCTAAAATGTGCTAATCCCCGCCAGAGACGAGGCGACTGTTTGCCCCGAGGGCTTTTGTGTCAAAGGGGGAGATTTGTTGAAGGGCCCTCCGTTAAAACCGGGCCCCTTGCGCCTCTTTCTCGCTGGGATTAGCCCATTTAGGTCATAGCACTCCTGGGCGGCAGATCTTAGAGGGGGAGCCAAGTTGAGGCGGTACCGTATGCTACTTTTTGGGTGGGTGCCAAGTTCGGGAGTGCCAAAAAAAATCTTGGGAATTCCTCTGCTAGCCTGCGATTGTGTCCTCAATGATCGCTGCTAGCCTGCCCTCGCTTCCTCAACGATCTTTGCTAGTTGCCTTCATCAAAATTTTCAAAAATCCATTACAGTATCCCCATCTAACACAATATTTTTTCAATATTTAGAGGTCATCTGCTATAGTGTTTTCCTTTTTGGTGGGCACCCTATAGCAATTAGACCCCCCTGGCCGGGGGCGCCAGCCAATGAATCCGTTTATCGCAATGGGGAGCATAGGGCGGCCCGTATTTTCCCCCAAATACGGGCCAACGGATTTTTGGCGCGCGGAATAGAAAACGGTGGGACCGAGGGAGCTGGAAAGTTATTTTTTTCGTGTCGAAAACAGGGAAATGAGCCTAAGTCCAAGCCTAAACCGAGTTAAAGATCACCTCCAATCACTATGATACACTCCGAAACTACGAACAATCAAAGTGTTCGTTTAGCCAGTGTGAATCCACTTATTCCACCCTTACACTAGCAAGCCAATTACCGGCCCCGGGGCATAGTAGATGTCTGTGTGTTCGGGCACTCACATGCAAATTGCGATGCGCACCCCCCGGGTGGCGAACACTAATAGAGACAATTAGGGATAGCGGATGTGTGTGTACGTTTTAAATTGGGCTGGAACTTTGGGCACTCAGGGGTTCGAGTTTTTAAGGGGGATGTAAGCCTAAGCCTAAGCTAAGCCTAAGCTAAGCCCAAGCTAAGCCTAAGCTAAGGCCAAGCTAAGCTGCCTAGCTAGCCTGCTAAGCCTAGCTAAGCCTAAGCTAAGCCTGCTAAGCCTAAGCTAAGCCTGCTGCCTAAGCAAGCCTGCTGCCAAGCAAGCCTAAGCTAAGCCTAAGCTAAGCCTAAGCTAAGCCTAAGCTAAGCCTAAGCTAAGCCTAAGCTGAGCCTAAGCTAATTCCAAACTAAGCCTAAGCATAAGCTTATCGACCGTATCCCAGAACCATACGCTCCCTTCCCAGTCCCTTTAAAAAGGGCTCGACATCTGGGACCTTTCCCATGCCCTGATGGGGCATCAATGATGAATCAAGTGTTTGTCACGACCATCTCTATCTCTCTCTCTCTCTCTCTCTCTCTCTCTCTCTCTCTCTCAGGGGTCATCAGCCATGAGCTTCTCCATTCTAAAGAGCGCCCCGTCTTCGGTTACGGTAGCCAGGGGACCGTTTTAAAAAGCGGGGGCTTTACATCCAGAGAATTTTAGGGTTGTTCCGGGTCCCGACGCTCGCGTAAATTAGCAGATGTTGACGGGCGGTTTCTCTCTCTCTCTCTCTCTCTTTCTCTCTCTTTCTCTCGTCGAGAATCAAAGCACCCCCGAGATCTTTACGATCCATATGCGCGCTGTTTTCGCCTTGCCCCGGGGCCCTACGCGGCGATCCTCATTGCGCCACAATGGGGGATGGGCCCATTTATGGCCAATTTTCGGTGATGCTGGGCTCGAGATTTGCATCTTGGCGGTTGAAAGAATTGGGGTTTAGGGACCAATGGCGGGCTAGCAGAGATCATTGGGGAAGCAAAGGGCAGGCTAACAGAGAACATTGAGGAGCCCTTGGCAACTAGCAGAAATCCTTTAATCGTGATTTCGATTTTTTTTTACCTATTTTTTACCATTTGCACTCCGCCTGGCAACCAAAAGCCGCCCTAAAGCCTGTCATCCCGGATCAAACTCACCCCATTCTCCCCCATCTGGCTTTTCAAAAGGCTGAAAGGGTGGCCAGGGGAAAGTGAACGGTGTCCATCTGTCACTCTGCCACTTCCGGTCGCTTTTTGAGGGACGTGGGGGCAATGGTGCATGAAGATACAGGCCCTTTAGCCAGGGCGCGGGGACGGTGGAGCCTAGGAAAGTTAGGGGAGGCTAGCAGGGATCATTGGGGAACCGAAAAATTAAAATCCGACGGTTAGAATGGCTGCCGGGACCCTTTAAAACGCTGTGCAACTAGGGCCGGCTAGGAGGGATCATTGAGGAATTGGGGTTAGGCAAAAACTTAGGCTTTGGCTTGGCTTAGGCTTGGCCTAGGCTTTGCTTAGGCTTGTCTTCTGATTTGGCCTACGCTTCGGGCTTGGTTCAAACTTAGGCTTAGGCTTAGGCTTACTCTAGACCGAATTCGTTTTGACCCGGTCTCGTCTATTTGCCCAAAACGAGCTCGAGACATTGAGCAACAGCCCGCGTAACAAAGCTTCTTAGCCGGACAGTGCGGACAATGATACTGCGAATTGGATTGGGATGCTGTAATGGCGTTACCGTAACAGATATGGGGGGCATTGTTTAGGGGTGAGGGCTGGGCAAATAGATGCTGATTATGGTGACGTAACGGTCTGTTGGGTCTGTATTGGCCCCAGGAGATACAATAAGATTTAAAGGGTGAACTAGTAGCTACAGTATGCTATAGGTGTTACAGTAAGATCAGATCATGCATTTAGGGAACGTAGTCTCTCTTACTGTCTAGCTCTATCACTCTCTCGCTCTATCTCTTTCTCTCGCTTTCTTGCGCTCTCTTTCTCTCTATTTCTCTCTCTCTCTCTCTCTTCTCTCTCTCTCTTTCTACTTCTTATCCTATTGACATCACCAATTCCCATCCGCATTGTCTCCTTCATCAATGTCAAGTGGCCCCCTATTCCACACCGCTACTGTGTACCCTCCAGTCGGCCACAAAAAAGGCACACTAATGAACCCCGCCGGGGTATACAAACACTGCACACCGGTGACAATACCGTATCTGCACTGGGTGCCAATTAGAAGAGGGGTCATGCCCCCCAGCCGAAAGGTCGCAACATGTCGACAGGTGCCTGGCGGAACGGGTGCCCGCTATAGGGGCTCAATACGGCTCAAATCAAGCGAAATGATTTTGGCTTGAAAGAGACCGGAAGTCAGTTTTTGGATGGAAAATTTATGACAAGAGCCGAAGCCTAAGTCTAGCCTAAGCCTAAAGATAAGCCAAAGCTTAAGCCTAAACATAAGCCTAAGCCTAAGCCTAAGGCTAAGGGAAGCCTAACTTAACCCCAAGCCAAGCCTAGACCTAAACCTAAGCCCAAGCCTAAGCCATCTCATATCTTCCTTTTCAAAAAGCTACCGTAAGCCGGACAAATTTTTTTCATGACTTTCTAGACGCTTTAAAAAAACATTTCTAATTTTTTTACATCCATCGTATCGCCGCGTATGCCGCCATCCCGCGCGCAATTCATTTTCCCCATTTTCCCGGCCGCCGGGCACCCTTGAAAAATCCGTATAAGCCGCCCAGAGATTAGGCCACCACCCTGGACACCCTTTTATGCAAATTAGGCCCCCCTATCGAATCCCCGGGAAATTAATAAAGCCCCCATCTCACACTGACAGCAGCTTCCGATCGTCACCAAGAGCAGCCGGGGACCGAAAGCAAAAAATAGATTTTTTTTTAATCTATAAAAATGTATACAAAAATTGGGCAAGGATCAAGAGCAAATACAAATTATAAACTAAAACCGAAAACGAATTTTACTAGACTTTCTTTTTCAGGAAAACGCCGAGATGAAGCGCAACTTCCGGCACCACATCCTGACGATATGCAAGGAGGACAGGAATTGCTCATCGGTAAGGATTTCAAGGGATTGCTGCTAGCCTGCCCTCGATTCCTCAACGATCTATGCTAGCCTTCCCTCGATCCCTCATTGATCTCTGCTAGCCTCCCTTTAATCGCCCTCTCACCTGTCCTCATTGTCCTTCCCCCCGGGATTCATCCCCAGATTGCCCCCCAAGAAATCATCGAGAATTCTTTGGGGGATTGACCTTGAGGGGGATTGGAGGCAAATAAGTGGCTGGCCAGCACCCATAGACTGATTCCGCGGCTATACAATAGACGAATGTCTTTCGCACCCATGAGCACACACCCCAAACCCCTTAGTTCCGGGGTTGGGGAAAGGCGTATTTTCTAGAGAAAAAAACTTACAAGCTTCCCAAGCCTGTGCCTAAGCGAAGCGTAAGCTTAAGCCGAAACGAAGCCTAAGCGAAGCCTAGACGAAGCCCAAGCGAAGCTTAAGCCCAAGTCTAAGCGTAGCTTAATCCAAACCTAAGTCAAACCTAAGCCTAAGCCTAAGCCTAAACCAAGCTTGAGTCTGCAACTAAGAAGTAAGTCCAATCTAAGCCAGGCCTAAGCCAGGCCTAAGCCTAAACCTAAGCCTACGATCCTCAATGATCTCTGCTAGGTTACACCCCAATTCCAGTGCACTCTTCCCTGCCGTGAAGCCCTCTCCGATACCGGCCGATGTGACCGTAACGCCTGTTTGGTAAATTTTTCAAAAAAAATAGGTTGATTATCCTAAAATGTGGCCCAATTACCGTAACCCTTCCAGGAGGCTTCCGATCGGCCGAGCTGCGAGAAATCCTGCGAATTCCTGCACCAGATATTCTCCGAAAAACCGGGCGCCTGCCCAGCCGTCAGTGGCATCTCGAATTATGTGAGTTTTTGCGGGTTTTGGATGTTTAAAGGGACCGGCAAGGAATGGATTTTTCACGTCAAATCTACAAAATCGATTACTTCTGAATTTCATATCAATTTATTTCTTTCTTTCCAGGAATGCACAGCCGAGTGCCGTCTTGATGGCGACTGCCCGGAGACGTCGAAGTGCTGCGCGTCAGGCTGCTCGCGAAGATGCTTCCAGCCCGCTTCCCCGTCTCCTGCTAGCACCAGCCAATCCTCCTCCACCATCCCCAACCTGCCCTTCCACGTCACCGTCCAAGAGCGAAAGCGGAAAAGGTAGATTTTTGCTTTTTCAGTTGAGTTTTCAAAAAGCAAAAAGTTCCAGACCGGCCGGAAGCGAACCCGGGTTGTTTTCCCAGCATTCTGTCGTGCAACCAATTAGCCAAGATCGAATTAACGTTTTATTAATCGAGATTGATTGATTAAGATAGCTTTTTCCTTTTTAAATCGAGTTTTGAAAAGCAAAAAATTGCGCTCTGGCCGGAATCGAACCCGAGTTTTTTCCTGGCATTCTGCCGTACAACCAATTAGCCAAGGTCCAACTATCGCTAACAATTCTAATTAAGATAACTTTTTTGTTTTTATGAGCTTTTTCAAAAAGCAAAAAGTTCCCCACAGGGCGGAATTGAACCCGGGTTGTTTTCCTGAAAATATGTAGCACAACCAATTAGTCAAACTAAAACTATTGTTTTGTCAATCAAGATTGATTGATAAAGGTAGGTTTTCACTTTTAAGTTGAATTCTCAACAAGCAAAAATTTTCGCGCTGGCGGGATCGAACTCGGACCCCTTTCCTAGCATTCTGACGCACAACCAATCGGCCACAACGCTCATTCTTACAGATCGGCCGTGGTACGCTGGGAGGCGAAGCGTGGAAATCAGCAAGATGCTCTCTCCGACCTCTATCTGGTCCAATGGCGATGGGGACTATCTGAAGAGGCCATGACCAATTGGCAGACGGTCGCACTGGTATCTTAATTTTATTAAAATTTATAGAATATTTATTTTTCTTTATATTTATACTAGTTAAATTTTGTAAAATAATTTTTAGAAAAACAAGGACTACGCCATCCTGAAGCACCTCCTGTCCCCCGGGCGGTACTATCAATTCCGAGTCGCGTCGGTGAATCGTCACGGGACCCACGGATTTTCGGTGCCGAGCATACCGTTTAAGCTCAGTAAAGGTAGGTATTCGGCCTTAGCCGAAGTCTAAAACTAAGCCTAAGCCAAGCCAAAGTCCATGCAAAGCCCAAGCTAAGCCAAAGCTAAACTAAGCCTCAACCTAAGCCTAAGCAACCTAGCCCCAAACTAAACCTAAGCCCAAGCCCACGCCTAAGCCCAATTTAGAAGCCAAAGCCCCCGGAGCGCCTCGCGACCTCATCCTTGGCGAATCGACCCTAAAATCCGGGAATGGTCCCAAATGCTGAATTGGATGCCCCCGGTCTCAGATCTGCCAATCACCGGATATATGGTAAGTTGTAGGTCTACTTAAATAAGCCACTTTTCAAGGTTTCCTGGGCCGCCTCCACCGAGGCCGAAGCCGACACCTACGAGCTGATGCTCCGCCAGCGGGAGGCCGACAATCGGCAGCACGAGAAACGAGATGCCGAAGAGGTTTGAGCTCGGGACTTTTAGCGGGTGGAGGACGACTTTGTATTTTTCCGTTGCTGATATAAATGAATTTTTATAGCCTTCTTAGTCGTCTTTGATTAATAGAAAGTTGAAAAATATTCTTAAAATTTGAAAATTCGAAATTTTGACCTTTTTTGGTTCCTACATTTGTGAGCAAAAAGTCAAAAATTTTCGAAAATTTTTATTTTTGTTGTTTTTATATCTAAAATCTATGTAAAATGCTAGAAAACTGGTTTAAATTTTTATAGGGTCATAGAGAATCAAAGGGAAAAATTTCGTTACCCCCCCCCGCTAACAGCATAGAACCTCTCGAAACCCCGATTTTTAGGAAGAACTAACCCTGGTGGAACGTGACCGAACTACCGTACTCGTGCCGGCGCACGCGACGCAGACCCGTCTCGAGCGACTGCTGCCGAACGCCGTCTACCTGGTCGAGGTTCAGGCGACCGCCGACTCGGCCGAGGGCCAATTGAGCGGCGAGAAAGCGCTGGTGTTTGTGAGGACACGGGGAAATCATCCGGAAGACAGGATCGAGCGGCTTATCCCCCTAGATGTCCCGACTGGGTCCCCGAAACGGGAGGATACGGTCGAAGGGATGGTTGTTGAGGTCAGTCCTGGCACCTGAAATTTCAACGAAAAATTAATAAAGTTCACTTTAAAAAATTATTGTAAATAATTTCAAAACATCGGAAATAATGATGAAATTACCGTGATTCTAAATTTTTTTACTATTCCCAAACGCAGAAACATACCGCAAATTGGTGTATCGATCAAAAATGACCGATTTTGACGAAAATTCAAAAGCTTCCAGGTTGCTTCAGATCGATTTTCCATTCTAAATCGGTCCAAATTTGCTTTACACTATTCCAAAACGTAAAAAATCTGCAAAATTCCGTTGACAAATTCCATTTACGACAATAATGCACAATTTTTGGATAGTTTTTCCACTTTAACTCGACTTCATTTCTTTTTGCCGGATTCCAATACGTGCAAAATCTACAATTTTTTATTAAGCAACACAAAAATAACGATTTTCCACGAAAAATGGTCGATTTGCGCTCAAATTTTGACTTTTTAAAGATTTTTCTACGTTTTTAGTTAGTTTCTATTTGAAAAATAGCTAAATTTTACTAAAAAGGCTATTAAAACACTTGCTATTAAATTACTTGGGATTTCTCGCCTCGTAGGGAAATCCCTCCCCCGTTAATGCCAAAGAAAAGCTGAAAAAATTATTCGATTTTAGACGCCGCACTTCACCGACTCGCTGACCACCTCCATCAACTGGGTCAACTCGCGAATTTGCGGCCCTCAGAAACGGCGCTTCCTCGTCAAGTACACCGTGCAGAGGTGCGTAGCGTAGTCTGCAAATTTCTGTAAACTTAATAACTCAAATTACAGCATTCTAAAACTAAAAACTAGTCAAATAACAATACTAAACCCGTCATTTCCAGATGCGCCCAATCCGGTCGCGAGCTGAACGTTTGGCGCGAAGAATGGGCAAACGAATGCCATCTACAGTTGCGGCAGCTCGATTTCCAGTGCAGCTACTTGGCCCAGGTGTACGAGCCGGGCGCGCAGAAGGTAGGAAAGGTTTCTGAAAAGCTGAATTCAAGAACTTCAGCCGAGCGTGGCCGGCACGTTCGAGACGAGAAGCTGCGAGGAGACCCCGACCAGCGGGAAACCACCCTGCGATTTCGTGAAGCCCAGTTTGCGATGCGATTGGGACTTCTCGTCGATCGACTGCACGTGGGAGAGGCTGGAAAGTGATCGACGAGACACCGTCATCGGCTACAGGTTCGTTCAAAGCTTATTTTTATTTTTACATCTATGCCCATCTGTTAATAGTATATAACGTATTTTCTAGTGTTTTAGTCGTTTTTATTGTCAAAAAGCTACAAAACGTAGAAAATTTTACGAAACGTTGCCGGTTTCGGCCGTTTTTGGTCATTTTTCACATGTTTTTGACCTAAAAACCAAAAATTAAAAATTTTCGAACATTTTTATGAGCTTTTTCAATCTAAAAACTAAAAACCTACTTCCCCTTGCAGAGTGGTACTCACATCCCCCGGGCAGGGCAGCGAGAACATCACCATCCTGCCCCCGCAAAGCCGCAACACCCGCTTCGACGCGCTGGCGCCGTGGAGGGAGTACGCCGTCGAGGTGCAGCCCATCACCAACAGGTTCGGCTTCGTTGAATAAAACCTCCTAAAATCTAACTAATAAATAAAACAATCTAAAAATATCATGTTATTATAGGGGTGTCGGCGTGGCCGTATCTTCGATCATCGCTCCCACCGACCTCTCTGCCGACACGTCAGAAGCTGTTGAGGAGCGAGCGCTAAACGATCTCGAGTTCATCGAGCTACCGCTAGAATCGGCGGCCCGAACCTCCCTCAGAATACTATTGCCACTCCTTGCCGTGTTCTTGCTGCGATAGCCAGAGCTTCGCAACCCAGCTTTCCCCCAAATACTCCGGGTGCTCTAGTCGATTCAAGGGAGCTCCTCCTCCTCCTACTCCATTCTCATTACGGGTCGTTTGTAATTTTGCAGTATAGTGTGGTTGCACAGAAAATAAATATTATACAATAGTAAGCGTTGAAAGGCACCGGAAACGACACGAAACTTGGATAAAACTTTATCAAATTCAACAAGTGAAGAGGGGAACCGGATTGGTGTAGGCACAGGGTGGATGCAAAAGGCCACAACAACGTCACACAAAAAAAACAAAGAGCTAGAAAACAACAAAATCAACAATTCAGGCACAGGGAATGAGAATTCAAAATCAACAACTGCAAAACCTAGGCTTGAATTTTGGACATAACGTCGTCGAGCGCCATCTTCAGCTCGTTTTGAGCGCCGAATTGGTCCTGGTAGGCCATTTGGATCTTCTTGAGGTGGGGCAGCAGCGTCAAATTGTTGCGCGACTTGGCCTGGAAAGAAAAGGCTTATGTTGTGGAGATCGTAGAATACAAAACATTAAATAAAAACCTTCTAAAAAACTAAATATAGGAAATTCGTAACAAGATTGTCGAAATTTTGAAAAACAACGTATTTTTTTTTCTCAAAACAAGTTATCAGAGCTTCTAAAACTTCTTTTAACGTTTTCGCGAATAAGAAGTACTAAAAATACTATAGCAAGCTTAAAATTTAAACCGTCCAGAAGCCAACTATCTGTAAAAAACCGAATTCTCACCCTCTTGATGTCTTCCTCCTTTTGGCTGATCCCGGCTTGCTCCAACCGTGTGTCGATGAGCAGATTGGCCGTCTTGAGCACGCGCAGCGCCACCTCCACCTTCGTCAAATAGTCCTGAAATAAAAAAAAGGAATTAGATGAGGTGTAAAATTAAATGGCATTACAAATTCCACCCCTAAAATTTCTTACATTTTTCATCGTATCGGCCTGGAGGGCCTGCTCGACCAGGCGCACATAGCGCCCATCCTGATCGACGCTACCCGGCGACGGCTTTTTGAGGGAGGCGTAGAGGAGGTAACCCTGAACAGTCTGTTTCTAAAATTGCAACAGCAAAAACCTGTGCGCCGAGTGACTTGGAAGCGATGATACGTGCGAAAAGCTTGCAGAGCTCGTCCAGGCACGGGTCGTTGGGTTCCTAAAAAGCCAGATGCAATCAGGACAAGCCGCTTCCCACCTTTTCGATTAGGTCCAGCGCCTCATTCGTCAGCTTGATCAAATAATCGTCATCGGTGGGGGCTCGCTTCAGGTCAAGAAGCCTAAAAAACTAAAGTAACTGACAAAAGCAAAAGCTACCTATGGTATGCTTGTATCGCCTTCGACACTTCGCCCACGGACAGCGCCAGGAGCAGGCAATTTCCCCAAATGTTGTGGTCTTCGATGCTGAACTTGATAGCTTCCTAAAAAGACGTCCGGTCAGGCTAAAATAAACCACCTGAAGCACGTCGAAAGCCCGCTTTTTCTGGTTGAGACGAAGGTAGGCGGCGGATAGGTTGTTCCAGGCTTCGAAGTGTTCAGGCTCGAGGTCGACACAACTAAAAATCGTTGATAAGACGGTCAGATTGTCCGAAAATCGATCCATATCAGGTTCTTTCGTACTATCGGGGGGCGGGGGGCAAAGCTAAAAAGACCGTTTTTACCAAAATTTCTACTTATGAATAGTCGTCGAAAGTTTTTAGATAGTTTTTCTGGTTGAAATATAGTTTTATTTTACTAAAAACCAGATTGAAAAGTTCCTATTAAGTTACTAGGCACTTCCAAACTTATACAAAAAATTTCAGCCCCCTCCCCCCGACAACGCGAAAGCACCGAGTATCAAAACAAACCGGCGGAAGCAGACGGTTGCCTGCTCGAATTGCTCGTTGGTCCACGCACAGTACCCCGCGTTGAACCACACACCAAGCTGAATAAATCGTTGTATTTGTAACAGACAATTTGCACCTGAATCGGGCGCAGCTCCAAACTGCGTCGGAAATTCTCATAGGCCTCTGGGTACTTCTTGCGAGACAAAAAGAGATTTCCCAACGAGCGGCGTGTCCGAGCGTTTTTGTCATTGCTGATCTAAACAAAAAATCTTCAAAAACACCATCACGTACCTCAATGGCCTTCTCGAAATAAGACAGTTCCTGGTTGATCTCGCCGAGCATCGTGTAGAGGAGATGGAGGGGAACGCTGTCGTCTTTCTGATCGATAAGGCTGAACGGATCCAGGTTTTATCGGCACTAGGCAACGACTCACTCTCTTATTAAGCGGTCGGCTTTCTCAATTTGGCCCATCGACTTGTAGCAGTCAATGACGCCGTCCCAGTTCTTTAGTTTTTCGTAGCAGCGGAGGGCCTCCTGAAATGAAAAATAATTCTAAAAAAAGCTATAACGTACCGAGTACAGTCCGATCGAGCAGAGCACACGCGCATACTGGATTCGCACTTTCCACCATGGGGGAAGGCCACAGGCGACCGCAAATTTGCACCTTGGCACTCCGTGTTCAGCATACTAAAAATAACATATTGACCTTTATTTACAAATTAGCTAAAAAAAATATGTTAGAAACCCACACTCGCCGTCCCATCCAGACCCAGCAATAACGATTCAAGCTGTTGACAAGCCCTTTCCACCTAGAAAATTTTCCATCTAACAACATGGCACCATACTTTTCGGCCCTTGCCCTTCTCCAAGTCGCTGCGCATGATCAGCGACTGGCAATGCCCCGCCCAGCAGCGCTTTTGGGAGAGGATCTAAAAGAACGATAATGAAAAAGCCTAAATCGCTTACCATAGAGATTGTCGCCATGCATTCTTCGGTGACAATGTCGCTTTTCGGCTGTGTTTTCCGCTTGTACGTGGTAAGGGCGACGAGGCAGGCCACTTGCACCGAAGTGAGCAAGACCGGCTCCTTGGCTGGGCCTTCCAGCGTAATGGTGTCCATAAGCGTGTCGTCATTCAACTGCACATTTTCCGGCATTTGTTCCTCGGCCTCGTCGACCTCGCCGCTAGCTTGCTAGAACCAAAAAGTGAAGGAAAAACCACTCGAAACCCCACCACCGACAACACCAACTGGGCCACCAGGTGTTGCTGCCATTTTGTGCGCTTGCCGAGCTCGCCGGTCAGCGTCGCGTCAAGCTTTGCCAGTTTGAACGCCTGAATCAACAAAATACCTGGTGAAAAACTAAACGCGCACCTCGTCAATGTGCCGATGCGCTTCATCGTAACCGTAGAACAACAGACACGCCTGGGCAATGACCAGCTCGCGCTCCACGCTGATCACGAGGCTTTCCTAGAAAGATATTAACAACAAGCCCAAAAATCCCACTTCGCATGGTTTTTGCACTTCCTTGATCAATTCTTTGATACGCCGGTGGATCGTTGATGAAGACTCGTCGAGCAGGTGCTGCCAGGCCATCAGAATCTAAAGAAATATCCTCAAAAAAAAACAATCAAAATTTCTCACCTTGAGCTGCAAGACCTGGCCTCCATTTTGCCCTTCGATGGCCTTGATCGCGGCAAGGAGAAGCAAAAGGGACCTAAACGCTTTGAAAAATAGGTCTTTCAATTCCAACCTTGTCCCCTTGTAAGGCAACATCCCCTCACAAGACAAGGCTTCGACAACTTGCGGGCGTAGGCCTTCCTCGACGTCATTAGCAAGCAGGGCGGCTTCTGAAAAGCTATTTTTTCCATGACATAACCCCCTATTTTGTTCTCAATAAGAGCAACCACAAACCTTCAATCCCGCACCAATTGCTCGCGAAGAAGTGGTCGTAGGCGACGGAAGCAACAACGAGGCGTTCAGCATCGCTAAGTTCGGTCCGGATGCGGGTCTCGACTTCGGGCACCGTCGTGCAGCCCTCGAATCTTGCCCGTAGGGCACCGATGTCGTGGTTCATCGGCTAAAACGAGGGATTTGGGTTGTAAAAGTTGAAAATTTCAATGAAGAGAAGATTCACGAGAGCAATTACGACATGCAACACGGCTCTCTTTGGCAATGGCGCCGGGCTGAGAGTATTCGAAAGGGTAGGGAAAAGAGGAAGGCAGACGCAGGCAAAGCACTATTTATATAGCAATGCACTTATAGTAGCTATTATATTATTATCCAACCTTTATTTAATTTAATTAAACTTTTGAAACATACGATCCTAAATACGGCCGTGCACGTACTTACGGGATTCCGTAATTTCGTAGCAAATGGAATTTATCATTTTCTCGCGTAATGCATCATTTTTATTTTTTTGTTGTTAGAGAGATCAAAATTCGCGAATTTAGTTACTTTTATTGTTTTGTTCTCGGAAACATTGATCCTCAAAATACTATCCTGGACGCACTTACGGTATTTTTTCGAAGTTTTATAAAACTAAAAAACACCACTTTTGCCACGCATAGATATCCCGCCAAAAACACTTTATTTAACTGGCAAGCAGGTGAAATTCGAAACAACTCTACATAAATGGAGCAAAAAAAAACTAGACGAAGAAAATACAATCGTGCGAGCAATAGGTGAGGGACTAGCAAAAAAAAATGGAGATCAGAGCAATCGAGAGCCGTGGGCATTGGGTCGAGCAGGAGGTGGAAGCAGTGGGTCGAGGGGTTGTTTGTTGTTTGCGAGTAGATTCAGCAGCGATTAGCGGCGTGTGACGCGGATGTGGAGGGCGATGACAGCAATCAGACGGAGCACCAGCGTGATACCAAGGAGGAAGCCGATGTCGATCCTGGAATCGGAGCTCGTGTAAAAGATTGCGGCGACTTTTGCCATCGATCACTTACCAGAAGACATCTGGGCGCATTTTCATGCTGACCATCAGATTCGGACCGTGGCCAACGGCATCGATTGCCGCTTTCTGAAGCCAATTTTTATTCAAAAGGTTTTTTTTGGGCACCAACCCGCACTTCCGGGTCGAGATGGATCTGGTGGCAGTACTTGTCGGTGGCATTCGTACAGCCTGCAATCCAAAAATTCCAATTTTTCCTCTTCATTTCCCACCTTCAATGTGGGTGATGTCGCTGAAAAAGTTGTTCATGTGCGCCTCGAAGGCATAGCGATAGTAGGAGATGTACTCGATCCACCGGAAGTAGAGGGGCACCTGAAAATCTATTTTTTTTAAATAATTTTTTTTTTAATCTATTTTATATTTATTTATATTTTTTTTTAATTATTTTTGTTTTCCCTTTCGTTGCTACCGTCCAGAGGTTGATGAAAAGACCGCCGAGGACGAGCAGCGGGACGACGACAAGGGGGACCAGCTGCGTTGCAATTTCCAGATTGCCGCAAATGCAAGCAGCAGCGTAGCCTGTAATTCGGCGGAAATGGCCGACCTTTTATGGGCTATTTTAAAAAAGTCAATAACTTTGTTCAGGGGCAGTTCTGGTGCTTTCGCATGAACCTTTAGAAACCCTAGGACCATGATTTTTAGAATTTTCCATCATTAAACGCACCAACAGACGTAGAGGTCGTCGCCATGCACGTATTCACCAATACGTACTTGCCAAATTTCTTCCAGGACGTGTACTCGCCAGCCTGGGCGAGCGTGGAGATGACCTTTAGGAACCGGGTTCCCTACAGCATCCAAGTCCGAGAGTCGAAACGTCATGAAGAAGATGATGACGCTGTAGATGAAGGGGAACACCAGGTACTGCACCGTCTAGAGTTATTTTTCGTACTGGAACTCGGGACGCGGCCCCTCACGTCTGCCAGATTTTTGCCGATGAAATAGGCCGCGGGTAGATACATATTGCTCTTGTATTCGCGAATGATCACCGGGAGGTCGGAGGTGAACACCTGAATGTCACGTTTTTGAACAAGTTTGTGCAAACCAACCATGATGCACGGGAAGACGAACATGAAGTTCATGTCGCGCACGTTGTTGAACATCACGCCGACGTAGTTTTGGATGGTGTTGTACCTCAGCGGTGTTTGCAGGTAGACGGCCCCGATGGTGATCGCGCAAATCTAGGTTTACGCCGTATTTTTCGGATGTTTAAAAATTGGTGCTTTTGCAATATCGATTGGGGGCGGGGGCGACGCTATTAGATGCAGAAACGTCTAGTAACGGAATAAAACACATTTTTATGGTGCTTTCAGAGTAAAGTTGCAATATAAAAGCAACGAACAAATGTGAGAATTTTTTACTGAAATTTTGGATGAAAACGACATGAAAATTTATGAAGTTTCTATGCCTAGGAATAGTCGAAACCCGTTGAGAAACCCTCCTCTATTTATATGAGAAAAATGAATATTAGAAACCCCCGATAACGCATAAGGGCCTGCAAATCGTACCATCACTTGGAAGAGGCGCACGTTCAAAATCATTGGATTTCGGATGACGCATCGGAGGGCCCGGTAGAATAATATCCAGACTTGCCAGCGGAACGAGGTCTTGTACCTAAAAAATCCTCGGTTTTTGTCTCTAGATGTGTAGCGGACTGGTTCAAGGCGGAATAGTCCTCGCGCATCCGACGCCGCTCCGTGTTCGACACCTCGAACGAGTTGTGCGTGAAGTTACCGACCGTCTCGCCGTACGAGGAGGTGACGTACTTTTGGGTGATCGCCTGGAACCCGGAGAAAAATGTACAATTTTTTAGATAAGAAAACCTCAATGCGACTCCCGTGCTGGTCTTCGGTTTCGCCCTCACTGCGCGACAGCACGCGCATGAAGTGATCGGCCGGGTTAACGAACTTGTTCACCATCGGAAAGCCCGCGCTAAAAAAAAAGGCTGTTCGGGGCTTGAAAACGTCAGTCACCTGCTAAAAAACTCGGTGACTTCATCAGCCGGGCCGTGGTAGGCAGTCTTTCCGTTCGCCATCAGAATCAAGCTAAAAAAGGTGATATTTAGAAAAATCCATCTAAAGCCGAACCTGTCGGCCAGCTCGAAGACCTGGCTGCTCGGTTGGTGGATGGTTGAGATGACGGTCATCCCATCGAGCGCCAGCTTCTTCATCACCGCCACCACCTAGAAGTTTGACTGAACAGCTTGTAGCGCTACGGCACCTGTTTGGCCATGAATGCATCGAGTCCCGAGGTCGGCTCATCACAAAAGAGGATTGGTGGGTTGGTGAGGATCTAAAAAAGCTTAAAAAATATTACCTTTTTACCTCGCAAGCAAATGCCAGCCGTTTCTTCTCACCCCGCGAGATGCTTTTATGGAAGCGCGAGCCAATTCGGGTGTACTGGCAGCTCGTCAAGCCCATTTGGCTGATGACCTTCTCGACGCGCTGCAGCTTTTCCTTGTGCGAGTACTTCTGCCCCATCCGGAGATTGGCCTAGAAAGCATGATGGATGCACCATAATTTGGTTCTTTTGGAACACGGGGGGGGGGCACCTTTTTTTCCTACAAGCCCAGAAATCCAATATTTCTCACCGCAAAAACGATCGTCTCGCGAACGGTCAAATCGCCGATGAAGCAATCTTCTTGCTGGACGTAGGCCGATATCTTGCGCATGCTGGCCGCATCAATGAGCTGTTTATTGACCAGCACCCAAAAAAAAAATTTACGTTACGTTTTAAATTTCAAACCTCGCCGAAAACCCGCATGCCCTTCAGGTTGCGCTGCGTGAGCACGTTGAGCAGCGTCGTCTTGCCGGCTCCGGAAGCGCCCATGATGAAGGTAAGTTGGCCAGGTGTGGCGACCCCGGACACTAAAAAGTACCATTTATGAAAAAAAGGAAAGCTAACCTTGATCTAAAACGACGCGGTATTCGAAGGGCTTGCGACGGCGGATGAATGACCAAATCCGCGAGCGCGTCTGGATCGGCACCTCGACGTAGATGTCTTTCCAAACGACCAGCTTCCCCAGCTGCAAGGATTCGAGGTTGGCCTGTTAGCGGGAGGATAGCTTCGTTGATTCAGCCTAGCCTCCCTTCTAATCAAGCATACCTATCTCTATAATGTCGGTAAAACTTTCCGAGCTTTAAAAAGCTTTTTATGCGCTTTAGATACCTAAAAAAGGCGCAAAACGCCGTTGAAGCAATCTGAAATATCAGCCTCGGTCTGTACGACTTTTGTTTCCTCTTCTCCCCCCCCCCCGCTAAAGAACCAGGACCGAATTCGATATTTCTCCAAACTCTGCCATACCGAGAGTGGATCGGCCGGGTTGGTGCGCAGCTGGGAGTAAGAGAAGCTGCGGCTGGGCTTCTGGTCGGTGCTCTTCTTCGACTGCGTCTCATTGGTGGTGGCAGAGGAGGGAGGGGCCGAGTGGGAGCTCGACTTGGTCTTTTCTAAAAGCAAATATTAAGAAAAATCTAATTCGTCCCTACTTCTATCAGTCTCGGTGGTATCATGCGGTGCCGGTATCGGCGCCTCCTTGTCCGAGGCCTCTGCAAAAGTCCAGTGTCTTCAGCAACAAGCGTCTCAACAAACCAATCAAGGGACCGGAACTCGATCCAAAAATGTCAGCCAGCTTGACGGGTAGTGTTGGGAGACACTGGCAGATGATTTTCTGCCCTTCTGAAGCTGATCATATGTAAATTTTTGGGTATTGAAAATTATAGCCTCACTTTAAGCTTCTGGTAAAGCTTCCGGCTGCTCCCCAGCCTGCCGGCGCCCTTTTTGATTTAGTTTTTTTTTTGGTTTTCTGCCCTGACTGTGAGGGTATTTGTTCAGTCTAAAAAGTTTGAGACCTGGCGCTTTTTTCCATTCCCAGTAAAAAACTTCATCAGAATATCGGTACGCGAGCCTCCGATGCGCGCTCAACTGTCCACGGACGGTGTAATTCGTTTTTTTTTAGCTATCAAACAATTGTCTCCAAGTTTCTTAGAAAAATTAAAAAGAAAATCGATTGAAATGTTCTACGTAAAATTGCGCATATTTATTCTGGTACTTTTTTGAGATTAGGCGTTGAAGTTTTCCCTCCTCAGTTTACGCATTTCTTGCTAGCTTCATAGGGCGCTATTTTTAGTCAAATCCAAGCTCATTCTTTGTAAAATCAAGGTCGATTACCCCCAATAGCGGGAAACTAGCGTTTAAAATGAATGGAAACGTCTGTTTTACTCAAAATGCACCTCGATTGCCAAATTGCCATTATTTATCGGTTTCTGTTCTCAGAATTTTTAGCGATTTTTGGGGGGTTTTTAGCTGAAACTCGTTCGTTCCGTGGCTGAGACTTTGCTTTGTTGGCTGCATGGCGCTCTCCTCACAGTAGCTTGCCTCGCCCTAAGGGTTTCCGGCACCCAAATTCCTTGCGTGTACCCCACCGCCTCCAGTCTATACTTTATTTCAGGATGCCGGGAAGCTTCTTCCTCAAGAAGGGTGCGGCAGCCACAAGCCAAGATACAGCTCCAAGACGCCACATGAAAAAGAGAGGCAATAGGCGCGACAAGGCCGAGTTCACGGGCCCGAATGCCGAGCCGGTACGAGAGAGAAAGCGGCCACCTGAAGCAGCACTTATCACTCCTGAGCCAGTCATCGAGCAGAAGCGCATCAAGAAACAACGGATCGCACACGTCAAAGATGAAGCCGCAAGTGAGGCCCCTGTTCCGCTGAAGCCTCACAAAAAGGTCTACGATCGATTCCGGGAGCTCGATGAGCAGGCAGAAAGAGAAATCGAGGAAGAGCGACGTGAGTATGATGGCTACAAACCTCGCAAGCGTGAATATGAGCAAGCAATGGATGAGTATGAGCGAATTCAAGCCGATCGTGCCGAGGAGAGGCTGCAAAAACAACAGGAACGAGCCCAGAGACGCGAGGCTTTGGAAAAATACAATACGTCGAAACGAAAATGAACAAAGCGTTGAAGATGAAAAACAAGAAGGGCCAGCCGAATTTGAACGCGCAGGTTTCGGTGTTGTTAGAAAGGATACAGAAGAAGATGAAAGAGTGAAGCACGGATGTGTCATGATCTTTTGAATTTACGATGATTTCATGCAGTTGTTGTTGTTTTTGTTGTTTTCTTCTATTGTTGCCATGGTGGAGACTGTTCTTTACATAAAATTTCAGGCGGGATGTCCACCAAACGATCCCACACGGCGTCAATCTTCGATTTGACATCACGAGAGTTCGACGTCGATGCGTACATCAGCTACCAGCTCAAAGACAAGACCTTGAGCGAATTGATGCGTTCCGAAGAAGAGATGATCACCGCGGTAAATTTTTGGCCAGCGCCCTAGAATCTTTTTTAGATACGCCGTCTGGATTCTGACGTCCATCAAATCGTCTACGAAAACTACAACAAATTCCTCACAGCCACGAGCACGGTTCGAAAAATTCAGGACGAATTTAGCGGCCTGGATACGGTTAGTTCTTGCTAGATTCCAAAGTAATCAAGTAATTCTACAGGGAATGGAGGAAATCAATTCTTCGATGGGCAAAATTCAAGGCTTATTGCACGACCTTGGCGGCACGATTGGTGGGGACAAGTCTGACGTCACGCAGCTGTCACGTTCCTATAAGGCGGTCAAGAGCGTGCAGTTCATCTACGACCTCCCTGCCACGCTACAAGTATGATCCCTTCAAGAAGTTCTAATTTGCTTTAGAACTATTTCGAAGAGGGCAAATTTCCGGACCTTGTTCGCATTTTTCTGCTAGCGAAAAAGTCTCTGGCACCGTTTTCTGACATGGAGCACATCGCGAAAGTTCTGGGACAATGTGACACTATAGCAACGAAAGCCGAGGCAGAGGTATGATCGATTTCCTTTTTTATATATTCTTTAAGTTACGTGAACGAATCTCGACTGGCCAGTTTGACAATACGGAGCAATTGGCGAAAAACGTGGAATTGCTCGTCAGCCTCGGCGTTCCAAAAGATGATTTGCAAGTAAGAGATCAAAAATTTGCAAAGAATCTGGTGTAGAGTACGTTATTGGCGGCCTCGGAGAAAAGTTTGCGCGACGACTTGGCAGGACTGGAAGCGCAAGTCGAAGATGTACTGGATCTTGTGGATCGAGGTTTGCCGGTCGTTTTTCTTGAAATTATGTTTTTAGGCTGTGGCACATTTTTGCCGAACTTGACGCTCTTTGTCAATCTGCACGAGAACCTCTTTCCGGCGAAGCACGCCGTTTTGCTGCAGGTGGTCCGCCGACTGATGGCGGATTTCCACGAAATTGTCAAAAGGTAAGGGCTTCTTCTATTCAGAAAATGGCGTCTAGGCTTTTCCTCACTTCAACGGACCCTAAAGATTGTTCAATCGTCGTCCGCGCCCTCGATCGTTACTATCGAAAGATGAATGCTTGTTCGCAAGTGTTGCCTGGTAACTTAGCCGAAATCTAGCATCCATCCCTTTTCGTCTAGGCCTCGATTTTGGTGATGATTGCGTCGCGCTAATCAATGAGGTATTTTTCCGTCGTTTGCCGTGATTGGACATTCTTTAGGTTTCGCTTCATCAAATGAAAATTTCGCGCGCAAAAATCGTCGAGCAGCTCGAGTTAACGTTGAAGGAGGTATTGGGGAGCGCCGAACTCTAAATCGTAACTTGTTCAGATGCGTGAAAGTACGCTGTCAAATGACGTCGATTGGAACGGGATGAGTGCACGGCTGGAGCAAGTTTTCGTGTTCAACGTCAAGACATCGCTTGCCAATTTGTTGTTGTTTACGGCTAGCGATGTGACATTTTCGGGTGAGTATCATCTATTCTGGACCAACATTTTGCAGCCATTCCACCGGCCCTCTTCCACAGCAAGTTGGCCGTGGCGGTGCACGAGGAGCTGTTGGTTGGCGCGATGAATGATGTGGCTGAAGCGATGGCCACTTATTCCAGTAAGTTTCTGACTTTTGTGATTTTTAGCTGGTTTTTGTGTGTTAATGACCCTTTTTTATAACGCAACATTCTATAGAGCTAAAACTTTCATCGCTCTGGATCCGGGGATTTTAAGCTCTTTCGAATGGGCTATTTCACATCATAAAGCACGACTTTTACCTAAAAACGAATCCCTTTTAGGCGTTGGCGACGAGATGCGCTTTGTATCCCCGATGCTACTGCTGACGATTGCCATGTTCCTGCACCACATTGCTGGCAAGAGCGCCCAGTATCTGATGCGGCTCTGCGAGGAACAGTTTCTGCTCGTGGAGAAGAAGGTAGGGATTTTGGTACTGGACGGTTAGTGATAGTCAGTAATATAGTAGTTTTGATTGCAAAAAGGCACCAAAACAAGTCATAAAGTTTTTTAAAGACGAAAAATTGTTCAGGAATCCAAAATTGTAGATTTTAATGATGTTTTATTTAACTTTCGACATTCTTGGCGTTTTTTTGCAATAGCCGACTGGGGGTATGCTTATCATGCCGCATCTTATCAATGCGTTTTGCTAGCCAAAAGCGCTTTCTGGGCTGGCTACCTAGGAGGACCGCCGCTTCTCATTCTTACAAACTACTTTTAAATAGCTTGGTTTAGCGCAAAGATCTGACGCACACGGACACCGTCGTTGCTGCTCTACGAGATGCTGCCCAAGGTGTCATCAAGCGATTCGTTGACGCCAAGGTGAGACGATTCTGTAAACATCCCGAATCTCCCCCTAGGGCTTATCCATCGGTGAAGGTGTCGCGAAGGCCGTGGAAAACAACACTACAAACGTTGCGCCGCCTGTTGGCGTCCGCAGCGCCATCAGAAGAGCCGTCGATGAGGTATACTTTCAAAAAGAAACCGGATGGATTTTTTAGGTTCGAGATTTTGACCAGCTACTCGCCTCCATTCTGAACGACGGCCGCAAGGAGGTCAAGGCTTCCCGGACACCAAGGTTTTGGAGAATATTTTGTTTTTACATAAAAACTTACAGGCAAACGGACCCCTTCCAGCGCGACACGCTGTGGAGCGAACGTGTGGATTTTCATGAACAAATCGCGGTACGTTCAAGATTTCATCGTTTTGTTAAAGGTTTTTGGTTCTATTGCACAATCGGGAGGTCTAATTTTGCCTATTTGTCCAGCTAGTCTTAATAACATAAAGCCTGATTTTTGAATGGGTTGTTAGTAACATTTTACCTATTTTAAAATTTAGACATCTATCCAAACATATCGGGAAAAATTTATTTGAAATTTCCGTCACAAATCGTTCATGTTGGGTCGAAAGCCCAATTTTCGTTTTTTTTGATTGGTCTTTATAACGCTTTTACTAATATCGCTAACGTCTTTACGTTTAGGAATAATCAAGGCGGAGGATTTCTGGCTAAAAAAAAATCATTCTTTTCAGTTCACGCGTGGCTCAATCATTGCCGGGATGGTCAAGGTGTTCCTGAAGGTCTTCATCGAAGCCATCCGCACGCAGACATTCGGTAAACATGCCGTGGAGCAGATCCAGGTTCGCCCTTTGGCTTTTTCAGGAGCGATGCTTAGGTTGACTGCTACTATCTGCAACGAAACCTGGCACCACTGGTCTCTGATGAGGTATCGCTTTTTGCACCTTTTTTGTAGATGTTCCTAGGTTGTTGTGAATTCGCTGAGCGACATGGCCCTGTCGTCGGCGTTGAAGCGAGCCCTCGACCCTGTATTGCTACACCCAAACAAACTAATGCAACTATGTGAACAAAATAACCCCGCTAGCTGAATGTAATATTTGCTGTGTATTAGCTATGTGTGTGTTTTTCTTTCACCAATCGTCTTTCTCGGAAATGCTGTTGTTTTTAGTACACTTCCATTCCTTCGCATATCGTTTTACGGGTACTTGATGATAATAAATCTACGTCGCTTTCTTCTACTTTTCTCTTGAAAAAAACGGGTTGCTGAGACCAAGATGCCTGTCAGCGCAGCCTGCCCACCTCACGATATCGATTTCAGATGGAATTGAATATATGGCCCGGGGATTTTGGCCTGCCATCGGTTGACGTGTCTTGCTTACAATTTTTGGTGGGTATATCTTTTAGCTTTCCATTATCCTTTTTAGGCTTGCAGTAAATTTTGCGCTAGCCCGGTATCGTGTGTTGCTTCTACGGCTCCCTGGAACTCGCCGACAGGTGTGTTTTATGTTATAATGTTTTTATATACCTATTTTTACAGGAGAATATCCTATGTGCGTCGACAGAAATGAAAAACCCATCTGCGACTTTGACAAGTAACTTTTGTGTCTAATTTTATAGCTTTTTTAGGTTCGTTGATGGCCTACGACGGAATGGCCAGGTCGTAGTTATCGACGGCGAGCTAACGGCAAAGGAAAAAGCCCAAATCGATGCGTTCGCCTGCTACCTGCAACAAAAGCTGATGCCCGCAGTTGTAAGCTATTTTGGCTATTTGAATTTTTCCTGGATTTAGGACTACACCCTATGGGTCGACGAGTCGAACTATCAGACCACCACCCATTATTGGTATACCAGCCAGCTGCTGTTCCCCTATAATTTGTATTATGCCGAAAGGAGGAGGTAAGAAATTTTTCGTGTTGATGACGTAACTCTTTTAGGAGACGAGTTGTCCGTTCTTTGGGGAAGGCCAACAAGAACAAGATCATGCTGGATGCGCTCCAAGCCCTGAACATGCTTTCGGCGCGATTGGGGGACAACAAATATTTTTATGGAGATAAGTAGGTCCTATATCCTTTGTGCTTATGTTATTTCACTAGGCCCACCTCCCTTGACGCGCTGGTTTTTGGATATCTGGCAGTCTTGCTTCGAGTCCCGCTCCCAAATGATCGGCTTCAAGTCCACCTCTCAGCGTGCCCGAATTTGGTCCGTTTTGTCGAGTTGGTCACCTCCATCTACCTGCCGTTGAACGAGGCACAAATTGCGTGAGTTTTTCCGCCACCTAATCTATAATATTTTATTTTATAGGAATTACAAGGCCACTCAATCATTTTGGCTGACTCGGGTCGCCAAGGCCGTTAGCCAGAAAAAGGCGGAGACGGGGCAGCCGAAAGAAGAGGACGGCGAGGATCTACCAATTAGGTCAGTTACTTTCCACGTTTTCACACTCTTTTTTTAGGGATGCTCTTCTTTTTGGACTCGGTGCTTTGACGCTCTCCCTATTGTTTGCCGTCCATTCGGGAATTATCGAAATACAGGTACGTCTCAAAGAGTTATCCAGAGTTCTCTTTTTTAGGTCGAGGACGATGACACGGCAATTGCACAGGACTGATTCGCGAGGATAGGAAGCAGTATTTTTGTAGTCCATACCGTAGCTTAGATTATAGTGTCATTTCCCCGTGCATAATTTGGACGACTGAATAAAGATTTCTATCATAAACAGGCCCAATGCTATGCGTGTTTCGCAGTTTATTGATCATTTGCTTACAATCTGTCAACTCTTAACATTTCCGATTAGATGAAGGGGCTGATCGTGCTGGCCCTGGTGGCCCTTTGTGTTTACGCCGAGGAGCAGGGCAAGCTCCAGATCGGGATCAAGGTGGGAGTTTTTTTCGAAAGGATGTATATTTACAAGAAGACGTTTTTGCGTGTCCGCGGACTTTCGAAATGGGACCAAGCCTATTTTTCGCTAGCAAAAGTTACGAGGCTTTGAAGTTTCAAAAAAATGCCCGAAATGACCAACTTTGGCCGTTTTTCGCCTTATAGGGCGCCATAACTTTTTACTTCGGTCGTTTCGCAGACTCTGAAATCGAGGTTCTAATCAGCGAAAAATTCTGCACAAAATAGGCTAGATCCCATTTCAAAACTCCGTGTACACTAAAAAACCTCCCCTCGTTAGTACATCTTCATTTCTATCATTGAAATGTCTTTTGCTTAGAAGCGCGTTGAAAATTGCGAGGTGAAGAGCCGAAAGGGCGATCTGCTCCACATGCACTACGTCGGCACGCTGCTCGATGGGACAGAGTTCGACTCTTCTCGCGGCCGCAACCAGGTCCGCTATTCATTTTTATCATATACCTTTTGTTTAGGAGTTCACCTTCACCCTAGGACAGGGGCAAGTTATCAAGGGCTGGGACCAGGGCCTCTTGAACATGTGTGAGGGCGAACAGCGTCGTCTCACCATCCCGTCCCACTTGGCCTACGGAGACGTTAGTGTTTCTTTGTATAAAAAGAAGCTATCTTTTCTTTAGCGTGGAGCCCCACCAAAGATCCCGCCGGGTGCCACTCTTCGCTTTGACGTCGAGCTGATGAAGATCGAGCGCAAGGAGGCCGAGCTTTAAAATTACCTCACCTCATTTCTTTTGGGTAATTGTCGATTTCATTTCTCATTTTCCCGTGGGTTTTTCTCTCTGTGTTAACTAGTTTTTTTGGGTAATAAAACATTTTTGAAACATTCGTGAAATCGTGAAGCGTCCACACATCACATTCGTATTTGCCGAGAATTCCGGTGGTTTGCGGTTTTTGGGATTGAATTGATGTAGCTCGTTGACAACGCTTGCATCGTTTTATCTCGGCTTAAATTTCGGCAATTCGACAGCGTCATAATCTGCGGTGTTTTTTTGTTGTTGTTGATCACAACCTTTAGGGTCACGGTGCTTCACTAATCAATTGCACCGCTGGTTCTCGAGACACTGGCGGGATGGTCTTGCCCAATTCAGCCTCCCGGCAAGGTGTGTTTGCTGGCTACTACCTATTCTGCATGCGTCATTCCCTGATAACGTCCCCCTGCTTTGCTATTTTCTTGCAGTGGCTTTCATCACTTATCCAAAAATCCATCTTTTTCGGGCTAAAGTATCGAATTCCCGCCACAATTCATGTATTGGCTGATTGTTGTGGCAGCCACAAATCGTGACTCGATCATTCCGGGCCTCTTTTAGACCGGTTTTCGGCACGCGGCGGCAACCAATCTCCGCACGTCCTCTACTCCATGCTCAATGACGATGGCAGCTTAGGTCAGTAACGTTCCGTTTTTGGTGCTTCTATGTGATTTTGGCAATGAAACGTCATTTCTCGAAATTTCTTGTAAGCAAGGAGCGTTTTAGGGATCTTGGAATTTTGCGCTGTGAAATATTATTCGATAGGTCTTCTAATTTCAAAAATTGCTGAACGACACGGGTTTTTTATGAAAATTCCTCTGAAAGGAACGATTTTGACTGATCTGAGAAACTGACTCTCGAGGACGGTTAGGTTAGCCATTCTTTTCAAAGATGGGACTTGTTTAGAATTTCAAGCTCTATCGAATGAGTTATGTCACATTGCAAAATTCTAAGATAACTTAAACACCACTCCTTGTAAGAAGCTGGCATTTACCCTACGGATATCCTTGCTCAATAATGCTTTTTAGGCCGGACGAAAGGGCCTTGGTGGCAACGAATATGGCTAGCAGTATGCTGGGTAAATTTTTTGGGCGTACCTTTTACTTTGAACAAAGATCTCACGATGCTAATTGGTATATTTAGATATTCTCAAGTGCATACGCGCGAATTCTTCTCCTGTTCGGCATCCGAAGACCGAGAAAGTCCAGCCCGTCAGTCACGGTAGAGGAGGCGGAAGAAGCTTACGAGTTAGAAGAGGAGGATGAAACGCTCCCGGCGGTAGCTGACAATGATCAGAGCACATCCGATGGGGGAGAGGTATAATTTTTGTAATCTATAGTTGTACTTTGAGTTTAGCCAAGATATCAGAGAACGGTAATCGGCTTGCTTTTTCCTGGGCTTTTTTTGCATTCTGCTGCCTACCTACATCCAATATTTTTTACAGAATTTTGCTCGCTCGAAAAGCGATGGGGCGCCCCTTGGACGGAACAAGGACAAACGCGGCCGGGGCACCAGCTTGTTTTCTAAAGGTATCATTCACATGCGTGAAACAATATTTATTTTTTTAGTTAAAAGAAATGTTGAAGAACGCTTGGAAACAATGCGAAATTCCGACAGCGCCAAAAGAATGACGTCCGGAAGGTGGGTTTTGCAGGCTATTGTGAATATTTCGTTTCTAGAGATAGCCCTTCGACCAGCGGCGTGGCCTCTTCGTCGGGAATGACCTCTTCCAACTCCTCATTCGATCGGTTGATCACGAAAGGAGTGAGTGCTGGACGAGCAATTCGCGAAACGATTCAGGTTAATACTTTTGATTTTTTAGATCAGAACTAGAAAACCCAAGTATTCGTTACCCGCTGAGGTGGAGGTTGGACATTGCTTTTCTGGCTTTTTTTCGCTTCGGCAGATGCTTCTTTTTCGACAATGATGTGCTTTTTAGAACCTGAACGAGCGGGGCGACAGATTGGAAGGTGCTGATGATGCCACAGAGCGATTGGCCGAATCAACAAGAAATTATGCCGAGACTTCCTCCGCCCTCCTACAAAAATATCAAAAGAAAAAGGGTTTCTTCGGTTAAAATTTATGGGCATTTTCCCCCGGGTGCTTACTCTAAATGTCACTTTTTCGTTCACAAGCCGCTCTGTTTGTATATACCTGTAATTTAGAAAATGTGAAAAACTGTTAGCTATCAACTCTCGCGTTCAGTCGAAGTCTGTTCTTCACCCTTTAATCAATTGTACCCTGCAATAATCTGTTGACGAATGTGACATAATCCAATCTTTTGACGGGTACCTTTAACTATTTGCTTTATGATCAGGTGTAAATTTGTGTATTCCATGAATCCGGATAATCAATAAAGGTGATAATCAATTTTTTTGCAAAATGAATGGTCCTGACTGGCATGGTACCGAGCGTAAAGAGTATTATCGAGGCCTCCCGCGCAAAATCACTGATTTTTTTCCGTTTTCTTTGTTTTTCAGCAAATTGCGGGCCCCGGAAATTTGTCATCTTTTGGGAATTACTTTTTATTAATTCCCCTGTCGAACGTGGACTTTCCAATGCTTGTACAAGTTATCTTTTTCAGATTCTCCTCATTTCTACTTGTCGTGATGGCCACGCAAGCTGTGAATTTTGCCACCTACATTTACATTACGGGTGTTACATGGTTGGCAATGCTTTGGTATTACCAGGTATTTGATGTTCGGTTAATATATTCTCCTTTTTCAGGAGGACCCGCCACATTTCGTCCTATTCTTCCCGTTCTACATCGTATTGGCCTGTGTATTGTGGGGCGTAACCAACATTGTGAAGAAAGTATACGATTTTGATGATTGTGTTTCGGTAAGTTTTCGTTTTCGATTGGCAACTACGTTTTTTTCATCAGGCTCGTGAAGAACTGCTCGGCGAGATCGACGAGGCAAGGAAGAATATGAAGTGCCTGAAGAAAGACTAAACGCTACATCTTACAACTTTCATTTTTTACGGGTTTTTCAGTGATTTGCATTTTGGATAAAGAATTGTATCGACGAAAAGAAGATGACATGACATTGCAGATCTTTACAGTTGATCGGTGTTGACACCCTTACAGCGACATATTTTGAAGTGAATGGGATTAGCTATTTGAGAAGTACGCTGTCTTGACAGTTCTTTGCGCTAAGGTATCCCAAATTTCAATGGATTTTTGCGAAGTGTACCATTTTGGCGGGCTGGTAGCTGCCGTTTTGGCGGGGGAGGGCTCGTGAGACACGGAGAAAACGGCGGATGGCGCAGAGAGCTGAATGGCGGGAAAGCAAGCGAATGCTTGTGGAACGGGCATTGGTCGAGAGTAACGCTGAAAGCTCCATCTTCGCCCCGGAACTGCTTCTTTTAATTTAGAAATTTTACCATGCTTAGCGATAAGGCAATAAGTAGCTGACAGAGCTTTTCTCGCATTTTCGGCTTTCTATAACTGACCGCGCACGCCTCGAGGGGCAGATTGCCTTCTAAAGACATCTGCCGATGGCCGTTGTATCACTAATATCTACCAGGTGCTAGGTTATTCACTCAATAACACACCAATAGACGTATTATTGCGGTTATCTCTTCATTTTGGCAACTATATTCCTCTTATAGCCGGCCGCTTTTCAATTTTTCTTCCAGCAACCTCCAAAAAACATCCTATGAGCTCTCCAAACGATGTGGCTGAAGAGGTGACCATCGAGGAGCAGCCCACTGGCTCTTTTGTAGAAGTGGAACGAGATGAGGAGAAACGTATGCACTTTATAATTTGTAATCTAACCCTCATAATTTTAGCTGGCAGCCCGCTGGACGAATTTCTCTGCGACGGCTCGATCAACGCGCCCACAGTCACTTTCATCGACTTCTGCGAAGCGATAGATCCGACGTTAGAAGAGGATGTGAAGTATCGTGTCTGGTGCTTCTATGAATGGATTACTTCTGCGGTTACGCTGACGGTATTTTTAAAGAAAGGTTTTTATCAAGTCTCCCAGGGCCCCGAGATGCCATGGATCGCAGCCAGCTTTTTCGCCACTCAGCATTTGAAGAAAAAAGTGCGGGATATGCCAAAGTTTAGGTAAATTTGAGGCGATGGGTGTTAATATTGATTCAGATATACGTTATGTGAGGTGCTCGATGCCGGAAAATTGAGCGTTATTGATCTGTTTGATCGGTTGAACCGGATTGCCCCGATTTTTGGAGGGACTGTCACGACCAAGTTGATGACATTGGTTGGTTTTCTACTTGAGAAGGAAAAAAACGCTCTTTTTTAGTCCCGACGCCTTCAAAACACACTGTCCGTCTCAGTGACGATATTTCGTAAATTCTTGAAGATATTTCGGTTTGTTTTGGAGCGTTAGCCAAACATTTCTCGTTCAGTTTTGTGTTCGCTCGACCGGAAGCGCAAACGGTTGACGCATTGCAGCCCCGGGTTTTTCGCATGATATGGTACTTGTATTTGATGACCAGAAGTAAGTACTACTGCTTTTCCAATTTCACCCATCAAATTCCAGAACAACTTCCGGCGGGATCGAGCTCTGACCTACTTATATGTTTCGATGCCCTACTGTGCTGCTTCGATCTGGTCGTGCGTGACCTCGATTGCTTCGACCTGCAGCACACGTTTACGCCTGAATTTGGTAGGTTTTTCGAATCGAAGCGTAAAAGCAATTTTCAGTCCAAGGCTCGAGCGGCGAGGGCGAGCAAATTCTTTCGTGCCTGTGCGCGCAGTTTGACGGGGCTGCCCTCGACGCCAAGCACTTCAAGGTGCATGTGTTTGAAAAGATAATTTACGAGGTAATTCCGGGGGTTCGGCTAAAAAGTTTATAATCGATTTAGAAGATGAATCTGCAATGGCCGCTGAATATTATCGACAATGGCGACAATTATATGTGAGTATTTTGACTAAAACAGAATGAGATTCCTACACTTTTAGTGGTGATTTCGACGTTGCCTACGACCAGCAGCTGCGCCAAAAGGGCGAATTCGACGAGCGCCTGTTTCTGCCCGAGCATTTTGAGATCATCTACGACGCGGATTACGATGGTTGGTTTGACAGTTTCAAAAGATAATTCTGATCCTTTCAGCGGCCCCTCTCGAAATGCTGCGAAGAGCCGAGCTGTCCGACTGGTCGATCGACACAAATCTCCTGGTCCGCGTTTCCACACAGGTGCGTTTAATTAAATTTTTTATATACAACCTTTTCAGGCTTGTTTGGAGCGCGTGGAAAAGATGAAGCTCAAGCCGCACGTTGCTCAGGGGTAAGGAAGCCTCTTAGAACTAAAAATTCTGTTAAGAAACGTCATTCAAAAATATGTGATGGCTTCCGATCAATTTTGCCCGCGGATGGGAAATGAACTGCCGACATTCACAGCAAAGGTGCTAGAAGCCCTTGATTCCACGCGGTTGGACGCTCGAAGGTAGATTCTGGAGCTCAGCATTGAACTTTATTTTCTATTTTAGGATCGCAATTGATGAGCTGTTTTGCCGAGTACGAGGACGATCCGATGCCTACAATTAAGGATAGCGTTAGGACGTTGACGAATAAGTAAGTAACCAAAATATTTATAGGCTTACCTTTTTTTCTATGTTACTTCAGTTTTGAAGTCTTTTTTCCAGTATGATACGCATCCATTTCCAGATTCAGCAAACGTGTAACGCAAGAAAAGAATAAATCGACTGACGGAATTCCGGACCCGGAAATTACATCAAATCTGGCAATGCATCGGTGAGGAATCGTGCATCGCTTTTTGATGTATATTTCATGTTCAGCGCGCTTGTCGAGGAGCTGTTCTACCATCTACTCGAGAGGATCATCGTCGCCGAGCGGGAGAAGATGGCTGCGTATAAAGAGGCCGATTTGTCGGTACGTTTACTAAAAAATTTTGGTATTATACGAGTTTAGTTGATCGCCCGGAAGCAAGAATTCATCGCGTCGCTGTTTGCCGTGACACTCGAGCTGGTGCTCGCCTCGAACAAGTCGACACGAAAATTCCCCTGGGCCCTTGGTAAGGGTATATTTTGTTGTTGTTTTCTTGAAAATTGGCATTTAATGGTATTCGGTGTAAAAATTACAGGAGAATTTATTAAAAGTCTCCAGCATTAATTTATAGCTAAAATCTTTCTTTCAGAAGCTCTCGGCCTTCCCGCCATCCATTTCTACAAGATTATCGAAGTGGTCGTCCGCTCGGAGCCGGCCTTGTCACGCGAGATGGCAAGACATTTGAATAGAGTAGGTTTTTGTTCTTTAGTATTTGGGAAATACTATTTCCGGTCAGGCCCACGCTGTTTTCCTATCTTTCCTGTTTACTGATGCAAATCGGAAGTGTTTCTCTACTTTTTTTGACGATACTTAAACGCAAAAATTAGGGAATTCGCTTAAAAAGTGAAAATAAATGCCGAATCAACCAAAACTTGATTGAAATTTTCCTTGCGAACTTACAAAAGTTTCGCCACTTGAAATATAGTTAAATTTTATACCATAAAACACTTTCTACGTTCCAGATCGAGGAATCCGTGTTCGAAGAGCTGGCCTGGAGCTTCGAGAGCCCGCTGTGGAATCATTTGGCCCAGCGAGCCGACGGTTAGTGCAGCACTTTCGAGAATTTTCATCTTCATGTTCATTTTTATTGCCGTTTTCAGCGATCCCGAGCTGCAACACGGTGTGGGCCGGCGAGATGCGCAGCGAGTTCTATTCTCCGGCGAAGCGGATGAGGTACTATTATTATTGCTAACTTTAATGCGCTTACCCGATTTGCTATCATAATGTCGAAAATTAAAATTAAATTAAATTAAATGAGAACATAAGTCGAAATTTTATAATCTCGAAATTCAGAAACCGGAATTTTTTTTTGTATAGAAATCGGGGGTTTTCCGGGGAATTCGAATATATAAATTTCGACATTATGAATTTCGACGTAACGATTTTCGCCATTTTGAAAGTAACCGCCCTACCATCTTTTAGAACCGAAGAAGATGGCGTACCGTCGAGCAAAGCTATGAATAATTTCTTCAGAAAGGTATTCAGCTGTTTGTAATTTTATGCAACTTCGTCGTTTTTAGCTCTATTTTATCGCCTCAAACCGCCTGGTGGACATTTGCGAGCGGTTGAATTTGAATGAACAGGCGAAGAGTCGGGTAGGGGAATGTCCCAATGCCTTTAAAAAGTATTTTTTTAGGTCTGGACCCTGTTCGAGTACATCCTGAAGACGGAGACGAACCTGCTGGCTGGCCGGCATTTGGACCAGAATCTGATGTGCGCTGTGTGAGTCCTGTAATCCGTTTTTCACGCCCCCGAATTTTAGGTATATAATTGGAAAGGTGCTGAACCTGGAGATCACGTTCAACAAGATTATGGAGACGTACCGCTCGCTGCCGAGCGCCCAGGAGCGCGTATTTCGCTGTGTGACCGTCGAGACGGAAGTGTGAGTTTTCTAAAAAAATTCAAAGTTGAAAATGGTTCTTTCGCATTCTCGGGGGGGGCAGACCTTTTCCTAGATTTCTCAGATTTATAAGACAAATCGGGGTGTATTTGGATATAGTTGTCCACTATTTTAACGTATAAAAATGCCTAATTTTTTTGTTAAAAATATAAAAATACCACCAAGTAGGAAACTAGTAAAAAGTGGGATATAGAGAAAATATATAGGAAAACATTTTATCCTACCCCCCCCCCCCGATAATGCCAAAGCGCCATTTATTTGCATTTTTCCTTGTCAAAATCAATTTTGTATGCGCTCGTTTAGACCGCTCGATGATGTGCTCAGCCAATTCCTTGTCAAGCCCAACGAAGCGCTAATGGTAAATTTTACCCGCGACAACGAGCCATTCATATTTTTAGCATGCGATCGAGACCCGGCAATCCATCGTGAACAGTGAAAAAGTGAACATTATCGAGTACTACAATCGCGTCTTTTGGCCCAGGTTTGAAGCCGCGATTTTGGTGACAATCTCTGATCTCTTAGGGTCGACAACTTTGTTCGCCGCATGGACGACCCGCAATTTTCGGTCCGTCGCCAGCCGATGCCAATGCTACGCCAGTACAATGTGACGCCGCTGAAGAAGATGATCACAGGTAGAGTCGACTCCACTACGTTTCTATCGCCATCTCAGATCGTATCTCCGTCCAAACCGTCCAGCCCGGGCCCAAGAAAACGACGAAGATCACGTACCGTCCGGTCGGACGTGGAGGAGGGGCCGCGGTGAGGACGTTGACCAGGGTACGGTAGTTTGATTTTATGCAGTTGGGGTGATTAGCGGGTTCATAGGATTTCGATGTCCATACTATTTTGAATAAATTAAAATTAATTAAATCTACACATTTTTGAAATAGGGGTTAAAAAATCGCTTTTTGGAAAAAATTTGAAAAGCCTAGCATTTTTAGATTATTTAATTTTTATTGTTTGATATTTTTACATTTTTTCAAAGCTTTCTGTAAAAAAAGCATTTCTCGAGCTGCCAGTATGAAAAGATAACAAAAATTCAGAAACGTCACTGCAAGGTTTTCGACATGCTTTTTTCGAAAAGTGATTTTCGACAGAATTTTCCCGATTTTGGGGTCTAACCCTGTTTTTGAACCCTTTGGAATCGAAAACGTCTTGAACTCCACGGCCCTATTTAGAATTGCGTTCGTCTTCTCTTGCAACCAAATTTCCTTTGTTTTTGGCCCCCGATTCCGAATTCAAACATCAGCCAAAAGTTAGACTTTCCTCTTCCCCCGAAATCGTGGTAATGGACTGGAAAGTGTTTGCGATAGCTTCTAGTCGAGTTGGCCCCGGGGGTCGCCCTCCCCCGAAAAAAATACGGAAGTTGAAGCGGAAATTTGACAACCCTCTCGCTCTTTCAGCAATTCGTCGGTGAGCAGAGGCCACCCATGCGTCGTGTGCTGCCCGCCACCGGAAATGCCGCTGGAGCAGGAGGAGGAGGAGGTAGCGGAGCAGGAGGCCAGGCTCCGGCTCCCCGGCCCGTCATCACCTCGTCGTCGGCGTCGGCCGCCTACCGGGCCGTTCAGCGCGGCCCGTCGATGGCCACCACGAATACGTCCTATGCCCCTGCTGCTACCACAGCTTCTTCTTATTCCCGTCCCGTAGCGAGGACTTTTAAATATTAATCCCCACCGTGTCCTGTAGATATCCTCTATTTTATATTTTTAGATTTTGACCTGAAGAAAACAACAACTCTTTTTACGTTTCTTGGGTGCTTTGGCATTATCGGGGGGGGGGATCTCTTTTCTATTATTAAAAGGGAAAGATGTTCTAAGCTATTTTTGAAATACCGTAACGTCAAAAAATTTAGAACTTTTTATTAACGATAAAAAAATACTTTTTTTGACCAAATATGGCCAATTTTCAACCAAAATTTTCCAGTTTAAAAGGTTTTGGATGTTTTTTTTTGAGGGGAAGTTTTAAATGATGTTAAAAATGATGAAAATACAGGCTAGTACGTTACTATACAGTATGATAGTACCCCAGGATAATGCCAAAGAACCGTCGGCAGTGTTATGGCCTTTACTCTAACCCCTTTACCCTGTTCCTTTCCCCCACCCCCATTTTATCCATTCACGAAAAACACAGACAACCCCGATTGGTTGACTTTCGGGTATATTTGTTGCCCTAAAAAAAGATGGTTGATAAAATATTCAGAAAAATAAGCGAGTCACGAAGGGGATGCCGGTTGCCCTCTTCAGATTACCCGGGCGCTGGCCGCGCGGCGTGTGTGTATGTGTATTCCACCCCCGTGCCAGGGGATGAAATCTGGGTGAGCAGAGAACTCGCGCACCTTTGCTCCCCGCTCCATTCAAATACACGCACGCAAATAACACCCCAGAAATCAGGCGGAGTTTTGATAGAGGCCACCCGATCAATGATTTTCGCAAATAAGGATTTTTGGAAATTTCGAAAACTGGATTGATTACCTTTCTTTTTAGATTTTGAACATCGTGCTCACCCCCACTCAGCTTCCGGAGCTTTTTTATTATCGGCGGGGGAGACTTTTTATAAGATCCATTTCTCTATTATTATTTAAGAGTCATCTACATTTAATCCTGCCAAAACTTTACAAATTTCGTTTGGTAAACTACGAAAATATCGACTTTCCATCAAAAGGGACGATTTTTGACAAAAATTACAAAGTTTAAAAGATTTTTAGTTAGTTTCTAGATAATTTTTGACTTGGAATTTGTTGATTTTTTACTAAAAACGCTACTAAAACGTTTATTCAAATACTTGCTAGTGGTTTAGTGGTAATATCCCGGATTTAGGAGAATCCCCCCCCGATAATGCCAAAGCTCCAATTTTCCCGTTCCTGATCTTATTTTATATGTGTTATATTTGCGATGTAATGCTCAATGGCCATCACACGCTGCCGCGCTCCTTATTATGGCCGGGAGGCGGGCTGCTCGATTTTTGGATAGTGCTTTCATGCGCAAATACTTGACGCAAAAAAATTCTTTCTAATTCCACGTTCCAGCTAACTGGTCTGTTAGCGGGGGGGGGGGTATTTGGCCGCAAACGGCCTTCCAAAATGTCCCGCGATTTTTTTGATCATTAAAAGTCATAAAAACATTTTTAGAAAATTAAAAAATTGGGAATTATGACGGTCTTACCCCCCCCCCCCCCCCGTTAACAGCCCAGTACCTTGGTCCCCCTTTTTCCAAATACCCACCAATCTTTTTGGCGCGACTGCACCCTCGAATAAAAAAAAAAGCGTGTCTTGTTTTGTCGGAATTGCGGCGCGCAGGGGTGTAATTTGCGGGTTTGCGAATTTCTTGTTTACCCAGCCTACCCCTGGCTGGAGCAGCTCCATCTACGTGATTATCTGGCCCTCATTGAAGCCCGCGCTATTTCTTTTTTTATTTCTGGACCGCCGGCAGAAACTCTTAGATCGTTGGCAAATAGAAATATTTCGGGAGGGGGGTAAAGGTTGAAATGCCCCGGGTGTCTGGGGAACGCGGAAGAACCGCGGCGGTGCTGAAATTGGCTCTAGCTAAAGCTAGCGAAATAGTGGATAGGTTAAGATCCAAAAACCATAGACAGAATCCGAAAATCGGAATAACGAAATCCCGAATTCGAAAGTCTCTGGATGTGCCCAACCCAGAATACCAGGATACCGAATTCGAAAACACCGAAAGCCCATAATCCCGCATTGGAAAATACCGAATTCGATAATACCGAAGTTTAAAACATTTAAGGCGGATTAAACTTAGCGCATCAAAAATGGAACATCGCCGGCAAAAAACGATATTCGGTATTGCGGAAGTCGGGATTATGGAATTCGGGATTTTGAGCTGTCGGGTTTTTGGGCTTCTGTATTATTAAATTCGGAATTTTGAGATTTCGGGGTTTAGGAATTAATTAGGCATTCGGAGATTCGGTATTATCCAATCCCGGTTTCAATTGCGGTATTATCAGCGTTCGGGACTTTGGAATTCGGGCTTTGGGATTTCGGCCTGATGGAACTCGGTATTTTGAGCTGATGGGGTTTTGGAATTCAGGATTCTGGAAGCCGGTATTCTGGAAGTAGGGGTTTTGATATTCGGCTTTTTCAGATTCGGTATTATCGAATTCTCGGTTTCAATTTCGGTATTATCAGCATTCCGATTCTGGTCAAGTTTTTCAGCTGCCGGGGTTTTAGGTTTCCAGCTTTTCGAATTCGGTATTACGAGCTGTCGGAGTTTTCGAAGTTGGTTTCGTGATCTTCGGCATTTCGAATCCGGTCCGACGAAAAATAGATCAATTTGACATCAACTTTTGGGCCTTTCAGTTCCCCCCCTATAGGTCAGCGACGTGAGGTCAACGCTGTTATTTCCAAAGCAAGCGTCAATGGCCCACCGCCGGGCCACCGCCGTGGATTTGACGAAATTTGAGGTGCTGCCTAGCGGACCGTGAAAATGGGGATGAGGGTGGACAGGGAATTCCCGGCGGAAAAAGAAAGCGGCCCCTCAACCGCTAATAATCCATCTTTGCTCACACCGTCTACGGTATTTCGGGGGCTATATAAAGGGACATGCAAAGGGATGTTGGTTTTCGAACGTGGATTTGAAGTTTTTTGAAGCGGGTGTCTAGCTTTTTAATTTGTGATCTTCGGCTTAGTTTCGTGTTTAGACTTTGGTCCTTGTGCATTATCGGGGGGTGGGAGATAATTTTTTTCCCAACAACAAGAGTCTAGAAATCCCTATTAACGTATTAGAAAGCGTTTTATTAGGGGTTTGAGCCAAATTTAACTGTTGTCTGTTTAACCATCTAAAACTTGGAAATTTTAGAAATTTTGGCCGGGAATCCGGTGTTTTTGTATTTTTTAAACAAAAAAAAATTTGTAAAGGTTTTACGCTTAAAGAATAGTAAAAAAGCCGCTTATCAATCATTCCTCTGGATTAGAAAAATGGTTTTAGCACTTTAGTTTATTAGAAAAAAAGTCGAAAATTGACCATTTTCGTCGAAAATTCGATATTTTATATTTTTAACAAAATTTGTAATGTTTGTACGTTTAAGAATAATAACAATTTAGAAACAACGCCTCTGTTAATATTAGGAAAATTTGATCCTAAACCCCCCGATAATGCACAAGAACCTTATTCCAATTTTAAAGCGACCTGGAAGCCAAAATCCATCGCTACACACCCTAAATCCCTCCAACCGACATTTGATAATCCCGATTTTCAGGTCATTTCTATAGCAAAAATCCCTCGACCCAAAACTACAAATTCCCAGGCCAGACTTGTACCTGCATTTAAGAGGATCAAAAACTTTCCCCCAAATCTCGTAGGCGGTCAACAGGCAGCTTTATTTAGAGCAGTTTTTCTTGATAAGAACAACCCGACCCGCATCATACCAAAATCGCACCTATTGACCCATTGTTTTTCGGGATTTGGATCCGGCCATTGTGTTCCGAGCAGAGTCCCTTCCAGCCACACAATTTTTTTACGTGCTGCCCCAACCAGCCACGGAAAAAAAGAGGAATATAAATTTCTTATTCATGGCCACCGCCCGGTTATAGCTAATGTATTCGATGAGCGGCGTATTTTCTCATTTTCTCCGGGTTTTCATGGGTTTTTCGGCCCCGAAAAGTAGTAAACTTTAGCGCGATGCTGTCCCGATCCACGTCGAGTCGGCCAGTCACTCCGGAAAATACGGTTGGGGCTTACTGGATTTGAATTTTTATGATTAAATTTTTAGTTTTTTATGTTTTTTCATTGAGGAAGTGAGGGCAGGCTAGCAGAGATCATTGAGGAAGTGAGGGAAGGCTAGCAGAGATCATTGAGGATGTGCGGGAAGGCTAGCAGAGATCATTGAGGAATTGAGGGAAGGCTAGCAGAGATCATTGGTGTTGCAATAAAATATACCAGAAATCCGTGGCTTTTCCGTCCCTTTCAATCCCGTTTTTTTCAGGAGCCACCGCAAATCCGCCATCCGATCGTCGAGAACTGGGGCACGTTCGACGGCAGCGTTTTTCACCGAAATATGATAAGTTTTTTTTGTACGCTATTTGAATTTTTGTTTTGTTTTTTATAACAAAATTGGATTGAGCCGATTTTTGAACTCTAGGTCTGTTTAATGAGCACCACGCGCCCGGCCCTAGTATGCAAGAAATACTCCAAAAACTGTTTGCCCTTGGCAGACGAACACCTCCGAACCTGACACCCCCCGGCTGGATTTGGCATTCAACCGCCCTCGCAGAATCCAATCAGCTGGCCAAGTCGAAAAGCTAGCACTTATACCTCCTCTCCGGGACTATAGTTTTATCATATTAATTAGTCTTCTCTTTTTAAGGTTTTTATTCATCACTCCAGAAAAACCGTTAATGCCCATTTTGCAGACTTTTTGAGAATTTCTTACAGCCTTGTCCAAATTCTAAAGCTTCTACAACCTTCCCCCCTTCCCCTCGCTTCAAATCCCCAAAAAGCAAAACATTCTTCCGTTGCCGGGAATCGAACCCGGGCCTTATGGGTGAGAGCCATAAATCCTAACCACTAGACCACAACGGAGGATGGGAGGGGCTGTCGCGGGAGGGGCTATGTGAGAGTGGGGGTCTCTCCAGGGTCGAGGCGGGCAGCCGGTCCTGCCAGCCGGAGGTTGCGGCCAAGATAGTGGAATTTTCAGACCGTTTTCGGGTTTTAATTAATTATATCATGGCCTATTCGATTAGTTTGTATATTGTATGTTATTGTAGCTTTTCAATGTTATATTTAAAGATGAAAAGCGGTTCTTAAAAATCAGTTAAAAGCATCGGGATCCGCTTCGATGGCGTTTTTCGGCTATAGAAATTTTTTAGCATAGCTTTATTGGTTAGCTTGTATTTTTTAGATCGTTGTAGCGGTAATACGGTATTTTTGTGCTTTAAATACATTGTAAAAGCATAGCGCTTGGCTCAGATTTAAGTTTATACTTACAAAATTCAAGCGTAAGTCTGAGCCCAAGCCTGACTCTGACCCTAAGCCTAACCGAAGCCGAAGCCTAAGCCTAAGCCTAAGCCTAGCCAAAGCCTATGCATTATTAGCTTTGCCTTGGCATAAGACTAGCTTAACCTTGGCTTAGGTTTGACTTAAGCTCACTTTTCGAAATCCAATACCAATTTACTTCCCCCAGAACTCTTCGTAGGCGTTTCACCCCAGGCCCCTTGCCGTATGCAATGGCATACGAATTGGGCACTTTCGGCCATTGCCACTAATTTCGCGGGTGTGCGCCATTTCGGGGGAGTCTCCGGGCCCTCGGATGCGCATACAAATAATGCCACGAGCCCTCATCCATCCCCCTTCCTGAAATAACAAGAACAATTAGCCCGCGCGGGCGAATTTTTGGGGGTTACGGTATGGGTGGGGTTTATTTTTGACGGAGCCGATAGTTTAGGTCCAGCATTCGGCTTAGGCTTAGCTTAGGCTTAGCTTAGGCCTAGCTTAGGCTTAGCTTAGGCTTAGGTTAGACTTATGCTTGACTCACGCTTGGCTTAGGCTTAGTCTAGGCTTCAATTAGGCTTACGCTTAGGGTTAGGCTTAGGCTTAGGCTGAGCTTAAGCTCGGGCCTAGGCTTAAGCTTAGGTGTAAGCTGGGGCTGATCTTAGGCTTAGGCTAGCTTACTTTAGCTTTTTTTTAAAACCTATAGACGTGATTTCCTCAAATTTTTCCGTTCTATGATTCCCTTCCGTTCACCGCTGACTCCACCACTCTAATTGGCTTTCTTCCTCGCCGGACTATAATTTGTGGCTTTTCCCCCTGACTCGACCCCGCCGTTCTTCGAGCCTCGACCTGACTGATTAAAGGGCTTTTTATTGGGCATGTCAGGCTTGTTTTCAGCGGCTTCTTCGTGGCTTATTTTTTGGCAAGTACACCCCTTCATTTCCGTTTGTTAGGGGGGCCCATTTCTTTTTGTTGGCGTTCCTAAAAAGCGCCTGGCATTTCTCTGTGCCTCGCTGGCGCATTGCCCCCGAAATTTGATTAAATAAGATGGATTTGCGAGGGTGGGGCGACCGAATTTTGACCGCCAATGCTATTCCATTTCCGGGGCCGCTTAATTTATGTTTTTTTGATTGATCTCGGGGTTTTGGTGAAAATTTTGAGGTACTTTACCTTATTTAGATTATGGTAAATACCGAATTAGGGCCGAAGGTGTTTTTCCATTATCGGGGGGGGTTTGGGGCATTTTTTGTACCTTTGCGTAGTGTTTTAGCAAAATTTTATGACTTTTACAGTGAAAAATTATCTAAAAAGCCTGGAGAACTTTGAAAAAATTCGACATTTTCATGGAAAAATTGATCTTTTCTGTAGTTTTAATCGAATTTAAGGTTTTTTCTAAGGAATATGAAACACAGCTTGGAAACCCTTCCTACAGGGTGTCCCAAAAAAAACGACCCATCTGGCATTTCGCCGTGTTACATCCAATCGGTCCCAAATTTGGATCAGAGGTGTATCAGGCCCTAAATAACAACAATCCTGACTTATAGCCACGTAGCTACAGTAGTTCTCGAGTTATAACGAAAATATTGTTTTTCCCGCGATTCTGAACCGTTTTTTCGGCTATCTTTTTGGACTTTGCATCGATTAGCATCGAGTTCCGGCTGTGAATCCCTAATTTCGCTTAAGAACTTGGGTAATTTTGCTTTGTAAAAATCGCTTAAATCGAAGCTTATTTAATTAATCCTACTCTGGAAAAATTTCTTAAGGTAAAGAAGGCCAGCCGGATCATTTTCACTTAACGTTTAGGGGGTCTAATTCTACGAAAACCCTATGAAAAATGGAAAATAAAGTTTGTTTTTGCCATAACTCGAGAACTATTATAGCTACGGGGCTAAAAGATAGGATTGTTGTTATTTAGGGTCTGATACACCTCTGGTCAAATTGAGAGCCGATGGATGTAACACGGCGAAATGCCAGATGGGTCGTTTTTTTTGGGACACCCTGTATATTAATACCTCAAAAATCTGATTTATTTTTTCACTTTCCCAGTTCGCAGAACCTACCGTAATTCCCTGCTGCCCTTTTCCGCGGCAAAACTCTGTACCCTCCCATTCAAAATGGGTGATGTAGTAAATTTTCCGCCGGATTAGGCGTGTCTGGGTGGCTCGAATTTCTGGCGAATCGCGTGAATTTCTAATTTTGACACGTCCCTAACAAAAATTTTTGCCTGCGCTGCTGACGGATTTGGGAAGATTGGGGCGATATGGGGAAAGATGCGCATAACAAGAAGTCATTTAGTACCGCGCGAAGGCATCCACGAAAAAACAGGACAATTGCTCGGGGCGTTCGCGCGCGGAAAAGCTTATAGCACGAATTTTTCATTTTTACATGAAATTCCCGGCGTTTCGGGATTTTGAGGGCCCGCAATTTTTTTCCCCCAGTCATAATCCCGACAGGAAAATCCCGATACCAAAATACATTTAGGCGAAAATCCCGACAACAACATCCCGGAAACTTAAAACCAGATGGGCCAAAACGCGGGTCGGTCAAAATACACACAGGCAAAATCCCAACGACAAAAATACCGACAAGCCAAAATCTCGACAGACCGAAATTCCGATAGCCAAAATGTCGGCAACCAAAATCCCGACAGCCAAAATGCATGTAGGCCAAAATCCCGACAGACGAAAAGCCCGACATATCCTTGATGCTAGTTTGAAAACCGATTCCCTATAAGCGGCTAGTCTCGATTTCGGAATTTTAGCTGTCGGCTTGTTGGCCTGTCGGGATTTTAGCTGTCGGCATTTTAGTCTGTCGATGTTTTCACGTTTCACCATATGTTCCGTAAGAGGAGATCAAAATCATCACCGCTGAATTCGTCTATCCGGAGCTTCCAAGCGCCCATCTCGAGTAAGACGTCTGGTCTAAACTTTAGCACTCTTTTATAGCCAGGTATTTATATCATACTAGGCAAATAAACATAATCATAATCCTATATATCCTAAATATCTCATAATCACTTCTGGTTCCCTAAAAACTTCTCAAAAACGTAATCGAAATCTTGGGGCCGCCCCCCGGTTCCTTAACGACCCTTTTTTCTTTCTAAACCCCGGGGGCGCGCGGGGAAAATATTAATTGGGGTGCTGTGGGCTGTTGGCGTAGAAGCCCTCCTCGAAGGGCCCACGGTTCACACTTTCCCCAAGAATTTTCAATGTTTCACTTCACCCTGGGGCTCCGCTGCTCGTCTCGTCTAATGGGGGCTGCGTGGGAAACTCGCGCGCCGGGTCTAGTCATATCCTCGTTGAGGTGATTATTTTTACGTGGAAAAAAATCATGTCCGACCTATGCCTAACCTAAGGCTAAGTTAAGCCGAAGCCTAAGCATAAGTTGACTAAGCATAGCCTAAGCCGAAGACTAAGTTAAGCCCAAGCTAAGTTTAATCCTATGTCTATGCCTAAGCCTAAGCCTAAACCTAAGCCTATCCTTTGCTCTTAAGTTACCCTTACTTTCGCAGTACTGTATTTCTCGGTATCACCACCAATTTGGACTAATGAATGGAATTCACCGGCCCGCCGGCGCGTTAACAAATATTTCCAAGGACTAGGTGCCGACTTTTGGCGCGTGTAATTGACCTCATTATGCGTTTATTACGTGGCGTATACGCGCGTAAAGCGAGCGTATAGCTCTATTTTAGCGACCTTCGAAGAAGTATGAAGAAGTACCATATCTAGAAATGCCCTTTTCAAACTCAATTCTGCGACCAAAACAACTGGAATCGCGCCGGAAATTGAACCTTCGGGGGGTCGGGGCTTTTTGCTATTTCTTCTCGACAGCAGGGCGACGTTTCACTCTTTGGACAGCCGCCCGGGTTCTTTTGCATTATCGGGGGGGGGGGGCGGGATAGATGCATTGTTTTTACGCCTTTTTTGTGGTCGCTAAACATTAAAATTTCACAAGTTTCGCAACAATAAAGTATCGTTTTTTCGGCTTCAATTGGCCGTTTTTCGACCAAACTTTGGAATTTTAATCACATTTTTCCATGTTTTTGGATAGTTTTTGCGCTTAAAATAAAGATAAATTTAGGGGGAGGGCTATAAAAATACTTTCACTTAAGTTATTAGTTCTTTATGAATTTATGGAAAAAATTTTAATTATTCACTTTTTGGCAGGAAAGTATGAAAAGGAGCGCAAAATTAAAAAAAAAAATATTTTTGTAACTTTTTAGCAATCAAAAATTCCGGAAAACACTATAAAATACACTATAAAAAGCGTCAAATTTTACGCGACGGAAAAAAAACAAAAATTAACCCCCGCTAACAGTACAGTACCAAGATTTCGTGGTGCCCTCATATTTCGTTAGGTCCATTTTACATGCATAAACGTCAAAATCGAACTAGCTATAGGGGGGCAATATTTTGGGAAAACATTCGAGCTGTCGAAAACTTTATCCCCCCAGAAAAACGCGGGGCAAAAAGGCGGCGAAGCGAAGCAAAGTCGGTGAGGACAAACAGCCGGTGCTAGCCAGCCAGCCCCTACTCACTTTAGCCCTCCCATACATTCCCGAAAAACACGATTTTTGCCGGGTGATTTCGATCAGCCCGATACTTACCCATAGACGTACGCTACGTACCATACTGAGATATTGACGTACGTACGATACTATAAACGTACGATTTCTATACGATATTCGGTATTTCTATTGCTATTGTAATTTCGATATATCCGTAAGCGATGGGATCTGTAGAACCTCCCTATCTTGGCCATATCTATCCATTTCACAAGATGACCGCCAACCTGACGCCCACCGGAGATGGCGTCGACTACCATAACGAGCCCCCTGCTTGGGATATCAACAATCCACAGGTTAGTCAGCGTTGTTTTTTTGCTATATAGCGGGTTCATTGGCGTTATCGGGGGGTGCGCTCACAAATCCCCAGAAATTTATACGACGTATTAGCGTTTATAGGAAAATTTAGCTATTAAGTGGAAAAGCAATGTAAGAACTTAAAAATATTACAAAATCTCAAATTTTGTTTGAAAATCTGCCCATTTCAACGAAAAATTGCTATCTTTTGTATGTTTTCATCAAATTCTATAATTTTATAATTTTTCGCGTTTTAAAATGGTAAAAATTACTTTAATTACATTAGAAAGATTTGATCCTATAAAAAAGGTTGATTTCCCTGCTTGATACCCCCGATAATGCCAAAGATCCACAGACTCCTTACTTTCGAATCCAAATTTCCTGACATAAATAGAGTTTCGCAATTTTTATAATAGATACCAGGGTTGAAAAGCCGCTTCGCGACTTTTCAACCCATTCACCATTTTATCTAAACCTTTGCATAATATCTTGCATTCTGGATCACAAAACTGAAAAACTGCTTCTGCCCTTTATATGGTCAAATCCCTCCTTCCGGTCTATGCTAATTTGTTCTAACAAAGAGTTTTCACAAAAACCTAAATTTAATGTTGAAAACCGCTGATTTTGTAAAATTTTATATGTGTGCAGTCATCTACAGACCAATGCGCACCTAATGACATATCATACGTACTTTAAAATTCATCCCTAGACGAGATATCCTCGGACAGACAGACGGAAGTGGATGCAAACAGGCACACACAGACACACACACGCACAGACACTTATTTTTTTATATATAGTAGGATAAACGTAAAAATTGTAATTTTCTGGTTTTGAACTTCATAAATCTTAATTTGCGTGAAAATAGGTGGATGCTCGTCACCATCCTCCCCACCATGCTAATCACGCTCACCGTGCCCGTCTTCCATGGGCCAGATGAGCTGTGTAAATTCGTCAAGTTCATCCAGGTTTGTACGGCTTTCTTTTAAATTTGTTATGATAAGTATTGTCGATATTTTAATCCGTAATTTAAAGGTTTTACCAATGTACGCGAGCGCTTTTCTACTCGTGGCCATCAGCGCTGACCGCTATCAGGTGAGCTGGCTTTAATTTAGATTTTAAAGGGTTATAAAACATAATTTTACAAAAAAACTATTATTTTTCGTGTATCTTTGGTAAAATTCGAAACTAATAACACATTTTTTCTTTGCGCTAAAACAGTAGGAAACTTTTCCTATTCAATTCCAAGCGTTTTTTTATTTAATAGGCTTTTGTATACGAAACGGTTAATAAAACTTTATTTTAAAAGTAATTAAAGCTTTACTGTGTAGAATAACCCAGAAAAATGAAATTTTTTACTTAAATTTTTGAAAATGACCGAATAAGCGCTCTATATTTTATCTTTTTGTTGTTTTAGTAATTTAATTATATCGGACGCTTGATAAAAACTCTACTTTCAAAGTAATCAACGTTATATATAGAATAACCTGGAGTAAATAAACCTTTCGACTTAATTTTTTTAAAAACGTGACATTTTCGCTCCGTTCCTACTTACCCTTTTCCCCTGTAATTACAGCCCTTTTAGCGCTAATATATTCTTTATAATTAACTCTAATGGACTATATATTATATGGCTATTTTTCTATAATTTTTTAGGCAATTTGCCGCCCGTTGGCCTCGATCAAGTCTTCAGCCTACAACCGGCCGGCGCTCTACGCGGGGCTGGCCTGGAGCGCCGCCGTTCTCTTCTCAACCCCACAGGTCAGCGAGGTCCCGCCCTCCTCTCGCCTCAACAGGCAGCCCCGAGCCACTCCCCACGTAGCGTCGGTGGTTCAGTGGTAGAATGCTCGCCTGCCACGCGGGCGACCCGGGTTCGATTCCCGGCCGACGCAATTCTTTTTGCTTTTTGGGGGAATGATTCGGGTCCGTTCCCGGTCGGGTTTCTAAGGTCATTTTGTGTCCAGAAATTAGGCTTACATAAATCAGCATTTTAGGAAGAAAATGAGTTCGAACGATCCAGCCAGTAGGCCGATTTGAAAACATTTTCCATTTAGATCTCATCTTTGAAACAAGACGGCGACTGCACGGTGAACTACACAAGTGGTTGGCAGGTATGGTCATTTTCGAATTTTAGATTCATGAAAAAAGCAACGTTTAAAACAAGATTTTTAAGGGTAATTATTTTGAAATTAAGCCCTAAAAAAGATTTTAGGTAAATCTTGCTTGATGCTTGAAAATCATAACCCCTCCTAAGCAACATTTCCCGAATTTTTACAGTATGCCCTCTACGTGGTGGTGTTCAACATGGTCGTGTGGTTGCTGCCGTCGGCGTGCGCGGGCTACTTCTACTTTTGCGTATGTAAAGCCGTGTGGCAGAGCACGCTTTTCGGGGACAGCTTCAAGCGGGACAAGTAGGCTCCATTTTTCCGGATCATTATTATTTCAAGAAGGACGCCGCTGCTGCTCAACGGTCAGGATCAGCAAATGCACCAGAAAGGTATGTGAATTCGGTGCTTTGGCATTATCGGGGGGGGGATAAATTTTTTTCGAATCTATTTTTCTAATTCAAGCGTTTGAATTTAACTAAGAGAATTATTTCTAAACGGTTATTACTGGTCTTACAATTTTACTAAATCGTTGCAACAGTCCACAAAAATTCAGAGATACCGATTTATGGCTCAAAATGGCCGTTTTTTGATCTATTTTCACATTTCTGAAGATTTTCGAAGTTTTAAGTTAGTTCGTGCATTTGAAATACTTCTAAATTATTAAAATACTATTAAAATACTTTTACATTACGAGACATATCCGATTCTATAGACAAGATTGTAAAAAATTCTTTTAGGAGTCCGCGTGCATCGAATCGAGCTGGACCGGCGGCGTATCCAGACCGTCAAGCTGACGATGACCATCGTGGCGGCTAATTTTGTGCTGTGGGCCCCGTTTTGTCTCATCTCCGTGATCGACGCTGTATATCCGGAGGCTATAAGTGGGTTTATACACCAAAATAGCGATATCCGAAATCCCGACAGACCAAAATCCCGATAGCTAAAATGTCGACAGACCAAAACCCCCACCAGCAAAACCACTGAAGAGGAGTGGTAGTCAAATTAGCGTTAGAAATTGCGTTGGGATTTTGGTCTGTAGGGAATTATGCTGAAATTTCCGTTTCAGAAATTGCAATTTGAGAAAATTTTCAAAGTTTTTCGCAATTTTTCCACTTGAAATTTTGCTATTTAAATGTTGGTAAAAATCCAACGTTAAAATACTCATTATTACGTTGCCAGGCTATAAAACAACCCCTATAAATTGGGTTTCCGGAAATCTAAATAAAGGAAAATCCCCCCGATAATGCCAAAGAACCAAGAATTACTATTCACATTTCCAGGCCCCTTGATCGCCACCTACATCATGTTCTTCGGCAACCTGAACTCGTGCGTGAACCCGTGGATTTGGTTCTGCTTCAACGGTGATCATCTACGGCGTGCCTTCTCGAACCAGCCGGTCTCCTCGTCATCGTCGGCACCCATGTGGGTCTTCTGTCTGTCCTGTTCTGGGGGCAAGGTACACACTGCACCTCTGGACACACGAACGTACAGTATCCCACATGCCGCTCACCCGTTCTAACATGCACTTGGCTTCTACAGTATCCAGCGAAAAAATAAGGATTTTAGGATCTTTTGCATTATCGGGGGTGGGGGTATAAAGGATAACCCAAACTTTTTCCTTTGTATCCTGCAAGAAAATCTAGCATTTTGGGATCTTTTCCATTAATGGGGGTGGACGGTTTAGCAGGGGAAAACAACTTTTCTTTAGTTTAGTTCAAATTTCTAATATAAATAGGTAAGTTTTTGAGCTGTTTTACTGGTCTTCAAACAAAAAATGATTGTACCAAAAAAAAAGCGTTTTCCACCAAATTAGCTCGATTTCGACCAAAATTTCGAGGTTTCAAAAAAAATTTAGCGGTTTTTAATGGTTTTTTCCGCTTGAAATATAGCTAAAATTTAACTAAAAAACAGCATGAAAATATTTGTATTACGCAATCCGGCATTTCTGGAGATAGAAAATTCCGTGCTTGGGCTTGGCTTAGGCTTGGCTTAGGCTTGGCTTAGGCTTGGCTTAGGCTTGGCTTAGGCTTAGGCTTCGGTCTACAGATGCCGATTTCCCGAGCGAGTTCAAGGCAATCTAGCAGAGATCATTTGCAGTTTTCGCTCCAATCAAGCTACAAAACAAATCAGCTTCCACTGCACCACTAACCCAGTCCATTTCCCAAAATTTTCACCTACAGTACCCCCTAAAAGAGCGCAGAATTTAGACGGAGCGCCGTGCAGACCGAGTGCACAAATATCGAGATGGTAGGCCACTCGCCGGTGCCCACTCGCACCAAGAACCTCATCGCCAAGCGGAACAGCAAGTGAACGGCCCGCGGAGGGCCAGCTTCTAGCAATGTCATTGGGCACGTTTTAAGGGTTCAGATCGACCCATGTCAATTAGTATAAGAGCAGTGCTCGGCTCCTTCAAAAAACCCCAAGTTTTGTCGTGACGGCTGACATTGTATGGTATTTTTTTTTGTATTTTTGCCAAGTGCCTGTATCCTCCATTATCTCCCGATCTCTGCTACAGGGTGTCCCCAAAAAATCACCCCTAGCCCTCTAGCCGGCCGCAGACATGTCCGATTTTTACGATTTTGGTATCTATCGAAAGCTCTCGGAAGGCGGTCCAGCACGTCCTTTTTGCATGAAAAATGCCGAAAATCGAGCGAAACATTTCGAAATTGCGATTATCGGTGAGACGTGCTGGAGTCGCCTTTCCGAGAGCTTTCGCTAGATACCTAAATCGTCAAAATCGGACACGACTGCAGCCGGCTAGAGGGTGTGCTTTTTTCGGACACCCTGTATTTCTCTATTTCTCTATTTGCAGTCAGTATTCCGTTGTACATTCCGTGCCGGTGCATCATTTTTTCTATTACTAATTATGTAAATTTATCTTGCTGAAGTCATACTTTTGGAAAGCGTATCGAAAACCGTTTCGAAAAGTTTACATTGCTATTTCTCACCTAGATCGGCCATTCCGGTGCTTTCGCATTATCGGGGGGGGGGGCTTTTCTTTCCCATCCAATTTTTCTAATAGAATTTAGGGCAGCGCACCTAAACAATTACTATCATTTCCAAACGTAGAAAACTACAGAATTTTTTGTGTAAAAATAGGAAAATCTCGGTTTTCGACAAAGACTGGGTGATTTCAGATTGTTTAAAATGCTAATTTTAGGCGGTGTTTTCCCTTGAAATCTAGTCAAATTTTCCTAAAAATGTTACTAGGCACTTCGAGGGTTTATAGGAAGAAATCCCCCCCCCCCCCGATAATGCAAAAGAACCCAAATTTTTCCCAAATTTTTCATTTCCGAAAACTGACTTTCGGAAATATGAATTTCGAAGATTTGTATGTAATCTTTTCTGCTACCTTACCCCCTAGCTCCTCCGAATTGATCTCTCATATCCGCCGTGCTGACCCATTCTCGCCACTCCATATCGCACAGTGTATTTACAAATAAACACCACTTTTTGCAATTTTGCAACAATTCTGGGGAAGAGATGGTGAGAGAGAGTGAGAGATTGTGAGAGAAACACAGAAAAACGGTTCTGGCCTCTTAGCGGGGGGGGTGGTTAACTTCCGTTTATAGTAAGTCCCCCAAAAAAATTAAACACACACCATTTCTGTAGCTCTTTATACCATTTTTAAGTATAAGTATACGCTATAAAAAGCATTCAAATTACAAGAAATTTTCGATTTTTTGATCGAAATATATGAAAACTAATTTTTTTGATGTTTTTAAATTTTTTAGTAATCGGAAACTATTCAAAACATTGGTTAAAACGTTTTATTATTCTGTGGGTTAACGTTCCCTCCCCCCCCCCCCCCCCGCTAATGAACCAGAACCAGAGACTCACAGAAAAACACAGTGTTTTGGCAGCTCGGGTGGTTTAAATGGGACGGGGTAAAGTTCGGAGATGTAGCAGGCTAGCGGGGCTTCTTGGGGGGAAATTCTCGCCCTAAGCGCTTCCGCTTCTAGGCGTAAACACAGTTGATGAAAAGTGAAATGCGCTGTATTACAGGACAGGGCTAAAAATTTAGGAAAAAAAAAGATTTTCAGGGCTTTAAAGGGGCGGGTAAGATTTGGCCGTTGATTTGCTATGGATTTAGCTTTGTCGCCAAAAGGCAGCACGGGTCTATTCGATTACGTAATATAAAATCGGGACTATCGGTCGAAATAGTGGAATTTATAATATTTTTACTAAAATTATCTGTATTAAAATGGAAAAATGGTCCAAAAAACCTTAAAAATCCAATTTTGATAAAAATAGCAAAATTTTATTTTTTAAAATTTTACGTTTAAATATTGCCGAAAACATTGTAGAATCGCGTTTTCTAACTATACCTTTAAAATTATAAAAATGGCCCAGCTTGCCCGCCCCTTTAAACTAAAAATGGCTGGCGCCCCACAACAATAATGTGAATATCCTAGATGATATCCGTTCACAGGCAATTTGCGGAATAATTGACGAGATGCGTAACACCGAAATGGACCAGGAGGTGGAGGAGGAGAAGGGGAAAGCAATTAGGCAATCAATTGGGGGAGAGCAGATATGGAATCAACAATGGAAAAATCGAGGGCTAGCAATTGGCACAGTAGCCGGCGGCCGGCGGATTTTCGGCGTCGAGCGACACGCCACGGCACTCGGAGAGGGGTAGACCTGTAAGGTTAAAAACTTAAACTTTAAAATTTAACCAAACTAACTCTTATTCTCTAAAATTTTACTAACTTTAACCTAAAAATTAATAAGGTTAAAACAAAAAGCAAAGTATGCTACATTGTAAAAATTTCCAGAAAAATGCCAGATTTCCGGCAAACATGTTAAAAAAATAATTCTTTCCAAAGTGGTAGGAAATCCGTCTTTTCTAAAAATATTAGCGTGGAAAACTAAAAGTAACATTCAAATTAACCGTCAAATTTAAATAGATTTGCAAAAAAAATGCAAACTAGAAAGACGATCGAAAACCCGAAATTTTTATCATTTTTGGCCGAAAAATCGCTTTTCCACCCAACTCTGAATTTTTTTTGGCCAAATATTGTCAGATTTTTTCTTTATCTTATTGTTAGTAATTGAAAATTTAGAAAAACAGCTATTATTTATTTCACAAAAATCCGAAAAGGTTCTCCATCAGAATAGCAAGTACCCGGTCCTTTAAAAAGTTAAAAAATCTCCTGTGAATCCTTGGAATATCCAAAACACCGTGATAAAGCCAGGGTTGAAGCTCTAGATAAAGAAACCCCCAAAAACGCACCACTCGTCTCGACGCTCTGCTGAATGCGCTGCATCACCAAGTCCAGCAAACAATCCACGGCCCGCTCGACGTTCGTCGACGTGCACGCCGACGTCTCGAAGTAGGGCAGTCTGCAGAAAAATCGATTGTTAACGTTTTTGCCAATATTTAAACTATTAAACTCGTGCTCACCCCAACTGATCGGCCAGCTGCTTGGCTCGTGCTGTGCTCACCTGTCGTCGGTTCTCCAGGTCTGCCTGGAAATGGGGAGATCATGAGTTATAACGATTAGAAGGGGGATTTCCGGAATATTCCACTCACCTTATTTCCGCAGATGATGATATCTGGCGTTTCGCAATAAGCGTGCACCTGAAAAAATGTAAGGTTGTAAAGCTTCCCTCTAGTATGGACTAAGCAAATCAATATTAATTGTTTTGCATTTTTATTCGTGAAATTACAATAAATTGCAATCAAAAACGTCTCAAAATTTCAAAAAAATGCTTGAAAAATTCGAAAAAGTCGTGTTTTAGGTCCGGAAAAGGAGTTTTTCGGACCTAAAACCTAAAAAAGATATTTGGCGGCGTTCCAATTCTTCGGCATTTCATCTAATTACTACAGAAAAATACAGCATGAACCAAACGCACCTTCAACTGCGAAAGCCAGTCTCGAATGTTCAAAAACGACTGCTCGTTGGTGATGTCGAAGATCAGGATGAAGCCCATCGCATCCCGGAAGAAGGCCGTCGTCAACGAGCGGAATCTGCAGTAATATAGTATCTTCTACTACTTCTACTAAATCACTAACCTCTCCTGCCCGGCGGTATCCCATAGCTGCAAGAGCACCCGTTGCCCCCGTCCGCCGAAACCGCCGCGCGCTGATTTGTACACCTACAAAGAGCACTGACCGAGTTGAATCCGGCACCTACCACTTTCTTCTCCTTGAAATCGATGCCTACCGTTGATATGAACTGACCCGTGAACGTGTTGTCTGTGTATCGGTGCTGAAAGTTTCTTTTTCGATTGATTTCCAAAGCTGCCGATATTCCGGGCCAGTTTCCGGCTCACATTCCTAAACCCCAGGCGTGTGGGGGGCCGGTGTGACTGGCTTATCGCCCTGAACATAATCCAACAAAAACGCTATAAAATAAGCCTCTAAAATCAGCCGCTCAACGTCACCCAAACCAAAATTTCGGATTTGGATTACAAAAATCCCCCACACCGCCTACCAAAAATTGGTAAAAACTTACCAAAAACGACGTCTTTCCGACTCCCGAGTCCCCAAGTGCGAGAAACTTTATCAAATAGTCATAATCGGCCATGCTGCCGACCCTAGGGAATCTAGAGTTAGGTCAAAGAACCAAAAATTCTGCAACAAAAACAATGGAAAGCTTGGAAAGAGCCAGCTACACTCGCCGGCCCAGGTCCTTTGGGGACCCCAATTTGCCAATTGGCTAATCTGTGTTGATGAGGGCACACCGGAGCACCACGGCCGAATCCAATAAAATGGACAACGATGAAAGGCAAAAATGCATTCAATCAAGGAGGCTGGCAATATGGATATTTGGTAGTCATTTACGGGCTGATCCCAATGCGTGCCCGAGACGGGAATGCGTATTTTTCGCCCGGCCCCAAAGAAGCGGAGAAGGGGTGGGGCTGCCTTCGGGCCGATCGATCCCCTGCCGACGGCACCCTCTCCACCACGGGTCGTCACCACTTCAGCCCCTTCGCCCAGAAGCACATTGAAAACAGGGCAATAGCTACAATTTCACGGTGCCTGGGAAGGCAAGGACTACCTCGAGACCTCAAGAGCAAACAAAACACCCGCCAGCATCAAGCCAATAAAAGCAGCTGTATCTCTAATTATATGCGTATATCTGTTTGGGTGTGAATTGTGATCTCAAAGCACTTCAAAGTTTTATATTTGCTTCAAATGGCGATCGCGACAGTAACAAAAATTTATGTACGGTAAGCAAAAACAACAATTTATGAAATAAAGAATTACTGAGGTGCAGGGCCGCCACGTCCGAATCCGGCTCGGTAAACGGGGGCAGCTCCGGGTCCGGCATCAGTCTGCTTCTCGGTCGTCCTGTAGGCATCACGATCTCCCTCGGCCTTCGGGCCTAAAAGGAATAAGATACACACAGAAAAGAAACAAGCAAGGCTAATCCAAGAAAGTGACAAACCTGGTCGGGACGGGCGGTCTCCGAGCGGCAATCGGGGCTCCTTGGCCTTGTTCTTGACTGTAGCGGGCACGACTCCTTCTGGCAGATTCAGGTATTCGCGGAGGTAGGTGATGCCCTCGTTGGTCAAATACCAGTAGTAGTGGCGCCAGGCGAACTGCTGCTTCACCAACTCCCGAGAGGCCAAGCTCTGAAAAGTGAAAATATACTCTAGGCAAACGAAAGAAAGCCAAGTGCGAGTAAAGGGCCCCAAACTAGCCAAAGAACATCAATGAATGATTTGAGACAGCGATTCGTGGTAAAAACTAAAGCACCCAGTAAAAGAGCCGTGGTGTTGAAAGTGAACTCAATCCATTCTTCACTCTATCTGCGCTTCAAACAGACCTGCCCGACTGGCGAAAAAAACGAACACTAGCTTGGAAAGCGGTTCTTGCAAAAAGCGCCACTACGCAAAAATTTGCTGCCAATAAGTCGCCACGCCCAGTATTGTTTCGGGCAGCGGTATGCGGGATTTATTCACGAACCAGGGGAAATTCCAAAAAAAAAATAAGTTACCTTCATGGCCATCATGACCTCGAGATTTGTGACTCCTTCGATGTTCGGGTGCGTCTTGGCATTGGGGTCCTTGGCGGCGACGGTGACTCCCTCGTTGAAGAGGTATTCGTAGATTGCGCGCCGGTGTGATTTGGGAATCAGCATTCTTCCCAAGTAACTAAAAACGAAAGATGTGATGGGCAAGAAACGAGGGAGGCAAGAAGACACGAAATTTATCATGTACACGGAGGAAAGGGGGAAACTTTAGAAGTAGTTTTCGATTCGGCATTTAGTTATAGTAAACCCGAATACGAAAACCACTGACATGAATTCAGATCCCGCGTGAAAAAAATTCAGAACGCGAAAACGGGAGGCCTAAACGCCGTGATGGGGAGAGCCACGGCATCGTTCCGTCTTTTGGAGTGCCGTGTAGCCCACCCAACTTTACGCAACCAAATGTCACGGCGGGCCCGCCGCCTTTTCGCCATTGAAAAATACAATAAAACAAAGGAGAATAATAAAAAAATAGAATATTTTTGGCATTAGAAAATTTCTTTTTGGGTGCGTGTTTGTGTATTAGATCGACATCTCATTTAAAGAGTTTATTGCGGCAAAAAGGCTTTTATCCGCACCCGAAAAGTTTACAAGTTTTTGGCAATGATTAGCACTATCCGACATTGTCCTCCATTTCACGTTTCTCGACTTCTGGCGATTCCCTCGATTCGCTGGTTTCCTGCTGCTCTTTGACTTTATCTTCCTGCACGTTCAGCATCGGGATAGTCGCTAAAAACGCGTAAAACTCCTGGAAAGTTCTCCCTACCGGCCCCACCGCCCAATCTGCGAAAATTCATGTTGCTGTGGAAGCGCCAGGACATCTCCTGTGGATCGTAGACCTGAAAATAATTATTAATAAGTAAAGGGCTATGTCCTCCACCTCAACAGATTTCAGATAAGAGTTCCCGTCGAACCCGCCGGCGGCGTAGAGCTTGTTTTTACTCACCGAAAGGCCAACCTAAAGTTTGACGATTGTTATATGCAGACTTAATTAATTCATTACCCCAGATCGTCGGCTCTGCATGGCGACGATGAAGCGCCACTCGTTCGTAATGGGATCGTAGTATTCCGCCGAATCAAGTTCCAGCTTATCGTCTCGCCCGCCGACCTGAGCTTGCTGTTTTTAGGCTTTCGGAAGTCGATCTACCGCATACAGCTTCCCATCAAACACAGCAGTTCCGAGATGTTTTCTGGGGACATTCATAGGCTGCACGGACGCCCACTTATTGGTTCTAGGGTCGTAGCTGAAATTAGCTAGTTTATTGTCATTTCCTATATGGTTTTCAATTAAAATATAACATTATATAGTTGTAGTTTTTAGTTAGTATCACTTTATATAGCCCACCGTTCAACAGTTCGTAGCGGGTTTTGCCCGTCTGAACCTCCGATGGCATAAAGACATCCCTTGAGCACCGAAACCGAGACGCCAAGCCTCCTCGTTCCCATGCTGGCCACCTGGGTCCATTTATTGTCGCGAGCATCGTATCTAGTAAATTTTAGTTGTTGTTCTTTCTGCGTTATTTTTTACTTTTCGACCAAATCCAGGCAGCTGACGCCATCTTGGCCCCCGACGGCGTAGAGGCAGCCTAAATTTTGTAGTTGTTTTGTAAACTTGGCTCTAAAAATCACATTCTTGTTATTCAGAAGCTTTCCAAGCCTAAAAAAACGAACGGTTCAGCACCGCCACGCCAACCGATGTTCGGGACGAGGTAGTTGGGGCGACAGTGTTGTCCCATTGATTCGTCGCGGGATCGTACCTGAAAAATTAGATTTATAGTCTTTTTTAGCAATTTTTTTAGGTTTGAAATGTTTATAGTAAACTTCGTAGTCACCTTTCGACGCAGTTGAGATACGCAACGCCATCGTGCCCTCCGACGGCATACAGCAGCCCATTTAGGACCGCGACGCCGACGCCGCACCTAAAATTGAACGTGATTTTGGTTTTGCCTGGGTCTAAGCATAAGCCAAGCCCAAGCCTAGCCAAAACCAACCCCCGGCTCACGCCTAAGCCTAAGCTCGAGCCCTAGCCTAAGCCTAAGCCAAGCCAAGGCCTAGCCATACGCCTAAACCTAAGCCTAATCATAAGCACCCTAAGCCTAAGCCCAAGCCCAAGCCTAATAAGCTGCTCACCTCGGCTTCTTCATCGGGGCTACCTGCTCCCACTTTGGCTGTCGCTGGTTGGGGTTCATGCGTTCGACGTGTTTAATTGCTTCTCCGCAACACCATCCTCCAACTGAAAATTCTTGTATCATAATTACTCGATATTTTACTTCCTTGAATCGTAACTATGAAAAAGGCGCTTTCGCATTATCGGGGGGGGGGGGTGAATTATTTTCCTTTTTATTTCCGGGTACACCAGGTACCCGGTCACTTACGAAACGCGCCCTTATCACAAATCATTGTTATTGGGCCGTTGACCCGTCATCACCGTTAGGCAATGTCGAGGCGCAGGAATTTATGATGTATAAGTTTTGATAAACTACGTTACACACCCGAGTACAGCACTTCGCCGCAGTACGCGGCGCGTCGTAGCCGCGTCCGCGGGCCCTGCATATGGGCCCGTTCGAGGGGGAGGAGCAGGTAGTTCTGAAATTAGCGTTTTAGAGTTATCCTGCTAAATATACGCAAAATTTATAAAATTAATTGATTACCTTGGCTTCATCTACGAGATCTCGAGCGGCAGGGTCGGCTTTTACCAGCGGATCCTCGGAGACGACAGACACCAAAAATTTGGGATCGCACAGCGGCAGTCGGATGTACTCGAGCACCTGGAAATTTAATGTTATTAAAATAAAGTATTGTTTTTAAGTGATTTTACGTTAACGGGCTTAGGTACTTTGCGATCCTTAAACAAAAAACTTTTAAAAAAACCATAAAAAGTAAAAAATGCTTTATTTTTTAGATGAATTTTTCTAATACATAGCAACTGTTCTTTTACTCTTCCTACGGAGTTAAAAATGATATTTTTTGTTTATTAAAAATACAAAAATGCTGATCTTTCGACCCAAATGGCGGATATTCGACCAAAATTTACATACTTTAAGCTTTTCTGAGTGTTCTAAGCCGTTTTTTTAACTTCAAATAAAGCCACTGTTTGTCCAAACAAAGACCTAAGCGTAAGCCTACGCCCGAGCCTACGCCAAAGCCTACGCCAAACCTAAGGTTAAGCCAAAGCCGAAGCCAAGCTTAAGCCTATGCTTCAGCCTAAGCTAAGCCAAGTCTGTCGCCTATCCCTAAATAATATTTTTTAAGTTATATTCCTGACTAACAATTCGTGCCAGGCGTGATTCAGCCGTGTTTTGGGTCGGCTCCACCTCGGGGCTGAATGTACCCGATTGTTTTCAGTGCCTGGAGCCCGGGGTCTCAACATTTGTTGTCTCCGGGCCACGCCCCCAGTTTTGGTAAATAATGTTGCCCGACTTGGGCAAACTCATTCAGCGGCTTCATCGAGGCTTTTTCTTAGCTTTCAATTTTTCTAACAAAAATACAGGCGTTTCTAATCTAAATTAAGCGTCTTTACCATTTCAAAACGTAAAAACGCTACAAATTTTCATTCAAAAATACATAAAAATAGAAATATAACATATTGTCAAAAATTTTTCCACCCAAAGTTCAGCTAAAAAATTTTTAAATTTTTTTTTTTGAGTTTTTCCCACTTCAAATAGACTTAAATTAGCTAAAAACAGTATTAAGACCTTTACCAGGCATTTCTGGATTTATAGGGGAAAGTTTGGTCACCCCGACAATGCCAAAGAGCCTAAAATTTAGTCATAAACTTTACAGAAGTTTAACTTTATCGATTTTAAATTTATATTGATCTTTATTATTAGTATTATTGAAGTTTTATTTTCTACATTATTATTTATTAGTGAAGTTTATATAATTTCTTTATTTTTTAAGAAGTTTATAAACTTTATAGAACCCCCAAATGACTTCCGACTACCTGAGCGAGCTCGAATACCAGCAATGGCTCGTCACCGGCCGGTCGGTAACCCCCCAAAAAAATCACCAAATCCGGGCTCTAAAAGCGCACAAAAAGAAAACATCATATTTGTGCCTTGCCCAGACACTGCCCTATCACAATCGCCTGATTTATCACACAGCTGAACACCACGGCAATGCCGTCAGCGTTAAAAGTAGCCAAAAAGGGCCAGACTCAAAAGCTGCAGTTTCGAGAAATTTGTAATTTTTGTGGGAATTCAGATTCTCGGCGCTGGATGTGGAAAATGAGCCGGACCCGGATCAGAATTTCGAATTCGAGGAGGATTGGGGACAATTGTTGGCTAGTGGTAAGATTATAGCTATCTCCCTCTCTCGCTCTCTCTCTCTCTCTCTCTCTCTCTCTCTCTCTCTCTCTCGATCTAATTCCCTCTATCCCCTCTCTCATCTTCTCTCTATCTCTCTCTCTCTCTCTCTCTCTCTCTCTCTCTCTCTCTCTTTCTCTCTCTTTCTCTTTATCTCTCGCTATCCCTATCTCTCTCTCGTTCTCTTCCATCTTTTCCTATTCTATCTCCTCTCTGCTCACTCGCTCTCTCTCTCTCCTCCCTCTCTAGCCGCGCTTACAGAATCCCCTCAAACAGACGGCGAACTTCTCGATGAATTCCTTGTCTCGGCCATCGCCGGTCTTTCCACCCGTCAACCCGGGTAAGTCGTAACTCGTAAAGCTCCGGAAATTCCGGCCAGCCATGACGCATCCAGGCTTGACGCAGCCCGACAAAAAAACTTCCTCGTAAAGTTCAGCGGAAAGCTAAGCCCCAAAATGCCGACAGGCGACATACTGGCGGGGAAAATGTCGACAATGAAGATGCCGAAAGTCAAAACGTCGGCGGGCCAAATTTCCGACAGCCAAAATGCCGACAACCGAAACTGTCGGCATTTAGACTGTCGGGATTATGGCAGGAATAGGCCCCTTTCAGACACACCCTGCTAGTCCATATGGGAGTGGGGAGCACGAGCTTCGCTAAGGTTGAGCAGGTCTTCGCGCAAGAGGGAGAGGTGATTTAAACTTTACAAAAATTACGGTATATCTGATATTTGACTCTATTTTTTGAGAATCAAAATATCTCCCCAGATCCAAGCAATCAACCGGCAGCCACTCTATGCGCTACGTGGCTACGTGGCTATTAGCTTTGCCGAGGAGCGGGATGCTATTCGGGTGGGAATTCGGGGGTCTTAAAAGCTATAAAGTTTTCTAAAGGTGCATGAGGAATATAACAGACCGGATCATAAAGTTCCGGCACACTCCAATCGACACATCAAATGTCATTTCTATGAGGGCGAGGAAATTGCGGAGGTTGGGAGATTTTGGAAAATAAATAAAATGTAACTTTTCTCACCTTTGTCCGAGTTTTCTAATAGATAAAATAAGACAATTTACATTTGTAAAGGGAGGAGAGTGAGCGAGAGCGAGAGAGACGAGAGAGAAAGAGAGAGAGAGAGAGAGAACGAACAGTGAAGAGACGGGAGAAAAAAATAAGCGCTTTTCATTGTTTTCATTGTTTCTAAACGTCCAAAGATTCCAGATTTAGAATGAAAAATACCACAAAAATTTATTTTTTTAACGTAAAAAAATGGCGCTTCGAATAAAATTTCAAGCTGTTAACCGTTTTCTTTGTCATCTAAACTGTTTTTCTACTTTAATATAGATCAATTTTAGCAAAAACGCGATTTAAATGCTTACTATTACGCTATTAAGCATAATTAAACTTATAGCAAAAATTAAGGAAATGTTTAAACTTTAGATTACGCCACGATTGCCCATTGACGAGACCGAAACAGTAACCAATCTCATCGAAGAGCGTCAACCCCCAATTCCTGATCCCGGACCAGTAGCTGAACACCCCGGTAGGCTAGCAGAGATCCTTTGGGGAAGGCTGGGATTTTGTCACTGCCTCGAGCCGCCGAACGGGCGACACATCCAAAATATGGTGGCCGCCCTCGAAAATAGGAGAAGCCGCTCGGAGCCGAATATGCAAGAGCAGCAAGCTCTTCCACGCCTGGCTGGTAGTTTAACAAAACTTTAGCGATGCCCTAAAGCTCAAAATTTTACTAAAAATACAAATAATCTCGATTTTTCAGCGATCAAAATTTCGAAATTTAACAATTACAAAAGTTTTTCGAATAGTTTTTCCCCTTAAATTATAGCTAAATTCCCAGCAAAGTCTAATTAACCCTAGAAAAAATTCTCGAGGCTTTCTGGATCAATCCTCCCCGATAATGGCTACAATTACAATCGATAGTTTTTCAAATTATAGCTAAATTCCCAGCAAAGCTATTAAAATCCCTAGTATAAAAATTTCGAGGCATTTCTGGATATACAAACCCCCCCCCCCCGATAATGCGCAAGTACCCAGATCCGATACCGCTACCCGGAATTGTAGATGAACAGAGGCGACCGACGAGGTCCACGAGAAGGAGAAGCCGTCGGTAGGTGTGTAACGGAAAAACGTCCAATGAATCTAGGCACACGACCAGCGAACTGGCCCAACAATCCGACGGCGAGCTCCCGGCGTCGAGTTGCAAGATTTGCATCACAAACCCAATCGACACGGCATTTAACCCGTGAGTTTTACTTTTGAATTTAAATATTAATTTTAGTATTAAATGTCTACGAACAACTACCGTTCTTCTCTGTTAACGGGGGGGGGGCAATTTTCCGCCAGCAATTACGTACGGTCCTATCACCAAAAAAAAATCGGTTTTATAGTGTTTTACACAGTCTTTAGATTGAAAATTCTTAGATAGCTCGAACATTTTTGAATTATTGCCCAAAATTGTATAACAAATGGTTGAAAAAGTAAAAAGTCCGGAATTTTCAAAAGTATTTAAATAGTTTTTATAAATTTCTAGCGATGAAAAACTATTAAAAACGCTATAAAATACGGTATTTATGGTTAACAGGTACGTATAGGCAAAAAAATTACCTCCCCCGTTATCAGCAAAGCACCAATACCACAATTTTAGCTGCGGCCATACGACGTGCTCGGACTGTTCGGCAAGGCTCAGCGATAGCTACCCATTTTGCCGCCTCACAATCCTCTCCACCATCAAAATCTACCTTAGTTGAAGAGCATAACGCTGATTTCAACCAATTTTAACGCTTTACAAAATGCATATTCGCCCCTCACGCATTTTTACCCAATCCTTGTCTTTCTGACGCTTTTACGGCGATTGTAATAAAAAATAATCCACTTACCGTCGCCAAATGTTGCCGGCGCCCCGCCAAATCGCAGTGAATCCATCGCTTGACAGCTTCGAAAACCTACAATGGTTGAATGCGCAAAATGGCCCACACAAAACGGTTTTACAATTTTTTGTTCTTTTCAGTAAGTTAAAGTTTGACAGTTAAAATCAATCAATACAGGCAGATCCAACTGAATTGCTTTCAGTTTGTCAAAAATACTTTTGTCGAAATATCTTGTCATTCAAAATCTTTTGTCGAAACTTCGTTTTGTCGAAATTTTGGCCTTTTTCGCCTCGATTATTCGTCTAAAATTTCGCATCCTTTTCGATAAAATGGTTTTTCGACATAATGAAAGAAGCCAAGATGAAAGAGACCTGCTCCTCAGATTTCACGTGCAGCTCATCGCTTGACACCAATATCAGCAGATGCTCAAGGGAGAGCTGCAGAAACTCGTCGGATGTGATCACTTGCTAAAATAGAGAATATAATAAGTTTAAAGTATAATATTATTTAATACACACGAAAAACAATTTATAATACTAAAGGATCCGTAAAAAGTAATACCTGAAAGTTGTTCTGCGTGTAGACGTCGGCGATCCTCGCCAGCTCGCGGCACGAGTGCGTGTCGGCAAAGGCTCGAATGCCCAGGCAATTCGACGGGTCGAGGTTTTTGCCAAGATATTCGCAGCAAACATCCTGAAACGGGGAATCAGAAATAAGGCTTAAAGCTATAAAAATATAAAAACAAAAAAGTTATAGATAAAAACCCATTAAGACGGCCTAACCTGTATTTCGCCCATCTGCAACAAACAGGCCGCCGGAAGGAGTTGTTGCACCGAGCTGTCAGTGATTTTCAACTAAACTCTTCAATAGCTCGCTTTTGACGCGATCCTCACCTCGCCGCTGTAGCAGAACATCACCATTTGTGACAACGTTTGGCCGTCAATTTCGAGCATTCGTATTTCGCCTAAAAATGATTCCGGTGCTTTCGCATTATCGGGGGAGGATCCTTTACGTTTCCATATACTTTTTGTGATTGTTCCAAACGTATAAAATGTTACAAAACTAAGAAAAAAAAAATATTTTCCAACAAAAACCTCATTTCTACTTTCTAAGAAGTTTTCTACCTGAAATCTAGCTAAATTCGCTTAACAATGGTATTAAAATGCTTCCCCCCTCCCCCGATAACGCAAATGTTCCTACGCTGGCTGGATTCCTGGAGGCTGGTGGTGAACATTGTCTTGAAATAGCACGAGCAGGCCGCCAAGATGACGCGATGTGCCGGTATTCGGTGCGCTAAATTCGGTTTTTGCCACGATTTTTTTCCGGTTCTCACTCCCAGCCAGCAGCACGACATCGCACAGCTCCTCATCGCGTCGCAGCTCCGACAGTGCGTTCATCAGATGGGTGTAGTGGTGTTTGAACTAAAATTTTCCGCGTTTTTATGCAACCTCGTGCTCACCTGATGAACATAGGGGCCCTTGTTGGTTGACGCAATCAACGAATTGGTGTTTTCCGGTCCTAAACAAGATTTTGAACTTGATCTTTGTGGCTTGGTTGTGATTATGGTAAAACCATGAGGGGTTTGCCCGAAAAAACCAAGCTTTCAGCACGAACCAGAGGTCGACGTCCCAGCGCTGGTTCCGGGAAGGTCATCCACGTAATGGGCCATTCGAGCCGCTTTAGAAGAGCTACAGAAAAACCCGAGATTCTGTATCTTCTTTTGATAAGATGTCCTCTGGAGCGCACTGGGTTACACCTCAGCTTCATTTGGTGATGGGGCGCGAGGGCGGATTGTTGCGAGTATTGAAATGTAGCCACTAGGAGGCCGCTGCCAAGGAACAACACTGACTTTTAAAAAGTCACTTCAATACCTGAAGCGTTGCAGCGATACGTTACGATGCCGAAAGTATGCAGCGGATCTACAACTCAAAATGATTTATCACCGGATTCAAAAACACAACACTTTTAAAACACAACGTTCAATCAAAAAGAAAAACTGTAAAGAGATCGGCATCGGGGAATTGTGAAAACAGTCTACTTCTCCGCATTGTCATCAGCCCGTTTGTCTTGCCCCTCGCCGTCAGAGGAGGAGTAGGTATCGTCTGACGAGTCGGTGTCACCACCGCTTTCCGTCGACTTGTCCTCCTAAATTCGTTTTTGAAGCGAAGCTAAAAACCAACGTCGTCATTTCCCTCAAGCTCGCGTCCATAACGTTCTAGTCGGGCTTGGCGCTGCTCTTCCGTTTCTTCGACCTGTAAATTTTCTAGGTTCTAGAGGTCATAAGTGGCTTACCTTAAACTTGGCCTTGCCGTCCCAGTTATAGGCGTCGAGGAGTTTGCCGTTGATCAGGTGCTTGTCGAGCATCTTGATCGCCAGATCGGCTTCTTCGGTATTTGTATACGAGACGGTGACAACGCCATCCGGATTCGTCTGAAAACACCAGCAAGCCATGAGCCTAAAAACTTGAACTTACGTCATAAACGACAACTTTCTTGACAGTCCCGTACTTGGCGCACAATTTCTGGTAAACTTCCTTCAGGTCGAGCATTAGGGCAGCGTTTTGCTGAATCGATAATACATAAAAAATATTGTACAAACCTCCATTTCTTCCAAAGTGAAAACTCCCTTCAGCACGACCGTACAGTGGGCCTTCGGCCGATAGTTTCGGGGCTTGTCGGGGGTCCAGGCAAAGATTCTAAGCAAGCGGTGACGATTCCAAATTAGTATCTTACTTGTTCTGCTGCTCCAGGAAACGCTTCTTCTGCTGAGCGGTCAGCCGGCGCTTCTTTTTCGCCGGATCGTATTCGCCCTTCAGTTCGAAGTGCGCCGGTTCCACCTGAAAAATCTAGTTTGTGACTTGCACAGGTTATACCGTAATTTTCGAGCCGTTGAATTCGGATCCATCGAGGATGCTGAGCGCCAATTCCACAGATTCCGGCTTCACGTATGTACATCTAAATCCCGGTTTTCTCAGAAAAAGGACACGAACCGCCCATCGCCCTTCACCGATCCGTCGGCCTCTCGATAAAGCTTGATCTTGGGTTTGTTGTTACGTGGTTCCACTTGAATCACACCGCACTTTGTCATGAATGCCTAAAACGGGTTTGGAAAACGATTGGCGAGCACGGACTTGGAACTCTTCCTCATCAATGTCAAGCGGTAGATTGGTGACGTAAACGGCCGTATTTGCTTCGTTTTCGATCCATCCTGAAGAATAATCATTCCCAATGCATCAGCTATCCAAATTTACCTTGCTGTGGGACCTTTTGCCTATTTTCTCGTTTCCGTTTAGCGCGTTCTTCCTTCGTCTCCTTCTTCTTTTCTTCCTTTTTCTCAACGGGCACCACCGGCTTCTTCACCTCGATTTTGGAGTAATCATATGCGACGCCGTAGTTTGCCTAGATATTTTTGTACAATAAGGTTAGGATCACAAAACCTGATAGTTTGCGAGAAAATCATCATCCAGCTCTTGTGGCAGCCATTGCTGAGTTGTTGGATCCCATTTCAACTTGACCCCGTCGACGACCTTCTCTGTCTCAGCTCGTTGCTGCTCGTTCCACAGCTGGCTGAGCAGCGTGCGATCGTCCTCCTCGGTAACCTTAATGGGGAAACTACTCAAATTCAAACTGTGATACCTCTTCCCAGACTTCATTGACGTACTTCATCATCCGGCCATCGGGCTGCCAGGTCACCCAATGGTCCAGGATGTAGCGCGGTTGGTACTGGATGTTTGCTTCTAATATGGATTTGCTAGTTAAACAATAAAATATACCATCAGTGAGCCCAGAAGCTCCTTGCTCGTCCTCTCGTTTTTCGGGGGTGTCCGTGTCGGCCTCTTTTTCTGCCTCGAACGGAGGCTGCACGTCGGCCATTTCTGTAACCCAATTACAATCGCATCCGTAGTTCCAAAATGTCCAAAATTATTAATTTCAATAAAAACACTTTCGAAAAGTAATAGGAACGCCACTAATTGTCGTGCACCATGCCTGCGAAATATCTATAGCCTCGGGCTTGATTTACTTTTATGGTCCCCGTCCGAAAAGTGGTTTTTCGTGTCGGAATCGATAGAGAACTGTTCGAAATGTGGTTTACAGTCGAAAAAAAGGGTCGGAAAGATATTTTTAATAGGAAATAAGCAGTTTTTTACGAAAATTTGAGGACCATGAAATGGGGTACGGGGGACTGAAGTTTATGGTCCTCGGCCGAAAACCAATTTTTCTTGTCGGAAACTATCCAGAAATGTTCAAAATATCGTTTGCAGTTCAAAAAATCGTCGGAAAGACCTTATTAGCTTCAAAAAATATTTTGTTACAAAAATTCATTCAGCCCAATTTTAGCCTAAAAATAAGGCTTCGTGCCACCCGGGGCCTAGTCGCTTCGGATGGGTGCGAGCTCGTACAGTGTTTCGAAATCGGGCGCCCGAGCAGCGCAGCCCAGGCGCCTCGATTTCGGAAGAGAGCGCAGCCCATCCGAAGCGACGCACCTTGATCAATGCTACACCGCACGCTGTTCAGAAGCCTGAGGTGACCAAGAACATCTTTCCGGCACTTTTTTTCGATTTACTATGCATTTCCAACGATAATCTATTGAGTTTGTAAAAGAAAAAACGTTTTTCAGGTGAGGACCATAAACTTCAGTCCCCCGTACCCCCCTTTATGGTCCTCAAATTTTCGTGAAAAAACTGATTTTCTCCCAAAAAAATTTCTTTCCGACGATTTTTTTGAACTGCAAACGATATTTTGAACATTTCTGGATAGTTTCCGACAAGAAAAATTGGTTTTCGGCCGAGGACCATAAACTTCAGTCCCCCGTACCCCATTTCATGGTCCTCAAATTTTCGTAAAAAACTGCTTATTTCCTATTAAAAACATCTTTCCGACCTTTTTTTTCGACTATAAACCACATTTCGAACAGTTCTCTATCGATTCCGACACGAAAAACCACTTTTCGGACGGGGACCATAAAAGTAAATTTTCCCTAGCCTCGGGTACTCTGTTGTTGGGGAGCCGATACTCGTAAAAATTTATCAAAAACCTGTAAAAACACAAAATGACCGGTGTTCATACAATTATACAACGAGAACAAGGAATATCTGTAAGGCAGTATGTGTTCCGATATCACAACATGCGAAGGAGCTAAAAACAATTCAAATATCCCCTATATCCACTTTAGCTTCGATGATGCCCGCCGCGATCGTTTGATTGTTGCATCGGATCGTGATCCGGCCGAGTTGTTTGCAAATCTAATTTCAACATCTTTCTTTCCAAATTTTCAAATTTGTACCGTATAAGGCTCAACAGCCACTTCATGCTCCGTTTCGAGGATGACGACACCAGACCGATTCTTGGCAAGACACCTATACAGATGTTTTAGAAAATTCAACGTTCCAAACCGTGGCCTATCCTTGAGCACCTCTCCATTGGTCTTGTTGATCTCGCTGACAAGCTTCTTAAATGTCACCGGCTCGCAGAGGGAGTGACAGTAGAGCTCGGCTTTCGTCCCTGAATTTGGTTAAGAAAAGACATTATTTTAGGGCAACCTTTCATAATCGGGACGGCAATGTCGAAGACGACGATGCGTGCCTTGAACGTTCGACCCGGCATGAGGGCATCTTTTCCGCGACTCGTCAGCACGTGTCCGGGATGGATGGTGTCCGGCTCGAATTGGCCGTTGAGCGTCATCAATGCTTGGCTTCCGGTGAAAGCTCCGCTTGCCGCGCTGCTTCCTTCCATAGAAACGGCTGAACAAAAACGAATTGAGAACATGGTTTTACAAAGATACCTTTTACAAATGCGGTGTTCGCGGTGGGCATTATGTACACTTCATCGTTTGCCTCAACATCTCCCGATTCAATTTTCACTGAAACGGAAAGCTGCGAAGTGGTGGCCTTGAAGATATCGTTGATGATCGCCCGTAGCGGCCCGTCAGAAGCCCTGGCAGGGGCTTTCAATCGATCTAAATTGGGTTAAATTGACAGATAACAGACAAACCAATCAATTCCAGCAGACAAGGGCCGTCATACCATTTGTGCAACAGGGATCCAGGCTTTGCGCGTTCCGTCTAGAGATTTTTGATGAGCCGAAAATAGCGATTCTCACCAAATTTTCACCAGCCAACCCGGAACAAGGCACGACAGTAATCTTGCTGAATCCGGCTTGTCGCTCCAGGAAGACACGGATCTGCGACTCCACCTCTTTATAGCGATCGGCCGACCAGTTGACTTTGTCCATTTGGTTGATGGCGACGATTAGCTGACTGACGCCTAAAAGAACATGTAGCGCGTGGAATTTGGCTTACCAAGAGACCGGATGAGCATCGAGTGTTCCCTGGTCTGCCCGCCCTTGTCGAAGCCAGATTCGAACTCGCCAATATTTGCATTGACAACGAGGAGAGCGGCATCGGCCTGCGATGCTCCTGGAAAAGGAAAAAATATATTGGCGTTATGGTGTCAAAATTCCGTTTTCCAACTTCTTAAACTAGAAACGATGTATCGCGATCAGCGCGTTTTCAATTCAAAAACGATTCCAGAGAAAGTTGTAGGCTTTTGAAAAGCCCAGCTTACGTACACTTTGTGCCAAAAAGTATAAAAATCTCCAGGGTCCGCGAAACGCACCAGTGATCATGTTCGGAATGAAGTCTTTATGGCCGGGCGCGTCAAGGAGCACGATTCGTCTGTGTTCCGTTTCAAAACTCGTCCTCGCGATGTCCATCGTCACACCTCGCGCCCTAAAACTTGAAGTTAATAAATCGCAAATGGAAAATGCCGATTTTCCAGCTGATCCCACCTCTCTTCCTCCGTCTCGTCCAATACCCAAGCGAACGCAAACGATCCCTTCCCAAGCCGTTCCGATTCCTGTCGATATTTGTGCATAACGCGCTGGTCTACGCAATCCAGCTGCAAAAAAGAGTTTTATAGAGTTATCTTAACAACACCCCACCTTACACAACAAATGACCCATCATGGTACTCTTGCCCGCGTCTACATGGCCGACGACGACCAAATTGATCAATTCTTTCCCTTCTGCCCTTTTACGTTCCCGCCTCGGGGTTGAAGGTGCAGCAAGGATGGAAGCGAGTTGGTTGAGCCTAGATATACGAAGTTAGGCGTAAGTCATAAAATACAAACCTGTGAGAGGAAGCGTTTGGTGTCAAGCCTTTGGGCGCTTCCCAATTTTCGCGCATTAGGGCCCGCGCTGGCGATTTTGAATCGCTTCGTTTCGTCGATGGCCCACCACGAAGATTTTCGACCACGCGGGGCTCGGGAGTTTCAATTCGGCTGATGCTGAAGCCGGCGGCCTAAAAACAGCGATAACGGTCCTTCAGCATAATTCGTACCTTAACCGGGTCACGTGCCGTGGAAGCGGAAGAGCTCGGCCGTGTGGGTGGCTTGCTAATCGGGGCAAATCCGGGCGGCGGCGGAACGTCGATCTCGTCGATCGGAGAATCATCGTCGAAATTGAATGTGTTCTCGACGGCGGCTGGTTTCTCGTCTGGTATAAACTCGAAGAGCCTTGGAGCATTCGCGACTGTCTGATTTGTGGACGTCAGCCGTGTCCGTTGGTAGAGGTAACTCGCTAAAAATCAATAAATCTAGTGTTCACTGCTTACTGTCTGACGGGGAAGCGGGATATTCTTCTTCGTAGTGCTGATCGTATTCATCATCATCGTCCCCGAACATTTCTGATGCGGACATTACAAAATTCCCAGATAACAAAAAAATTACCTTCATCGTAATCCATTTTACGCACGCTGCGATGTCTAGCCATTTTGGAATGTCGACGTGCACGAGCCGAAAGGTATCTGTAGCAAGATATTTACGAAAGACTCCAAGCAATAAAGCAAGGGGCCGATTGGCGGGCGAGCACAGCTGCCCGGAGTGGATAGGGGCTAACGGAACACGCATACGCGATTCCTTTTCCCATGGCCTAAAACGTCTAAAACATGCGATGATGCCAACTTTTTCGATCTGATTGTCCTTTTCACTTCTGAATCGACATTTATCCGTCGGTAATATGTATGGTCTGACCTTACTCGTATAGGTTAACTTATCCAAACATAGATTACAGCCATTGTGCAGCGAAATATGCATCAAAACGACGATTAGGCTTTTTTAATATCACTGTTCACTTGGAACTTTATTTTAGGCCTGGAATACTTTGCTAAAGAGGTATAAGTCACCTTGATTAGTTATTTGGCCGGGCGGCTTCAAATATGTTAAAAAAACTATGAAATCGGAGAAAGTGCTACGTGCCTTTGATCACTAGAACTACGTGGTTTCCCTGTCTTCGGCAAAAGTTTAAAATTAATATTCATGCAGCTTTTTCGAAAATATGTTACTTTTTCAAACTGTTTGTATGAGCGTTTCGCTTGCTTTTTCGTTTTTTTCGAAATGCGGAAGCGACACCAAATCTTTCCGAAAAATGTGCGCTGGTTCGTAATCTGTATTATCACGTTCGATATTGGAGACCATTTGATTACTATACACGCCCGATCTCTGTCGCGAATTTTCTGAGTTTGTTTTGCCCTCGATTTTTCTCCTTTCTGAAATTTTTGTGGAGCGAAACCCTTGCCATTTTTCCTTGAGGTTTATTACTTTCTCAGCTTCAGTCACGTTTCTCGTGACTTTTTGCTATGTTACTTCGTTGTTCCCTCATAACTATTTTTTTTTTCAGGGTACAATGGGTCGCCGTATCAAGGTCCAGAGGAAGGGTAGCAGTACCGTCTTCAAGGCCCACACCCATCACCGCAAGGGAGCCGCGAAGCTGCGCGCCATCGATTACGCCGAACGACATGGCTACATCAAGGGCGTCGTCAAGGACATCATCCACGACCCGGGCCGTGGAGCACCATTGGCCATCGTCCACTTCCGCAACCCGTACCGCTACCAAACCATCAAGAGCACGTTGATTGCTGCCGAAGGCATGCACACCGGACAGTTTGTGTACTGCGGAAAGAAAGGTATACTTGTTGTTTTATGTTTATATTGTTTTTAGCCCAAGTCCAAATCGGAAACGTTCTTCCCGTCGGTGAACTACCTGAAGGAACCGCCATCTGCAACGTCGAAAGCCGCAATGGCGACCGAGGCGTCCTCGCCCGCGCTTCTGGTAAATTTGCGATGGATTATTGAGATTTTTGGTTGCAGGCAACTACGGAACTGTCATCGCCCACAACCCCGACACTGGCAAGACCCGTATCCGTCTGCCCTCAGGAGCCAAGAAGGTTGTCGCCTCTGCCAACCGTGCCATGATCGGTCGGTATTTTGATTTTGCCCAACTCTTTTTCATTGACCAGCAAATTTTCTTTTTCAGGAATCGTCGCTGGTGGCGGAAGGACAGACAAGCCCATGCTCAAGGCCGGAAACGCCTACCACAAGTACAAGGCGAAACGACACAGCTGGCCACGCGTGCGAGGAGTTGCTATGAACCCCGTTGAACATCCCCACGGAGGAGGTAAATTTACTTAGCTGTATCCTTTACGAATTTATAGGTAACCACCAGCACATCGGACACCCCTCAACCGTCGGCCGCGGCGTCAGCGCCGGAAAGAAGGTTGGACTCATCGCTGCCCGCAGGACTGGACGCATCCGCGGAGGAAAGCCCGAGAAGAAGGGAAAGGAAGAAGCTGTTTAAAAAATTGTTTTGTTTTAAAAATAAATTGTTACGAACTCATCCAACTTGTTTTTGTTGCACTAATAAATTTGTTTGTGCTACCGCGGTTGGCAGTTTTACATGGAAGTCGAAGATTATTTTTGAGGATGAGGATGCGTGCTGCCTTTTTTTCTTGACTGGTTTGTACTGGAGCGCTGCCCTGCCGCTGCACTTCTCACCTCTGCTGGTTCCTTCCCGCCATGAACTAATGCATCCCTAACTCGGTCGGCTGACATGTGGTGGCATCTGGGACGCAATTTTCCACTCGTTTCAAGTTGGGCTATTGGATCGGCTTTTCTGAAGCGGCCGGCTGTCTGTAAAAAGCGCTGGAATGATAGGCCATTCCACACTCGTCCCCTGCTCCCTTGTGCTTATGAGTGGGCGACCACGGCACTCGAAGGAAGTATCGCGATTAGTCAACAAGAGTGATCCAGACAGCCGCTTTCGAAGCCGCGGATCCATCGCAAGCAACAGGCCACTGTTTTTGCCTCGTGTATCTACTTCAGGATCCAAGAAGTTTCAGTCTTTGTTTAAATATTAGCGGCCTAGTTCCTGTTTATTCAGAAAGTTCAGAGCGGGGCCTAGTGCTAAGCCGGGGAGTGCTTCTCGACGAGCTGTCGCGGCTTATTCCGCCAAGTTTGGTGGGCCTGTCCAATTATGTGGCACCTCAAGAGCCCGGGGTTGTCGTGACATTGGGCCACTCCTTTGAGCTGGGGCCCTGATGCCCTAATTATGCACGATGGGGGGGGGGCTGTCTGTCTAAACGTCAGCATTTTGCGTCTATGGTCACCGTAGTCTGGTCACTGGCGGGTTAAAATTTTTGGGTGTTTTTAAGATTTCCAGGGGCGATTTATTTTTGGCTATCGGACCTTCGACCCAGTTTTGAAATCTTGGCACCTTTGTAAGGTTTCTAAACTTGTTCGATGGCGTAGCGTTATTAACACGACTATACAGGTAATTGAGATGACGTTACAAGGCTTATCTAGTCGCAGCAAAAATTAAACCCCCCGGAAAAACTAAAGAACCAAATTTTGAGAATGATACTTCTCTGCAAAACCGTTTGCGCGGCCGCTTCGGGTTATGCTTTTTTTTGCAAGTGGTACCCTGGAATCATAAAGCCCACCGCCAAGACCTCTTAACGGATTCCAGCCGGCACTCCTTCAACAAACAAACGGAGGAGCTGCTGCTTCGGCTGAAATCGAGCCCCCCCCCCTTGGAGGCCCAATTTGGCTATTTTGGCCGAGTGCCAATTCTTTTGTGACCGGCCCCATATGGTGGTGCTCAACGAGCGCGCGAGGGGAGCTTTGGGGGCCTAGGAAAGCGGGGTAGGGCTTCTCGGATTTCATCGTCGGTGAGGGGGGTGCGCCTCATTTATTTCCACTTTTCTCGGGGGGCGAGCGATTGGCACCTGAGGCGACGCGGAGCAGTTTTCGGCGGGTATCTCCTCCGTCATATTTGTTTGAGGTCAGGGGTGGGTCTCAAAATTAGGTTCCCATCCAGACGCTCCTTGGGCGCATCGCAGATCCGGGGCTGGGCCAAAGCGAATTAATGCCCAGCGGAGCCCGGCGTCGCTTCACTTTTGCCGCTCAGCGATTCGCCCTGAATTTTGTCGCACTTAATTTTCAATATAATTTATCGAATCGAATAGGAATCTCGGACAAATAGAAACTCAAATTTTCACCGCCTGGAAGTTTCACAATCTCGAATTTTCCATAGGCTCCGAAGTAAGAAATTTCCCAAGTGGAAATTTCGATTCAAAAATTCCAGATTCTGAAAATTCCTGATCCTTACTGTCAAGATTCTTTTCGAGATTCCAGTATATCATTTCATGGCTACGCTAGATTAAGGTAGTTTTCCAGAGGTCCGTTAGCCTTAAAGGGACGGGCAAGGCAGGGCTACGGATTTCCTATGGATTTTGCCGCGTGAACGACTCGTAACGCGCCGACATTTCGTAATTCTTTCGTCAAAGTTAAATTTTTACTCTAAGATTAAATTTATGGATTCCGATACCTGGCCCAGGGCGGTAAAGCGCCGTCCGTTGCTAGTCGTAGTCGTGGGAGCCTCAGTACTGAACTGTTAGCAGCGGGGTTGCCAAAAAGCAAAAATTTTGCAAATTTTCATAACTTTTACAATCTTTTTGTATCTAAAAACTGCGTCAAATTGTCGGAAAGCGGTTTTAGATTTTGTTATGGACCGTACTGGATTGCTGAAGGAAATTAGTTCCCCCCCTCGCTAACAGCACAGTACCGAAACCCGTAGCGCCAAGATTTTGAGCGTGCCTTCGGCTCCGCGGACACAAAACATGCGGCTCAAGCGCATTGGTTAGCAAAGAAAGACAATAAGCAAGTTATGGCATGGCTGGCCAGCCGACGGGGACCCTTTGAGGAGGCGCTGAATAATTGCTGATGGCCTGGGACTGGTCTCTATCCTCCATTTTCACCACCAACCGGGGGGCCATCCCCAAAAGGACGCAATTCAGGCCACCGTGTAGTTTTTTGTGACTTGGTCGTAATTCTGGCTTTTTTTAGTGACCTTTATGTTTTCGCAATTAGCGAGCGTTTGGACATTTTCTATCCGATCAGGACCAGATTTTTACCAGCGATGGGAACCTATAAAAACTATGTGCAGCCGAATTTTCTACGCAAAGTCTTGTAAAGCAAAAAATTATCGCCAAAAACTGCTTTTTGGGAAACGCTGGTACTCATTTTTGGCTATGTTTTCGCAATTAGCCGGCCGATTTTGAGTAATTTTCCCAAAAATCGTCGTTTTCGGGTCGGTCTCAGCGTTCTGTCAATTTTTATACCAATTTAGACGTAATTTTCGTAAAGCCAAAAATTCCTCCGGGGGGAAGACAGTGCCATGTTCATTTTTGCTGAATATTTCGAGATCGAAATCCGTCAAAATCATAGTGAAATCGGCAAAATAAATCATAATTTCGCTATAACTTTGTTGTTTTCAATATTTTGTTTAGAACATTCGGCAGCACATAGTTTCTACGGGTCTGCACCGCTGGAAAAAATTTGGTGCCGATCGGATAGAAGGCGGCTAAATCCTGAGGGCTTCTTTTTTCGACACCCTGTAGTGGTGACGGTCATTTAGTAGAAATTATTTCTAAAGCCCCAGCCGTATTCCTGTCCGATACGTTACTATATACGGCCCACGGATTCTTCTGACTTTTTCCCAGGTCCTAAAGGACCCCTGCTAGCCTACCCCATCCCCGAAACAGCAGACTTTAGGGGCTCAATGCTGAAATGATGTTCAGCCTGCTCGTCTTGACCTATTCGATTGCCGGCGCAGCTGAAATACCTGGGTAAGGTTTTCCAAATTATTACTCTTTACTCACTTGGAGCTTTCGCGTTATCGGGGGGTGGGAACCTAATTTTTCCGATAACTCCGGGAAGATCTAGGAACTCAATAGTAAGTGTTTTAATGGACTTTTTAGTGAAATTGAACCATGTTCCAAGTGAAAAAAACAGCAAAGAAACGTGGAAAAATGTTTGGTCGAAAGCGATATTTTACAAAATTTATAACGTTTTCACGTTCAGGAATAGTACAATACTGTTTAGCGATTTCGGGTTTTCAGATACGAAAAGCTGCTCGACGAACAGCGCATCATCAAAGAACTTGTCGAAAACCCGGAGAGCAATTATGACTGGAGGGTCAGACCGCGCGGCAGCTTACAGGTATTTTAATACTTGTGAAAGTACATCTTATTAATGTGTTTTAATTCTTAAATCTATAAATCATCTTACCTTTTTGTCGATTTGTCAATTTACGTATTTTCAGCCGCCACCTGACGAGGAAGATCCAACTGGACCCGTGCTCGTCACCGTCAACATGTATCTCAGGTATCGTTTCTTAAGTATAAATTGTATTTTAGTTATAATTAATGTGAACATTACTATATAAAAGGTTTATGATTTGTATCTGTTCATGCGCAAATCGTCTCTTTTCAGAAGCATCTCAAAAGTCGACGACGTCAACATGGAATACTCGCTGCACTTTACTTTTAGGTATTTCAAAGTTTTTTTGATTATCCAGACTATTCATGGCGATCAACTATTTTTTATGTATTTTAGGGTTCTTTTCAATTATGGTAGTAGGACCAAATTTTTTTAAAATCATAATCATAAATTAAAAATTGTCAAAAATAACTTTAAATTTTTCATTAAAGCTTTAGTAAAGTAATAGTAAACATTTTCATAATGTTTTAATAAAAGTCAACTATGTTTCAAGTGGAAAACGATCTGAAAACTTAGAGATTTTTCAAAATCTGAAATTTGGTCGAAAACCCGAGATCGTTTTTTTGTATTTTTTGCGAGAAAATTCTAAATTTTGCGTCTCGGGATTATAAAAATAACTTTAGTGATTAGAAAGAGAGCGAGAGAGAGAGAGAGAGAGAGAGTGAGAGAGCTCTATTTATATTAGAAAATTCGGTCCTAAAGAACCAAGATGCTTCCCCCGATAATGCAGAAGCGCATTTTTAGAGAGGAATGGGTGGACGAGCGCCTTTTCTTCGTGTCCGATCGTCTTTCCCACATCGTGCTTTCACCCGGCCAAAAGATTTGGGTATCTTTACAAATTTAATTTATCAAAAATTGATCCCCAGATGCCGGACACGTTTTTCAAAACGAAAAGGAGGGCAAGAAGCACGACATCGATACGCCGAACGTTTTGATACGTGTTTTCAACGGTAATTTTTCCTATTGTATACGTTCTAACGTTTTGCCGATTTTAGGAACGGGTCGAATCCTATACAGCACGCGGTTGACGTTAACCCTTTCCTGCCCGATGCGGTTGTCGAATTACCCGCTAGATGGTTTGTGTTTACATGGTTTTAGATCGGTTTTTTTGGTACTGAACTGTTATCGGGGGGGGGCGGACTAGCCGCCCTTCAAGCATCATCTTCATCTACCAGCAAAAATTTTTAGCACCTTACATTGTCTTTCTATAATTTTTAGTAGTTTTTGAACACTACAAAGTCATGCCAATTCTAAGGCAATTCAATTTTGAATTTTTGATTTAGATGATTTTTATCTGTTCATCACAAAAATCATAGGTTTTTTCGCATTATCGGGGGAGGGGAGCAATTTTTTTTGTATAAGTCTAGAAATGCGTAGGAACTTAATAGGCCGTATTTTAATAGTGTTTTTAATAAAATAAACTATATTTCAACGAGAAAACTATCTTAAAAACGTTCAAAACACGTTTTCAAAAGGTAAATTTTGGTCAAAAAAGGCCATTTTTTGGCGAATATATATTAAATATCTTTTGTATTTTTTTTAGTAAAAATTTGTCAGTTGTATTTTTAGGAATAGCATAAAACAGCTTAGAAACCTTTCAGCTTTTTGTATAAATGAGAATCGATCCCAAGTAAACATTTTTGTTTCCTCCCCCGCCATAACCCCCCCCCCCGCCCTCCTGCTAACAGTCCAGTACCGTTTTTCAGTGCAAGAGTGCAAGATCGACTTTGCGTCCTACGCCTACACCACCGACGATATTGGTGGGCGGAAAAACAAGATATAAAAAATGCTTTAGAATATACATGGAAAGACGAGTCGCCGATCCAGATCAAGCAAGGCTTGAGCTTGTCGCTGCCCTCTTTCCTGCTATCGTCAGTGACAACTGGAAACTGTACATCTGTTACAAATACCGGTCAGACCGGGTTTTTTGTTAGTGGAAGCGTTTTTTTAGGTGTCTACAGTTGCATGAGTACTGTCCTGCAGTTGAAACGCGAGTTCTCCTACTATCTGCTGCAGCTGTACATCCCTTCCTTTATGCTGGTGGCCGTTTCCTGGGTGTCTTTTTGGTAAATCTTGGCTTCGACGGCCTGTAAAGTATCTTTCTAGGCTCGACAAGGACTCGGTGCCCGCGCGTGTAACCCTGGGGGTGACCACGCTGCTCACGATGACCACTCAGGTGAATGGCTCTAATCCAGTAATAATAGAATAAGTGTTTCTAAGCGGTTCTGACCGTTCCTAAACGTAAAACCTTACTAAAAATAATTAAAAAGGTTCGTTCCCATTAGCGGGGGAATACCAAATTTTTTTCTTAGGATCATTTTTAACTATAAATAGCGAAAGTGCTTCTAAACTATTGTTTTACTATCCCTAAACGTAAAACTTTACAAATTGGCATTCAAAAATACAAAAATATCGATGTTTTTTTCGTTCTGAAATCGACGTTCTGAAAGTTTTTAGATATTGCTCTAGTTTAAATATAGCTTTATTTTACTAAAAACAGTATCAAATACTTCCTATTTAGGTACTAGGTGTTTCTAGATCCACACAATTTGGTTTCCCCGAAATGCGAAAGAACCAAAAAATTCCAAACATCGATTTTTCGACCAAATTAAAATTTTTAGAGAATTTGAAGGTCTATAACGAGTGTTGCCATGTAAAAATTAGCTAAATTTGCTCAAAAATTGGTAATAATTGTGATGACTTTAGGCGAGCGGCGTCAATGCAAATTTGCCCCCAGTCAGCTACACGAAGGCCATCGACATTTGGATCGGGGTTTGTTTGGGTGAGTTTCGGCAACAAACAAGCGATCGGACACCGAGATTTAGAAATGTTTTACCGTTTCCAGCGTTCATCTTCGGAGCGCTGCTCGAATTCGCGCTGGTCAACTGGGCGGCGCGCAAGGATCTGTGCCAGAATCGAGGGCGGCGATCGAGCAATTTCTTTCATCGATTGTAGGTTCACTTTCACATTAATCAAGGTCTAAAATTTTTTAAACCTTCACAAGTCACTCGGATCCCATTTTGCACTTCCCTTCAGGACCGGCGCTGACTATGAGCTACCCGGTTACTCTTCCGTCCCTCCCGATTCCCCAATAATCTTCGCCAACCCCAGCACATGTCGTCTGCTCCTCGGCAACCCGTGAGTGTTGTCGGCGTATTTTGTGCAGTATCGTACTCCATTTCAGAAAGTCTCCTGGTGGCACGACACGTGGCATCGGAAATACCGCGAAAACAGCCGGCGCATAGACCTCATCTCCAGGGCACTATTCCCCGTATTTTTCATCATTTTCAACCTTGTGGTGGGTGCGCAAATTATCAGGATCCCCAGATCTCTGCTAGCTTGCCCTCCAGTTTGGGGGCACGGCAAGGGACAGAAAACTATACCATTACCATTACCTTTTCAGTACTGGTGGCTCTATCTGAGGCCCTATATGTCGGTCAAGAGCCGCGTCCAAGACTAGCCAGTCGAGAATTTCGGAAATAACTCTATTTCACCTCATCTTTCAAGCTCCCCCACGGGTATTTGCCCCCATTGATACTTTGCCTGTATATTTTGTGATTTGAATAAAGAATTGAACCATTGGCTTCCAATCGGAAATGTCAGAAATACACGCCAATAGCATCTTTTTACCGAAATAAAAGTGGAAAACAGAAGCCTTTTTGCGGAAAGCTTTTTTGGAGGGGGAGGAAAAGCCAACGCAGCACTCCTATCCACACTTACGCAGGGGAAAGGGACAGCATCCGTTGACTTGGCGAAAAGAATTGTAAAATCGGCTTGATTCAAGTTTACGGTACTCTCCCAAAATGCGGTTTTTTGTGTTCAAATCGCTAAATAAAGGTCAGAAACGGACTCAGCGACAAAAATTAGGTGGCGGAAGGCACTTTTAGGGGAGAAAACCTCATTTTAGTTTTGAGATCGGGTACCGTAAAGTAGTATACGGGGGTGACTACTTTACGGTACTCGCCCAAAATGTTCCTTTTCTGCACGGATAGAAGCAGCAAGGTCTGAAACGTATTAATCAGCAAAAATAAGTGGGCGGAAAGGCCTATAAAGGGACGATTCGGACACAGATTCCATCTCTCAATCACACTCAGTTTAAGCCTAAAATCAGGCTTCGTGCCACCCGGGGCCTAGTCGCTTCGGATGGGTGCGAGCTCGTACAGGGTTTCGAATCGGGGCGCCGAGGAGCGCGAAGCGCCCAGGCGCCCTGATTTCGAAAGAGTGAGCGGCAGCCCATCCGAAGCGACGGCCCACCTTGCGCGAAATGTTATAAGCCTCAAACTTCGAAGTCTCAAATCACTCATTTTTAGGCCTTTCCGCCAAATTATTTTTGCTGCTTCATTCGTTTCAGACCTTGCTGCTTCTATTCGTGCAGAAAAAGGAACATTTGGCGAGTACCGTAAAGTAGTCACCCCGTATCTACTTTACGGTACCCGATCTCAAAACTAAAATGAGGTTTTCTCCCTAAAAGTGCCTTCCGCCACCTAATTTTGTCGATGAGTCCGTTTCGACCTTTATTTAGCGATTTGAACACAAAACCGCATTTTGGGAGAGTACCGTAAACCTGAATTTTCCCGTAAAATCTATTTTTTTTTATTATAGAAAAAGTTGTTTCTATCTTTCTTGTTTTTCGAAACTAGAATTACAAAAAGGTTCTTTTTCAGGTATGGGCACCAAGCTGTCCGTCTCGCTTGAGGGGGCTCTTTCCCCGGAGACGGCACCGCGAACCGATCGCCCGCCTACCTTCGATCCGCAAGCTGGCTTTGAGCGCCCGCGAAAGGTTACTGGCAATCTCCGAATCTTTTTAATATCCTTTTTTAGGAACGCGTGATGAAGGCCAGTTGGGAAGAGATGGAGCAGTTCCGGTTGAAGCCTGGACAGCGGGATTATTGTGCGCATCACTTGATTGACCTTATGAAGTGTCAGGTAGGCTTTTTAGGCTAGAGGTTGTTGTCAGGAATTGAAGTTTGACAAGATATGATGATTTATGTATTTTATAGACGAAAAACGCGCCGTTTGCCGGCCACGCTTGCGACGATCAGCGCGGCGCGTGGGACAAATGCGAATACGAGGACCATTTGATGCGAATCAAGGAGTATGAGCGAGAACGGTAAAGTGAATAGCTCTCTTCATATATTTCTTGTTAGGCGCCTTCTTCACCGGAAGCAGCGCAAGGAACATGCCTAGATGAAGAACTCATTTTATTAAAACAGTGCTTAGAGAACAGAGGATATTTCGTGTTTTTTATTGATTTAACTGGTTTGTAACGGATCAATTCGTCTTTTGATATGTACAGAATAAACGAATGAAATACGTCCATACGTGTACTGCGCTTTTGAGTTTACTGCTACTATCGTTAAATATATCGCCTTTTGAATTATGGGGATAACGAAGCCGGATATTCTTGATAAAATGCTTTTTAGCCATGGAGAGGCTGATACGGAAGCAACTCCCCAAGTTCAAGCAGGGCCGGCCCGAAATCGAGTCGGCAGCATTCGACGCGCTTCACAAATTGACGCCGAAGGACGATCTGGAACAGGAGCTGCTCTGGACGGCTCTGGCTTTTGCTATCCGGAAGTACGTCTGATCCTAGCCTGGCGTTGTGACATGGGCTATTCGAAGGCGCTTAAAATTATGTTTTACTTTGAAAAACAGCTGAACGATAAAAAGCTTGGAAAAAACTCATAAAAGTGCAGGCAAAAGCCCCCCTTTCCGAGATTTTCTCGAAAACCGTGATTGTCCAGCGGTTCTGAAAGCCAGTGCTTGTTCAGGAGATTAAATTAGCGTAGCAGAGATTAGCAGATCGCAAGCCTTGTTTGTCGCTTTGAACGACTATGACTTTGATTTAGTTCCGCCCCGGCGTCATTTCTCAGTTCGCGCAACTGGTTGACGCAACGAGTGTCGACGATGCACCGACAGACAGCATCCACTTCGTCGGCTCTGTTCATCATGGAATTGCTGCTCAGGAATCCGAAGGTAGCAGCCGCCAAATTCTTACTGAAAAAAAAACACCTTTTTTTTGCAGAAAACCATCGAAGACCACAGTCTGACGATTGACGCCGTCCTGCTCGATCTCCTCGACGATTCTGTGCGAAATGAGGGCCAGGCCGCCGAGGAAGGGAAAGAAGCGGCGATGGCGACATTTGCACTCAGGTTTTGTTTGTTTCCTTTTACTCTAAGAGTATTTAGGCATGGATCATCGGCGATCCCTCGAATCCTGAAGACGCTCACCATCGTGCTCAGCAAGCGGATGACTACGGTGAGCGCCACGGCTGTTACTAAAATTTTTGTTTCCAGGAAGCCGACCAGTCGGAAATTCTACAGCTGAAAGTGCTCGGACAGCCGGTGCATCGTGGCAAATTGGCCAAAACATTGCTGGAGTTGTTGGCCAAGATTTTGGGAAAGGCAAAACCGGGTTTGTGAGCAACCAGGAAACTTTATTTGTTTTATTTTAGGGGAATCGGTGCCGCTGAACGAGCTGATCGCCACGCTGGCGCAGGTTTTGCGCGAGAAGGAGCTGCAACCCCTCGCTTTCGACATCATCACCCGATTGGCCGAAGCTTCCGGGGCGGCACTGCTCAGCCTGGTGCCAAAGATTGTATCGCTGCTGGTGAGTTGCGCGCTTTTTTTGGCTCATTGTTGTTTTTACCTCTAAGAGCCTCCTTTTCAGACATCAAACCTGGACATTCCTTCGGCCGCTCTTTTCGCTTGCATTGGCAAATACGCAGAGCTCTACGGGCCATCTTCCGGTCTCCAGACGCGTCTTTTTGACATCTGGACTTCAATGGTTCAGCCGCTACACGAACAGGTTCGTTTAGTTTTTTTATGTCAAGCTTTTCCGGCATCAACATTCACTTTGTGGTTTCAGGAATACAAAAACGAAGCGGCCTATGCGGTCTCGCAGATCATCACGCGCTGTGGGTACTTGGTGAAGCCTGAGGTAACGATTTCAGAGAAAATGGTACTTCCGTTTCACCGGCGGGACCGAATTTCGGCTAAGACGCCAAAATGCCTATCATAATGTATTTTAATAGTGTTTTTGGTCAAATTTGATTGCATTTTAAGTGGAAAACTATTAAGAAAACTTTAAAATTTTTTGTAAACCGAATTTTGGTCGAAATTGATATTTTTTGGTACTTTTTGACGCTTTTGCCTTTTTCGAATAGTAAAAACAGTAAGCACTTCCCCCATTAATATTATAAAGTTGGATGCAAAAGAAAATTCCGTTCCATTCCGGATAATGCGAAAGAATCGACAAAATTGTTGGATTTTAACTTCAACCTTTCTTGTAGGTGCTCCAAACAGTGGCGCGTGCGGCATGTCAATGGGCGCTGCGGTATCCCGGCGTCGAAGCGGCGCACGTCATCGTGGCCTCGCTGTTGACGGCGCAAAATGAGCACGTTCCTTCGCCTGTTCATGTAAGAACATGTTTTTTGCGCGTATGACTGCTTTAGATTGCTCGCCGACTTTGCGTTCTGTGCCCGACATCGGCTGTACGTCCGCGCCTGCTCGGTTTGACAGATTCTCTGGCACGGCCCAGGCTTCATGACGTCGCCTCGCTGCGCGTCCGCTCTCTCCAGCCTGTCAAGGTGCGGTGATTTTATTTGAATTGACAGTTGTCGTATTCTTACTTAATTAATTTGCTCTTAGGAGACTCTCGACGATGAATCGCAACTCCTTCACATCGACGAAAAAGCTCGGGAGAACCGGCGGCTATTGAACAATACAAGCGAACCGATTCCGGACGTGGATATCTGTCTGACCGAGGATGAGATGGAGGAAAACGAGGAAAACCCGACTCATTTTGTATGTTGCAGGGATTAAGCGGTTGATGTTTTGTAAATTTAGGGAATAAAGGGGCCTCTCCACCAGGACGGCGATGCTCAAGAAACCCCAGACTTGGCCGTCAACCTCACCGAGGATGAGCTGGAGATTCTGGAGGACGAGACGAATAGAGCGAATCAAGCACGACTAGCGCAGAAAACGGTATTTGCTTTTTTTGGGGCCATTGGTGATAATTCAGAAAAACTTCAACTCCAAGAAGCGGAAGCGCAATCGCACCAAGGAGCTCATGTTTGAAAAGTCTGACGGTGGAGCGCCGGATATTGAGGTGGCTCTTACCGAGGACGAGATGGCCGAAAATGACGCGACTCATATTGCGAAGGTAAAGCGATTGTCATATCAGATGTAAAGCCTGCCCTCTTTAGGTGCCAATGACAAAGCGGTCGAAAAAGTTGCAGCAAAAGAGGCTGCGATTGGCACAGGTATGATTATTGCCTTATAACGGCCCTAATCTTATGTTTTAGGAATCACAGTCAGATGAGCAGCCGGAGGCAACGCAAGCGACACCTGCTACGAAAAGCACTGATGGTCAGTATATAGCAAAATTCAGGAAAACCTCTTTAGGGATCGCCCGTTCGACTTTCGTCAGCCAACTGGAGCAGCGGTTGGACAAGAAGGAACGAGCCAAGAAGAAGAAGGAAAAGCAGGGCGCCGCTCCAACAAGTGTAGCGCAATCCACGGTTTGTTTTTGCTTTATTTTTCGATAACCCCCGTTTTTTGCCTTTTTTCTAATCGCACTTTTCAGCCCGCCGCCCCCGAAGCCTACCCGCAGTCAGTCCAAGACATCCTCAATTGCTTCTATACTGAATGAATTTTACAAAAGTCCAGTTTGTTGTTGTTTTTTTGTTGTCATAGTTCTGTCTCGTTGTTGTTTTTTGTTGCGAATAAAGACAATAAGATTGATACGAATAGGCAATAGCTTGCTAGAGGCGCCTGTCTTTGTAGTTTGCGACATACAGTTTCGCACGTTTACTAGATGAATAATGAACGAATCTAATTTGGCGACAAAAAAATTTTGGGGAATTAGTTATAGTATTATCCGTCGAAAATGGAGCAGTTTTTCCCAATTCTGTAGTCAGAAATTAATCAATTCTGGTCATCAAGCGCCGGCTGGCCGGAACTCCAGCGAAGCTGCACGCGGAATTCGGGCAATGTTCCACGGCGAATGATGGAGTCTGGATCAGTGTATTTATCATCACGTGGTCTAGAGTGTCTTAGGGCCCAGTGGATTTCTGCCTCGCCAACACCAGGTTCATAATTCTGGAGTAGGACAAGGAAACAGCTGAACCATAAACGGTCATGTGTAGCGGTAGAAGGTAGCTGTGCTAGATTGATGCTGTAGAGCCGGCAATTCGGCACATCCACCAGCAACTTTGTCACCGTGATCAGCGTCTTTTCAAAGGCGGCCCGCATTTTATGATTTTTCGCCTGAAACGTCTTTTCAGCTAATAATTTTCGGGAAAATTGCCGTATCCGGTCACTAAACCGATTTTGGTTTTTTTATATGTCAAAATGCTCAGCAGGTCGCGCTGATTCAGGATCAATTGAAAAAACTTTTCGGAAACACTTCTATCTCGAGATATATATGACGCTTCAAAGTTGGCTACTGAAGTATCCGGTCACTAAACGAAAATCAGAGTTTGTTATGTCAAAATGCGCAGTAAGTTGAGCTGATCTAACTGTAAAGTGTTTTTACTCAAGTTGGAGTTTCGATTCGGGACCAAGTGCATCTTGTGCAGAATTTTTTGCTGATACCGAATCCGTTTTCCAAATTTGCTGCGGACTTTTATTTCAAAAGTCATTTTTGGTGGAAATTAAGCTTGAAAAAGCCAAAAATATGGATCCTTTCCCTCCATGTTTCTATTCTCCCAGGGGTCCTGAAGTACTGCGCCACAGCTCCCCTCCCGGTTGGCCCCATGGTGCATTGGCAAAGTACTCGCTTGCCTAGCGCAGGGCGGCGGTTCGGCTCCCCGCCTGCACCTTTCTTTTGCTTTTTGCATAAAAAATTAATGTTTTATAAAAAGCTTGTTTTGACTTTAAGATGCTTGTCTAGCCACTCTAGCCAATTTTGAAAGTTGAAATTGATCAGGAAAATCGAAAACGATAAGGGTTCCTTGATTTTGGTGTAAAACACTACCATAACTGCTGTATAACTTTCAAAATAAAAGTCCGCAGCAAATTTGGAAGGCGGATTCGGAATCAGCGAAAAATTCTGCACAAGCTGCACCTGGTCTCGAATCGAAACTCCGACTTGAGTAAAAACACTTTACAGTAAGATCAGTTGAAAAAACTTTTCGGAAAAATCGCTATCGTGAGATATGTAGCTTACAAGGTCTCAAAACAGACCGAGACGTAGTAGGCAATACACCTATATACGCGAACTGTAAATAGGAAAGAACGGAATGGTAGGGAATTGCTGTTTCTTGGGTAAAAAACATCGATTTCGAAACCCTGTACGAGCTCGCACCCATCCGAAGCGACTAGGACTACTACTATTTTTAGGCTCAAACTCAGTGTGGTGAGTAAAGCTAAGCTCTTATCGAGCACTTATCCATCTTTTTCCGCACTGAAAACGGACTTCTAGGGGCGAGAACAGGTTATATAATGAACGTGTTGAAGTCGAACTTTGAAGTGTCATATCTCGGGACAGAAGTGTTTCCGAAAAGTTTTTTCGACTGATCCTAAATCATCTCGACTTGCGGAGCATTTTGGCATATAAAAGACCGAAATCGGTTTAGTGACCGGATACGACAATTTAGCCTAATTTTCAGCGTTATAGAGAGCGTCAAGCAATATTTTTGAACAAGTTTTCCTTTTTGTCAGCAACAGGTTTTTGAAAAACTGAAATTGCAGCTAGGGTGAATTTTAATGGAGAAAAATTCTACATTACTACGTCGTACAATTCACAAATTTTTGAAAATAGAAAAAATGGCGATTTTTCGGCCTAGGTTCAAATTTTTGAAACATTTTCCTGGTCTTCTGGATAGGTTTTGCACTTACAATATCGTTAAATTCGCTAAAGACACTCGCGAAACAGGCTATGCTACTTTACTACCAGGTATACCTGGATTTTAGAACATACCAGTCGTGGCTGCTCGAACTCTTGGTGCGTCTCGATGAACATCATTCGCCGTTTGTCAACTTCCGGTTTGTGCTTGAAAAAGGTACAAACATGTACAATTTCTTCGAACGGTTACCTTTATTGTGGCGGCATTGATTAGTTCGGGGATATATGTCATAGCAACGATATACTCCGTGGGAGAGTTGTAGCTTTGTCGAAGATGCAGCACCGGCACGTCATGGTGCTGAAAGAAGTGTGTTCGGACTTCATCCATTGTAAAGCCCACAAAGCGAGCTTGTCATTTTTCCGGAAACTATCGATATACCTTCTCCAAGGTCGCTCGAAAGAAGGTGTGGCTGTCTTCCGGCTCCATGTCGTCAGGCCCTAGCAAATAGAGCTGAAATCAACGAAGGATTTGAGATTTTCCGGTTGTGCAAATTTTATTGTATGATTGCTTAAAGTTGTTGTAACTTACGGCGTACGTAACCTTGGGGGGCACCCACTGAATCCAGCTCAGATCTCTGAAAACGTGTGACTATATGGTCCGCGCATTAGGCTCAGGAAGCCAAAAAAATTACTACAGGTTATCCCAAAAAATCACCCATCACCCCGCCGGCACTTCGCGGTATTACGTCTGGTCGGGACCAAAATTGGACCAGAAGTGTATCTGACCGTACCACAATGCTGAGTTATAGCCCGCCAGCTACTGTAATTTTCGAGATACACCAAAAATAAACTTTTATCGGAATCAACCCTTAGAATATCAAGTGAAAATGATGCCGGTAGGTTGCTTTACTCCTAGAAATTTTTTGCCTAGAAGAATTTAGCTAAATAAGCGCTTATTTCAACATATTTTACAAGCAAAAATCACCACGGGCCATAAGCTAAAAAAGGGATTCAGAGCCGGAAGTCGATGCGAAATCGATGTAAAGTCCAAAAAGATAGCCAAAAAGCTGTTGAAAACGGCATAGAAACAGTAGCGATCGGGCTATAACTCCGAATTGTGGTTATTTAGGGTCTGATACACCCCTGGTCCAATTTTGGGACAGATCGGATGGCGGGAAATATGGCGAAATGCCGGAGGGGTGCTTTTTTTGGGACAGCCTGTATATTTCGTAAACCAGGTTTACCCGCATGAGACGGATTTACAAAGACATTTCGATACTATTATATGACGCAGCGAGGTAAAAAGGACACGGTGAGGAAAATCATGCCTAACCCAGCCTTTTTTCATTGCTAAATTTAATTTTCGGCTATTTTCATCAGATGTCGCTGGTCTCTACGTTAATTCTAAAGTCTGGATCCACGCATGGAAGTAGCTACCCGGAATTATCTGGTATCCTATTAGGAAGGAAGGAACCACCTACCCAATCCAGTCAACATTACGATAAAGCGAAGGCCTGAAAAAGAATTGGCAATTTGGTCGATCGAGAAGTGCCGGGTAGCTGTTGAGGTTCCACCATTTAACCTGCAAATAAGTGAACCCAGAGGAGGCAATCCAGTGCCGTTTATGGCTAAAAAAACTTAAGGAAAAAAGACGACACGCGTCGGCGCGTGTCAGCTTTTGCCCTCACAAGGAGATGGGGAGGGTGACAAAAGCGCCAAAGCAAAAGCGCCAACGACAAAAGCGCGCATGCAGAAGAGCCAAAGAAAGCGCCCAATGCCAGAAAGCGCCCAACGACAAAAGCGCCAACGTATGGACAGAGGAAATAATTACATAAAATGGCTTTTTTCAAGCTTTGTATGCCTTTTAAACGTTTTTTAGCGATAGGTAAGCTTTGTAGACGGCAAATTATCACCCCGAGCGGGTTGTTTTGGCTTTATTGGGGCTTTTTGGCTTGAATTGCCGTGTTTCAGTAAAAAACTGTAGTTTCACCGGGTTTGCCTCAATTTTCTAAAGATTTCTGATGTTTTCAGTCACAATACTGTTGCAAGCGCGAAATACTTGTCTAAAACAGTGTTTGGAGGCCAGAACGACGAGAAAAACGCTATTCCGGTAAGGATCGAAATGGCTTTAACAGCCTTTACGACGTTTCTCACATTAGAAATGCAAATTTGACCGGTTCACATGAAATCAAGAAACTACGTCTAAAATAGTGGAAAAGCTGCTTTAGTAGAGAAGTAGCTATTCGAGTGAAAGAATGCCCTAGGGGGCCAAAATAACTTGACCTAGCCGGTAATTTATGGCCTAGTAGGTCGCACTGCCGCCAAACGACCATAATAACACCAGAAACCCTATTAAAACAACTATTTTATCTCTGCGCTATGTAATTCTTTCCTCTGTCCATACGTTAGCTTTCCCCTGTGAGCGCTTTTGCCGTTGGGCGCTTTTGTCGTTGTGCGCTTTTTGTCGTTGGGCGCTTTTGCTTTGGCGCTTCTGCATACGCGCTTTTGTCGTTGGCGCTTTTGCTTTGGCGCTTTTGCCATCCTCCCAGGAGATGGTCTCAGCTCGTACTCATACTCTTTTTCTAAGAGCAATGCAAAAAAGAATCTCAGGAACGCGTGTCTCAACGCGACCTGACCTGCATGGCAGTTTACCAGCGAAAAATTTTCAAAGTCGACGGATTCAACGCGCAGGCCCTCGGTGAGCCTGTTCATGAGGGGAAATTGCGGTCCGCCAGCACACTCGGCTATCAGCTGAAACAGCTGGTGACTGTGGAAATCGTCCATGATCTCTCGTCCATTCGAAATTCTTGAAGCTGTTGGCCTGGAAAGGTATTGCGATCAAACATCATGAATTGAAAATAAGGGGCTAATGCTACCGGAAAGGCGGGTTTTACCTGACATCTTGAACCGGACAGATATGACAATTTAAAACAAGCTTATTAATCGAAAAAAATGCTCCAAAAAATAAGGGCTAATAGATTTAAATGTTATTTGGGGATTGAACTTGTCCCGTATTTTTTCTAAAAAATCTAAAATTTAATCTTTTTTTAATCTGACCTTATTTTTGTAAGAAATCCATTTATGCGTAAACTAAATTTTCCGTCCGCGACCGTACTCAATTAGCTTTTTAAACAACCATAATCTAACCGTTTTGAAATAAACCATCGCCTCCTGACCGCAAAAACACAAAAATCTCCAAAAATCTCTGCTAGCCAGCCCTCAATTTCGAAATCGGCGCCCCGCGTTTTCTGGCCAATTGGTAAAGCTCTCAGTTGGCACCCAGAAGACCCGGGTTCGATCCCCGCCCGATCCAAGCGTTTTGCTTTTTGGTGTATTTAGGTGCCTCACGTAATCCCACTCCGGAAAAACATGCATTAGCGCCTTTCCAACCCAAATTCGTAGCGTCAACAAACCCGCCCGTTTTAGCGTAAACCCTTTTAGCTCATCCGATTAGGCGGTGTGTGACTTTTCTATGGGTTTTCTCGAGGGCCACGAAATGCTACAGTTGACGAGTTTCGTCTTGCTTTTCCCAATTTTCGAGAGAAGTGTGTAACTTTTGAGGGGTGCGGAAAAACAGTCCCCCCACCCGGGCGGATACCTATAAAAAGAGGGGCGTCTAGACTCGGGCAGGTGTAAAATTCGGACGAAATCCTGCCCTCCCCCGCACTTCCGTATCTGGCCCGCTTCCGGTTGTAAACGGCGAAATAGACCTTTTCTGCGCAAGAATGTTTCCCAAAAGATCTCTGCAAGCCTGCCTTTTTGGCGATGATCTCTGCTAGCACGCCATCCTCAAAGATCCTTGCTAGCCTGTCCTCACTTCCTCAATGATCTCTGTTAGCCTGTCCTCCCTTCCTCAATGATCTCCAGCCTGTCCTCCCTTCCTCAATGATCTCTGCTAGCCTGTCCTCCTTCCTCAATGATCTCTGCAAGCCTGTCCTCCCTTCCTCAATGACCTCTGCTAACCTCGCTTCCTGGCCTACTGCCCCTCCCCGATATCGCAAAAGCTCCCTTCTAAACACCTCTAAAAAGCCCATTTTCACCAACCGCCCCTAATTCCGAAAGAATCCCTGCTAGCCTGCCCTGGAGTTATTCGTACCAAGTTAATGCTATAATTTGCAGCCATTATGACGGGTCTATCGATGCTGTTGATGCCGTCATTCTACAAGAACATCTACCGGGCCCTCATCGCCAATTTTGGCCCGCGGAGTCTGATGAAGCGGAAGCGGGTGGCTGGGAAGGTATGCGAAATCAAGAGATAGTTTCGGTGTAGCGGAAGTGTGGGCGATGAGGTCGATTTTTTCAGGTGATCCTGGTCACGGGTGCCGGAAATGGCATTGGGCGCTTGATCGCGCTAAAATTCGCCTCACACAACGCGAAGCTCGTGCTCTGGGATGTTGGTACGGTATTTTTAGAAGAGAGAGAGAGAGAGAGAGAGATGATCAGAAAGTTCTAATCTACTGATTAGTATTTAGATGAGAAGGGTCTCGCAGCGACAGCTAAGGAATGTGAAAACGCTGGAGGAGATCAAGTGCTGGTGCAGAAGGTCGATTATCGGATCGATATGCGGCAGCGGAAACGGTTGGTCGAGAGATTCGGCTTAGGCTTAGCCTCAGGCTTAGGCTTCAGCGCAGGCTTAGGGTTATGCTTCTTCTAAGGATTGATTAGGCTTTGGCTTGGGGGTTTAGGCTCAGGCTTCGGCTCAGGCTTAGGGTTAGGTTTGGGTTTAGGTTTAGCCTTAGGTTTCGGCCTAGAGAGGGGCAGAAAGGCAAGAACGTACAAATTTCAGCTTAAAGCAAAAATGGGCGACGTGGAGATTCTGGTGAACAATGCGGGAATCGGGCGCGGCGGGCCCTTCCTCGAGAAATCTGATGATTATATTGAAGCGTGTATGAGGGTCAATTCTATGGCTCATATGTGGGTGAGTATACCTGGTATTGACACCGAGAAGTGAAAGGAAAGAGAAAAAGAGAGCGAGAGAGAGAGAGAGAGAGAGAAGAGAGAGAGAGAGAGAGAGGCATGACATCAAATTTTCCAGCTAGCAAAAGCCTTCCTGCCAGCCATGATGGAGAAGGACAATGGCCACATCGTCTGCATTGCTTCCGCGGCTGCCCTCGTTGGTGCCAGAAGTAGGTGTAGTTCTATGCCTTATCAGGTCCTTTAAAAAAAATTTTATTTGGGTTTTTAGTTCGATTGAAACGGATGCATGTTAATGCATATTTTTACTAATATTCTACGATTAAATTTAAGCTGCTATTTTTCAGCCCTCGTTGAATATTCGGCCTCGAAATTGCGGCGTTCGGCTTCCAGGAAGCGCTGGAAAATGAGGTAAGACGAGAGAGAGCGAGAGCGAGAGAGAGCGAGAGCGCAAGAGAGAGAGAGAGAGAGAGAGAGAGAGAAGAAGACGCAGGCTATTTTAATCAACCTGATTTGTTTAGGTCTACGGCCTCGGGAAGCGGCGGATTCAATTCACCACCGTGTGCCCGATTTTTGTGCAGACACGAATGTTGGATGATATCCCGTAAGTCTAGAGTCCCAGGGGCAAGCCAGCAGGGATTCTTTGCGGAAATCGACATTTCAATTTTGGAGCCCTTTAATCATTCATGCTTTAATAGCAATATTTTAGGGTTTCTTCAAGAATGAAGGGCGACATTTTGACGCCAGAGTACGTTGCTGAACGGGCTGTGGACGGCGTTTTGACGGACGAGCGGCTGGTCGTTCTACCGCCCCGGATTCGATGCCTGCTGGCCGCCAAAAAGTGAGAGAGGGAAAGATTGAGGAGAGAGAGAGAGAGAGAGGAGAGAGAGAGAGAGAGAGAGAGAGAGAGAGAGAGAGAATTAACTCATTTCAGTTTGATACCCCGACGATCGTTCCAACAACTTCTCTGGAATTCCCCATTGCACAAAAAATTGGGAATAATAAAGAACTTTTACTATTTTTGCGCATCGTACAATCGTAGCGCACCTTTTTAAGTAACTGCGGTGGCAGCGTGCCTATGCGTTTGCATCGTAACGTATCGTAGCGTGTTTATCGTATCCTTGCGTAGAGCATCGTATCGTGCGTTGCACATAGCAACGCAACGTATTAACCCGTTTGCGGTATCGAACGTAGCGTATCGTACGTATCGTATCGTAGCACATCGGTCGTGCATATTTTACAGTATCGTAACGTATCGTAAGCGAATTTATCATATCCTATCGTAGCGTATCGTAGCGTATCGTTTCGTCTCAACGACGACGCGAGGAGGCTGATGAGGAGCCGGAGGCCGAGAGTTTCCGAGACTTCTTGGCGGCCTGGTTAACCTTGTGGACGGCGGTGGCGAGCTGCTCCCGGACGGCCGTTAACTGGAAAGTCGTGTAGTGGGTGTACTCAAAGAAGACAGTACCTGCTGTTGGTTACGGTAGCGGACGAGGGCCTCCGTGGCCAGCCGGCGGTTGTTCATCGCCGCCGCCTGGGCCGTGAAGTTCGGGCAGTTGCCGCTCTAAAGAAGTTGTGGTCTTGGGCTGGATAAAGCCCGGAAAAAGCTTGCTGAAACTCTCAACCAACAAGCTTCACGGCCGTCTCCATACCGACGACGGTGCTGTTCACTCGCACTTGCATGTCCTCCTTGAAGTCGATCTATAAAGGTAAATGATCCATGCTAGCCTGCCCACTCGATTCCTCAATGGTCTCTGCTAGCGTGCCTCATTTCCTCAATGATCTCTGCCAGCCTGCCTAATTCCTCAATGGTCTCTGCTAATCGGCTGCAAACCATCCTCAAAAATGCCCCTGATACCGTAATCTTCAGCTGGCCGATCGTCTCCGACTTTCCGCCCTTCACAAACTTGTCAACAGCCGTCGTGGCCAACTGCAAGCCCGTGAATTTTATCCAGTGCCCGCGGCTACCGTACCTTCTGCACATCGACGCTCTGCTGCTGGCGCTTCATCTCGGCGAATGCGCGTAATTTTCAGCGCATCAATTCGTGGTAATTTCTGCATGCAAATAAGCAAAATTGAAGGTGTAGAAAGTGAAAAAAGTGCAGAACTCTATTTAAGAGGACCAATGTCTTGGAGATATCGGGTCAGCTTCGCGTAGGGGAACTGCGTCACCGGGTTCGCCATTTGTAGGTAGCCCCCAAAATTGTGGGGCTAAAATAGTGGTTCTTAGGTCTTATCGGGGGGGGGGGGGGATTGATGAACGATACCGCAAACGATACCGCAAACGGGCTTACAATACGTGCGTTTTTATGCCCGATACATCGCAGGATACGATAAACACGCTCGATACGTTACGATGCAACGCATAGGCCACGCTGCACCGCAATGTTACGATACGATACGTTATGTTCGAAACCTTACGATACGATAACTTACGACGTGCTACGAAACAATGAGGTGCGCTACGATATGATACGATGCGCAAAAATAGTAAAAAGTTCTTTATTATTCTGGAACCTGTATACAGTAATCGTGTTTTTGTGCAATGGAGCTGGAATCATTAGGAGCCAAAGAGAAGTTGTTGGAACGATCGTCGGGGTATCAAACTGAAATGAGTTAATTCTCTCTCTTTCTCTCTCTCTCTCTCTCTCTCTCTCTCTCTCTCTCTCTTCTCTCTCCGTCTTCTCTCTCTCTCTCTCTCAATCTTTCCCTCTCTCACTTTTTGGCGGCCAGCAGGCATCGAATCCGGGGCGGTAGAACGACCAGCCGCTCGTCCGTCAAAACGCCGTCCACAGACCGTTCAGCAACGTACTCTGGCGTCAAAATGTCGCCCTTCATTCTTGAAGAAACCCTAAAATATTGCTATTAAAGCATGAATGATTAAAGGGCTCCAAAATTGAAAGGCCGATTTCCGCAAAGAATCTCTGCTGGCTTGCCCCTGGGACTCTAGACTTACGGGATATCATCCAGCATTCGCGTCTGCACAAAAATCGGGCACACGGTGGTGAATTGAATCCGCCGCTTCCCGAGGCCGTAGACCTAAACAAATCAGGTTGATTAAAATAGCCTGCTCTTGCTATCTCTGTCTCTCTCGCTCTCTCTCTCTTGCTCTCTCGCTCTCTCTCGCTCTCCCTCTCTCTCTCGTCTTACCTCATTTTCCAGCGCTTCCTGGAAGCCGAACGCCGCAAATTTCGAGGCCGAATATTCAACGAGGGCTGAAAAAAAGCAGTTTGATTTTGATCGTAGAATATTAATAAAAGTATACATTAACATGCATCCGCTTCAATCGAACTAAAAATCCAAATAGAATTTTTTTAAGGGACGTGATAAGGCATAGAATGACACCTACTTCTGGCACCAACGAGGGCAGCCGCGGAAGCAATGCAGACGATGTGGCCACTGTCCTTTTCCATCATGGCCGGCAGGAAGGCTTTTGCTAGCTGAAAATTTTGATGTCATGCTTTTCTCTCTATCTCTCTCTCTCTCTCTCTCTCTCTGGCTCTCTCTTTTTCTCTTTCCTTTCACTTCTCGGTGTCAATACCAGGTGTACTCACCCACATATGAGCCATAGAATTGACCCTCATACACGCTTCAATATAATCATCAGATTTCTCGAGGAAGGGCCCGCCGCGCCCGATTCCCGCATTGTTCACCAGAATCTCCACGTCGCCCATTTGTTTTAAAGCTAAATTTGTATTTTTGTCTTTCTCCTTTCTCTTGGCCAGGCTAAACCTACGGGCAAACCAAAACCCAAAAACCCAAAAGCCCCGGGGGAAGCCTGGGGGCCAAGGCCTAAACCTGAGGCTAAGCCCAAGCCTAAGCCTAATCATCCTTAGAAGAAGCTTAACCCTAAACCTGCGCTGAAGCCTAAGCCTGAATAGCAAGCCTAAGCCTAAGATCTCTACCAACCGTTTCCGCTGCCGCATATATTGCCTCCCGATCCGATAAATCGACCTTCTGCACCAGCACTTGATCTCCTCCAGCATTTTCACATTCCTTAGCTGTCGCTGCGAGACCCTTCTCATCTAAATACTAATCAGTAGATTAGCACTTTCTGATCACTTTCCCTCTCTTTTATCTCCCCTCTCTCCTCTCTCTCTTTTCCCCTCTCTCTTTCAATTTTTTTTTAAAAAGTACCAACATCCCAGGCACGACTTCGCGTTGTGTGAGGCAATTAAGCGATCAAGCGCCCAATGCCATTCCGGCACCCCTGACGGATCACCGAAAAAATCGACCTCATCGCTCACATTTCCGCTACACCGAAACTATCTCTTGATTTCGCATACCTTCCCAGCCACCCGCTTCCGCTTCATCAGACTCCGCGGGCCAAAATTGGCGATAAGGGCCCGATAGATGTTCTTGTAGAATGACGGCATCAACAGCATCGATAGACCCGTCATAATGGCTGCAAATTATAGCATTAACTTGGTACGAATAACTCCAGGGCAGGCTAGCACGGATTCTTTGGGAATTGAAATCTTTGAAAATGGCTTTTGAGCGGTGTTTAGAAGGGAGCTTTTGCGATATCGGGGAGGGGGAGTAGGCCAGGAAGCGAGGTTAGCAGAGATCATTGAGGAAGGGAGGACAGGCTAGCAGAGATCATTGAGCAAGGGGAGAGATTGAGGAAGGGCTAGCAGAGACTCTTGAGGAAATGATGGGCAGACTAGCAGATATCATTGAGGAAGCGAGGGCAGGCTAGCAAGGATCTTTGAGGATGGCGTGCTAGCAGAGATCATCGCCAAAAAGGCAGGCTTGCAGCGATCTTTTGGGAAACATTCTTGCGCAGAAAAGGTCTATTTCGCCGTTTACAACCGGAAGCGGGCTAGATACGGAAGTGCGGGGGAGGGCAGGATTTCGTCCGAATTTTACACCTGCCCGAGTCTAGACGCTCCTCTTTTTATAGGTATCCCCCCGGGTGGGGGGACTGTTTTTCCGCACCCCTCAAAAGTTACACACTCCTCTCGAAAATTGGGGAAAGCAAGACGAAACTCGTCAACTGTAGCATTTCGTAGCCCTCGAGAAAACCCATAGAAAAGTCACACACCGCCTAATCGGATGAGCTAAAAAGGGTTTACGCTAAAACGGGCAGGTTTGTTGACGCTACAATTTGGGTTGGAAGGCGCTAATGCATGTTTTTCCGGAGTGGGATTACGTGAGGCACCTAAATACACCAAAAAGCAAAACGCTTGGCTCCGCGGGGACCGAACCCGGGTCTTCTGGGTGCCAACTGAGAGCTTTACCAATTGGCCACAAAAAAGCAGGGCGCCGATTTCGAAATTGAGGGCTGGCTAGCAGGGATTTTTGGGGATGTTCGTGTTTTTGCGGTCAGGAAGTGAGGGTATATTCAAAACGGTTAGCTTACGGTTGTTTAAAAAGCTAATTTAGGTAGTACGGAAAATTTAGTTTACGCATAAATGAATTTCTTACAAAAATAAGGTTAGATTAAAAAAAGATTAAAATTTAGATTTTTTAGAAAATACGGAACAAGTTCAATTCGGAAATAACATTTAAATCTATTAGCCCTTATTTTTGAAGCATTTTTTGCGATTAATAAGTTTTTTTAAATCGAAAACCGAATTTTTTACAAATTTCCAAACACAATTTGCCATTTTTACGGAAATTTTATCGTCGCCCAGGTCAAAAGTGATGGTTGAACGGCATGGCCCCCATTTTGAAGGTTAAACCGGGGGAAATTGAGGCAGCGCGTAGCGCGCGGAGGGTCCGCACTAATACTCGCGCTCCCCATGTGAGCGCTCGACTTTTCTTTCCTCCCCTTTCTTCCCTTCCTCAAAACTTTCCATCCCTCACCGCAGGAAAATTGGAAAAAGCCCGCAGAGAGAGAGAGAGAGAGAGAGAGAGAGAGAGCGAGAGAGAGAGCGAGAGAGAGAGAAAGCGTGAAAAAAACAGGAATGAGTAAGTGGATCGGCTGGCCGACATCCATAAATATGGCTGGAACGGAGCCACTGAGGTCACTACGAACTTCCCGAACCCTTTAGAACGCTTCGAATTGATCTTATTAAATTTCCGATATTTACGTAAGCCAAGCCTAAGCCAAGCCTAGGTTAAGTTTATGCCAAGCCCAAGCTTGAAATCTCCTGAACCTAAGCCGGCAGCAAACCTAAGCTTAAGCCGAAGCCTAAGCCGTGCCTAAGCTAACCCTAACCCAGTCTAAGCCACGCCTAAGCCTACGCCTAAAACAAAGCCTGAGCCTAAGCCTAAGACCAGGAAGGTTTTTGAAGCCATCCAATTATCCCAATTTATTTCAACGATAACCGACCAATCTGGACACCCAAAGGGCAGGCGAGCAAACATCCTTGAGGACCCAACAACCCCAAAATTTGCATAAACACACGCTAGGGGAGTATGACCCTGAGAATAGCCCCCCTTTCTAGCTCCCCGAGCCGATTTCACTCTCTAAATCCACGGATCTCCCCCCTGGATGCCCCTAATTTGCATACAAGCGCGTGGAAAGCATGAAAGCCCGGAGAACCAGCAGAGATTCTTTGAGGAAACTACCAAATTTGTTTTGAGGATCAGAACTTCTTTAGACCTCATTTAAAAATGGCTTATTAAACGTAGAAGGAGCACGAAATACGTTACTAAAAATAACGATTTTTTTTAGCGACCCACCGATGACAATCCATAGCATGGAGCACGAGCAGCAGGACAGCATTTAAAAAAGCGATAAAAGGAATATCTTTAGAATATATTTGCCGCGAGAAATTTGTCGTTTGGCGCGTGAGGGTCAGCAACAATGTCTGATGTCCTCAGTGATAAGGCGTTGGCTGACCGTCGACAGCATTTTCTCTCGGCTTTTTCTTTAAAGAAACTTTTTCCCGTTTTCTCTCCCACTCTTTCACTCTCTCTCTGCTCTCTCCTCTCTCTCTCTCTCTCTCTCTCTGTTATATGTCAATTTTCATTGATGATCAGAGAAACCATCTTCGCTCAACTCCTGACGCCATGACTGGGTTTTTGGACCTTCCACGACCCCCTGGTGAGCCTAAGCCTAGGCTGAAGCCGAAATCAGGCTAAAGCCGAAGCCGAAGTCCCTGCCCAAGCCTAAGCCTTAGTCTAAGCCTAAATTTGAACGTAGGCCCAAGCCTAATCCTAAGCCAAAGTCCAGGTCTCGACCTAAGTCTAAGCCTAAAAGCCTACTAAGCTTAAGCTTACGTTAATCCAAGGCTAAGCCCAAGATTAACTAGCCTTACTTTGTTCAAGCATTTAGCCATTTTTCCCTCTTTCAGTAGCTTGTAGCCTACCCCCAAAATGTACTCAAGCCTACCTGATTCCCCCCGATAGCGGTGTAGTTTTGCCGTGTTTGCAGCACTGCGTAGTTCCGAAAATGTGATAAGACTCGAAAACTCCATACGAATCTCGCAAAATAACACCAAAAATTGGGATTTGCGAAAAATTATAAGACGCCACAATACTAATTCCGGTAGGAAATAACTGTAAAAACACGATGAATACTTTATTGGGGGCCAGAACGGTATTTCGGATGTGGTTTGATGTCGATCCCCGACAATTGATCACGGCTTCAGGACCAAGTCGTAGGCGCGGGGTGCGGATTTGGAGCCTTTCTGAATGCGATTTTTTGCTTCGTACCTCCTAAGTCTAAGTTTAGCGTAAGCTAAGCTAAGCATAGGGCTAAGGCTACGCATAAGCAGCAAGCCGAAGCTTAAGCCTAAGCGAAGCCTCAGCCTAAGCCTAACCCTGCACCTGGGCCTGCGCATAAGCCTAAGCCCGCCTAAGCCTGTCTCGCCTATTCCTAAGCTTAAGCCTAAGCCCACCTGAGCTTCCGGTTCCTGATACGTGGCCAGGTCCTCCTTCCGTAGCTTGAAAATCGTGAAAGTTCCATTTGGGAAGAGACGCGATCGGCTCGACTCGGCCACCAGGATGCCGTCCTGAAAACAAATTTGTGTTAGACAGGCTAGCAGAGATCATTGAGGAAAGGAGGACCGACTAGCAAAGGTCCCTGGGGAAGATCCAGAAGAATCGCCGTTAGCTTGCCCAAATACCTGATCGACCCAATGTTCGCAGGCCAGTTGTCGATCAGTGGCTTCGCAGGCGAACAGCTTGTCCGTGGCGCCCTTCTTCACGTATTTGATCCCGGCCGGGAAGGTCAGGTCGATGCGGTCACCTAGCTAAAGAAAGGCCTTACAGGAGTCAGGAGGTCTTTTACTTCTAGACTGTTAGCGGGGGGATTTTCAGCAGGGGAAATCCATTCTGTTTTCCAGCCCACTATTGGTAATACAAAATGTATTTTATGGTGTTTTTAATAGTTCTTGCTTGCTAGAAAGTTAAAAAACATTTTTAAAGATTTTGAAAATTCGAAAATTCTGACTTTTTTGGTCATTTTCAAAAATTTTTGACAAAAAATTCAAAAATATCCGAAGCTTTTCATTGTTTTTATAGTGTTTTATGCCTAAAAACTATGTAAAATGCTATAAAAATGGTTTATGTTTTTTACTAGGGCCGTAGAGCATCACGGTGAAAAATTTGGTCCCCCGCTAACAGTACAGAACCATTAGCTTTACCTTAACCGGCATCTGAGCGACAGCTGCCAACCCGACGGCGATGAAGCTGCAAAAAACGAGCAGACGTAGCATACCGGAAACAGGCTGCTTTGAAAGGGGAACTATGGAAAAAACTGTCTAAAAACTAAGGTCTGACAAGTCTAAAACCAGCCAAAACCTTTTAATTCAGCTGGAATTTAAGCGAAAACGATGGAAAAACACGCCGAGCGCGCCATTTAGAAAACGATAAAACGATAATGATGAGAAAATGGGGCTGCGAGGGCAATTACAGGGCCCGCGGGGTTGCAAGGTCGTGAAACGTGGAGGAGGGCCACTGTTTGCACCCAAAACACCGGAAATCAGGCGCGCAAACGGGATTAGAGCACGTGATCGGATCATCAATGGTCTCTGCTAGGATCTCTGCTAGCCTGCCCTCGCTTCCTCAATAATCTGTGCTAGCGCCCTCCGCTTCCCAAGTCCGCTAGCCTGCCCCGCTTCCTCAATAATCTCCTCCACAATGGTCTCGGCTAGCCTGCCCTCCGCTTCCTCAATAATCTCTGCTAGCCTGCCCTTACTTCCCCAATGATCGTTCCAAAAAGCATACGGTAACCAGTAAGTTTTAGAAAATGCGGAATATGATCATAGCCGCGATATGGTGTCTACAAAACCCCAATTTTATGCCTTTTCCGATGTCTTTCTGTTCTGATCCCAAATGATTTATGCGAGACTCGGCCGGGCCCCCGCTAACATCAAAGGGCCCTTGGAAATGCGGCTTAGATTTGCTGTTTTGCCTCGTCATTTCATAGAACAAGGCCGGGCGCATTAATGATCGGCAGATTCCCAAAAGGGTCTCTGCTAGCATGCCTGGAAAAATTTTTTTGTACTGTAAAAACGATAAAAATCTGCTTGCATTAGAGGGCGATAAATTTGTTCTACGTATTTCTAAAATAACCGAATCCTCAAAGGGTCTCTGCTAGCTTGGCGTCAAGCATTACGGTCTGCCCCAGGCTGCGAGTTCCTAAAAAATCTCCGCTAGTATGCCCTTGAGGCGAAACTCAATTATTTTGAATTAATCACAGCCAAATTCCTCCAGATTCTCTGCTAGCTTGCTCTAGAGAACTTTAAAAATGACGCTGAGGAATTCCCCAGGAATCGCTGCCAGTTTGCCAACAAAACGGTTTAACGTATTGAAACAACAACTCCTAAATGATCTCTGCTAACTTGCATAGAAAAATTGTATGTACTACAAACCGATTATTACCTCAAGCATCTTTGCTAGCTTGCCAGCGGAAAAATGGCGCAAAATTTATTAACCTAATTTAATTTAAATTCGAGTGAACGAGTGTCGATTTTGTTGCTTCGGAGCTGACCCTAAAATGCCACTTTTAGCAAAGTAAAAAAATTGGCACCTTTCCAGAAATCGCGCTCTTCTCAGTTGGGCGGGATGACTGCCCGGTTTTCCTTGCGGGACCTCGAGGCCGAGGTTACGGTAGTATTCCTCAAAATACGGTAGAATCCTGCCGTCTTTTCCCAAGAAATTTAGGGTATGTGGGGGCCATTCGAGGTCTGGAAACGACGGTTGACTGCAGTAGTAGCTCTGGCCCTGAAATATAAAAGGATTACCTAGGCTTTTGGCCTAGGCTTAGGTTAGGCTTAGGTTTGGCTTAGTCTTCCGCTTAGACTTGGGCTTAGTATCACCTCCGAATTTCTGCAATTATCGGAGAATATATCATTGTACGCACAGCCGAGACGGGAGACCAGAAATTGGGCAGCTGAATTCTAAAAAAATATTTAAGCTGTTGGCTACAAACTACACAACCATAAAACACCGATATAATCTAGTCTACAAATCGCAACGATTAAGGGAGAAAATCAGGTAAAATTCAATTGTGAATCGTATTAAAAAGCAATAAAAGAAAAATTACCAAAGCTGCAGCTCCAACGACTTCCGGGTCCAGCCGCCAAATCTCGATAAAATCCGGCACGAGCCGATCGATCGATTCGCGTAAAGAGTTCTAAAAGACAGATAAAAATTGGTGTAAAATCCGGTCATCTAATTTTATCTAGTGGAGCTTACAGAATCAAATCTAAATTTTTTACCTTCACAACTCCGGCCGGAATCGCGTGGACCAGCACGTCGTCAGCAACAAAAAAGGCGACGTGAAACGGCTCGATTGATTCGGGATTTTCGGCTTTAAAGGTACTGTGAAGCTTAACCTGAGCCCAAGCCAAGCCCAAGCCAAGCCCAAGCCTAAGCAGAAGCGTAGACTTAAGTCCAAACCTAAGCCTAACCTAAGCTCAAGCCTGAGCATAAGCCTCAGCCTATTCTTAAGCCTAAGCCTCAGCATAAGCTTGAGCCCAACCTGAGCTTAAGCCTAATTCTAAGCCTAAGCCTAAGCCTAAGCCAAGACTTTCAACCCACTTTTCGCCACAGCAACCACGGCCCCCTCGAAACTCCCAGCGATCGGTCGCTTGAAGTAGAACACAAGATGCCCGAGACCATAGCGTCTAGGAACGTCCATAGTAGCCTGTGTAGCGGACTTTGGAGCGTTGCGTAGTCGGAGAGGGCGGATTGATTACCGCCTGTCTCGCCCCATATCTCTCGCCGATCAGAAGGCAAAAAGGGCAGGGAGGGGATGACTCAATGGATTGGATAACGGAATTAGGTGGAGGAGGTTTTGGACAATCCTACCTTATATAATTTTGGAGTGTATCTCTGTGTGTGTGTGTGGATGTCACTTTCGAGGCCCGATTTGAGGGCCTTCCCGTGCATAAAATGCCCTAATTCTCCGTCACCCGGGGGAATCGACCCTTCTGTTTCCGATGGCCTTCTTAGAATTTCGATAAAATACAAGTTTACAAAGTTAAACCGGTTTTATTCATTTTTGGGGGTCCCTGAGGGCTAATTTGCATAATGCGCAAAATACAAATTTCCTCATTCTTGCCAGTTGCACTCGCGTGTGTGGCCGGTGGGGGGAAGGGGTCCGAAGGACCCGAGTGATCGGAAAGTCAAATTTATCATGCAAAAACCGCATTCCAGCGCCCAAGGCCCGCGAAGCGGGTTTTGGGCGCTGGTTTAGTAATTATTCTATACAGGGTGTCAATAATTTTAATTAATTTATTAAAATAGCAACCTTAATGTTTTTAATAAGCCTAAATTTTTTGCAGATTCCGTATTAGAACGTAGCTCTAAAAATCGGTCGGTTGGGTTGCTCGAAATCTAAGATTTTGTAGAAATTTTTGTTTAAGAATAGGTTTTGATTTTTTAGAGATTAAACGGATATTCTACAGCGTGTAAATCAATAATAATTCGTTTTATAATGCCTCGAAAATGTAGAAATTCCGTATAAAATATATAGAAAAGTAGCTCCCAAAAATCACCCCGGAATATCGTTTTGTAAATTTTGTTATTTTTATAAATTCCAAAAATTTAATTTAAGATTTTAAATTTAAGTCAGAAATGTTTGAAGAATTGGTGATTTGCTACCATAATGTCGAAATTTCATGGCGTTGAAATTCGGCTTTTTTGATTTTTTTTGCATAGTAATCGGCGTTTTCCGGGAAACTAGCTTGTAAATTTCGGTATTAGTTATGAAATATATAAATTCTGGATTTCGACATTATGAAATTTCGGCATTTTAAAAGTAACCCAACTAGTAATTTTAATAGTTGAAAGTCAATTTGATAGTTTGAAATTTAGGCAAAAATATCTAAACTAAATTTGCTTTTAACTTTAACGTGCAGCTCCCTAAAAAAACAGTAAAAATTGAGCTTTTCCTTTCCTCAACTCTCAAAAACCACCGCCCGCCAAATCCTCAAAATTAGATCGGCAGCGCAAAAAGTGCAGGGATGCGCGGCGTGGATGGATTCCCTATTACCCCCACTCTGCCATTCTATTCCCTAACCATGCTCTGGACAACCTCGACTGTATTTTTCACCATTTTACTATTCACCGGGTATTTTCGGCTTTTCAAAACTTATATTATCATCCTAGAATTTGTTGCGAAAATACGGAAGAGGAGGGCCCGCTGATTAGCCCGGAAGTGCAACGGTAAAACAGCGTTTTTTCCTTTTAAACTTAAATGCGTAATTTATAGAAATTACATTTTATTTTCAGGCAATTAGAACTGGAAGCTGCGCCGAATCCGTTTCTCAACCCGCGCGTACATGTCACATTCCCAGGCGCCGGAAATGTCGACTTGGCCGGCCGGCTTGGTGAGCTTCGAAAGTTTTAAGCTAAGGCAAAGCCTAAGCAAAGCCCCAAGCCCTAAGCCTAAGCCTAAGCAGGTCGAAGCAGGCCTAAGCCTAAGCCTAAGCCAAGCCTAAGGCTAAGTCTAGGCTTATGCCTAAAAGCCAATCCTAAGGCTAAGTATAAGCCTGCCTCGACATACTCTAGTCCTAAGCCTAAGCCTAAATCTAAGCCTAAGCCAAGCCTTGGCTTATTCGATTTAAGCTTGCAAAGCTGGCCCCAAAAGCTTAAACCCCTACTTTCCAGGACCCCCTTGGTATACAAATGACGAGGGGTTGGCCGGAAAAATCTACGAGCAAGTCCCGCATTCGGAATGGCCGGGCACCTATCGACGCCTGTTTGAAGCCCTTCCGCCTGGATTCATCTGGAACGGGCTTGGGCGATGATGGGGAAGCTACTGCAGTTTTTAAAAAATTGAATAAATATATTGATTTCTAAACCTTAGCGTATGCCAACTTAAACGTTCTTTTTCCAAGGTTTTTTCAACATTTTTGCTATGAAATCGACAATTTTGTCTTAAATTATTTATTACGTCAGTAAATACGGCTGGTGATGATTCACGACTTATCAAGCTGGAAAGCCCCCTAAAATGAGACAATAATTCGGGCTCCTGCGTGTATCTATTTAGAGCAGCGGAAGCGAGTCATATCTCGTGGAAAAACGGCTCCCCGGTTCCGTCATTTTCTCGCCGGTATTTAGCCTGACCGCAGGGCCGGAAATGCACAGTTTTATCTCAAATTTTTGCATTTTCTCCCTCTTCTCAGCATTTTTGTTTCCTAATTGAATTTTGCGCTTAATTGGTTTTAGATTTGACATTTTTTATCTGTGAAAAAAATATGCGCCATAATGGTTTTTTCTTAATGATTGTTTATGGTTTTAGAAATGGAGACGGAAAAGCAAAAGTTCTTCAACTGTCTGCCACTTGCGGTGAGTATGCATTTTGGGTTAGCAGGCTAGCAGTGTTCATTGAGGAAATCGAGGTTTGGCTAGCAGAGATCATTGAGGAAGCGAGGGCAGGCTAGCAAAGATCATTGGGGAAATGATGGGCTGGCTAGCAGCGGTCATTGAGGAAGAGATAATTGAGGAAATGATGGGCTGGCTAGCAGAGATCATTGAGGAGGCTCGCGTAGGCTAGCAGAGTTTCTTTAGGAAATAAATTCCACCATCAATTCCAGTGGTCCGTCTACACCTCCACTTCCATCTTCTGGGCCGCCCAGCTCACGCTATCGATTTTGTTCGTCACGCAGGGCGTGAGTTGTAGTGCTCTGTACACAACGCTCCTCCTTACAGTATTATCCGATACTGGCGGCAATTCTTTTATGCTTCATCTTCATCATTATTTCTATCATCGGCACGATGCGGCAGAATACGTGCATGCTGTGGCTGTACCTCATTTATGCTGTAGGTTTTGTACAAAGCATTTAAAGGGACTGGCAAGGCATCCCCCACCCCCGATATCGTCAAAAACAGCCTTTTATCAAGCAAATTTCCTCAAAAATCACTGCCAGCTTGCCCTGTTTCAGATCCTGGTATGCCTTGGCCTCGGCGGCATCTTCTTTTGGATGCTCTACATTGTAATCCGAGGCAATGCCAATCTATTCCATACTTATTGCGAGCTAAACACGAAAAGTGATAGCTGCAATGCAAGTGAGTGATTGACTATCGTTTAACAAAAACACCTTTTTTTCAGCAGCTCGGAAAATTGGGGGCCTTGCGCTGGGCATGGCAGCCGTGGGCCTGGCTTCCGGTGGCTATGCTCTGAAATGTGTGCATGCTTACATTGCCCATGTTGAGAAGAAGCCGAAGAAGATACGACAAGAAACGTGAGTAGAAATGCATTGAGGAAGCGAGGGCAGGCTAGCAGAGTTCATTGAGGAAGATAGGTCAGGCTAGCAGATATCGTTGAGGAAGTGAGGGCAGGCTGGCAGAGAGCATTGAGGAGGCGGTGGCAGGCTAGCAGAGATGAGGAAGCGAGGGTAGGCTAGCAGAGAGCATTGAGGAAGCGAGGGTAGGCTAGCAGAGATCATTGAGGAATCGGGAACAGGCTAGTGAAGATCATTCTCAATTTTTCAGCTGTTCCTCCCTCCCACCTCCAGCTCCAGGCCTAATGCCTGCTCAAACTGGCATGAACGTTGTGATGGTAGGTTTAAAAGACTAATTTTTATGCAAATTTTACCTCAGCTTCAACCCCAACCAATCGGCTATCCGATGAATGTGATGTACACCGCGCAGCAACCTGGCATCGGCTACGTGCAGTAAGTTTCTTACAATGTTTTAAGGATCTGGACGACCTCGCCCGTTTTTTCATAACGTAACCAGTTGGCTTTCGGCCAATTTTAGACCAGGTCGGAATTACACGGACCGGAACGCAAGGGAATACCATTGACATCCCGATATTTTAGGGCTCCCATCGTTCAGCCGGTTCGTCCTGTCGAACAACCCGCACCTCCTCCGCCTCGTAGTCTCTTCCTGGAGGTATCTAACTTTCGAATTAGCCCATAACCGAATCGGGCTTGAAAAGATTTGTCTTTGGATTTTTTTCACGCCTTCATCCCTGCCCGAGCCCAACATTCGCCCTTTGCAAATGTCTCCTTCAGAAGACAAAAACTACAAACAGGACCCTTCTGCCTCTTTATTAGTGAATGACTGACTTCCGGTCTTTGCTAATTATTCTACCAAGAGGTTTACAAAAAAACGATAAATTTTAATAGGGAAAAAAGGCTAATTTAAAGCTGAAGTGCAAACATCCCGACATTACGCACCTAATGACGTATTTTTCGTCTCTAATACCCGTCCTCTTCTTGGATATCTCTCTACCTCTCTGATGCAAGTGGCCACAAATAAACCTATTTTTTATATATGTAGGTCCGAGTCGCTCTCGTCGCTTTTGACATCTTTAGATGCCCACCTTTGATTCAACCCTCTACTTTTTGTTTTTAGTTTCTCTCGTCTCCTTCACCGCCCGCCCAGCCCAACGATCCGCAAAACAGCCAGCAAAGGCTCCTTGGCGCGGCCTAGCCACCGAAACTACAAACTTTGAGGCCGATCGCGGCCAAAATGATCTCTATTATGTTGAAATTAGAAATGACTGACATTGCCGTTTCTTTCATTAATGTATTCAATTACAGCCAAACGGTTAGCAAAAATAAATCGATGAACATTGTTGAAGCTAGAAATAAGGCAGAAAAAGCATAAAAATGCCAAATTTCCCTCCCCACTCTCTCACCTTTCACTCTTTCTCTCTTACTCTTTCTCGCTCTCACCCCCTCTACCTTTCTCTCTCTTTCTATCTTTCTCTCTCTCGCTCTCTCTCTCTCGCTCTCTCACTCTTCTTCTCGAATTTCTCGCTCGCTCTCTCTGCTCTCTCTCTCGCGCTCTCTCTTTCTCCTGCTCATTGACTCCACTATACTCCTAAAAGACGAGACAGAACTTGATTACCCGCAAGATTCGTCAATTTCACAAGAGACCCAGGCGGTCATGACGTCTTCAGCTGTTCCGTTTTTTGATTAGGGGATGAATCAGCATGGGGATGGGAGGGTGGAAATGGCCGCCTTATCAACACCGCTCAAAAAGCCCCTAAACTCCAAAAAAAGTGGAAGAGAATGGAAAGGGGTGAGCCCGGGTTCGATTCTGATAACCCCAAGTTTGGCCATTGCTTTTGTCATTTTTCCATTTTCTGGGCCGATTTCCGTTATACGCCACTTTACATGTGTTGCTTTATTGTTTTTCAACCTTTTGGTCTAAAAGCAAAAAGCCGGGCAAGGTGAGGGAATCGAACCCAGGTCGCTTGCCTGGTTGGCGAGGTTTAACCAATCGGCCATGAGCGGAATTCCGCGGAAGAAGTCGTAATATTTTTTATTTTTCAGCTTGACAAACATGAGCCGACAAAAGTGGTGCTGCTGCTTGCCGCTTTCGGTAGGTCAATTAATGAGACGCATGCCAACAGGGATTCTTTGTGGAATTCGAAAAGGAAGGCAGGCTAGCACAGTTTCTTGGCCGAATCAAAGAGACGGGGCAGGCTAGCAGAAATCTTTTAGGAAGTGAACATGGCCGGCTAGCAAAACACTTTAGAAAAGCACGCATTTCAGTGGTCCGTCTACGCGTCAACGTTCATCTGCTGGGTGACGCAGCTCGCGCTGTCGATTCTATTTATTACGCAGGGTGTAAGTAATGCCAATCTCTACGTAATGCTCCTCCTTACAGTCCTACCCGAGCTACGGTACCATCGGCGTTTGCTGCATGTTCTTCATCATCGCCATTGTTGGCATTATGCGTCAAAATACGTGCATGCTGCGTTTTTATCAGATTTATACGGTGGGTGGAGTGTATTTTGGAGGGGTGGGTAGATAGCAGAGATCATTGAGGAAGAGAGGGCAGGGCTAGCAGAGATCATTGAGGAAGAGAGGGCAGGCTGGCAGAGATCATTGAGGAAGAGAGGGCAGGCTAGCAGAGATCATTGAGGAAGGGAGGGCAGGCTAGCAGAGATCATGGAAGAGAGGGCAGCAGAGATTCCTCGGGAATCAAGGAGTTTTCCTGACGGCAGGAAGTCTTTCGCCTTTCGCAGCCGATTTTCCCCAAGAATCACCGCTAGCCTGCCCTTTTCAGACGTTGCTGCTCATCGGCCTGATCGGCATCATCGGCTGGATGTGCTACATCACCGTCCGGGGGGATGACAATGTTTTTTATGATAACTGCGTCGCTGATAAGTACTATGACAATGGATGTAAAGGAGGTTGGTTTTATAGATTTTTCTATTTCAGAGGCAAACAAGTTAATCTTCTTCAGACGCCCGGCGCATCGCCATACTGGCCATCATCTTCGCGCTGGTCGGGCTGGCCGCGGTGATGACGGCATTAAGAAGTGTTCATACTTATATTGACTATATTGTGATGAAGCGAATGGCTCGGCCGGATCCGTGAGTTTTTAAAGGGACTTAGAAGTGATAGGAAGGAAAAGGAGAGCGGGTTAGCAGAGATGTCCGGGGAAACGAGGGCAGGCTAGCAGGGATCTTTGAGGAAGCGAGGACAGGCTAGCAGAAATCATTGAGGAATCAAGGGCATGGTAGCAGAGATCATTGAGGAAGTGAGGGCAGGCTAGCAGAGATCATTGAGGAAGTGAGGGCAGGCTAGCGGAGCTCTTGTGCGAAATTTCCCTCTTTCCAGCTGTTGCCAAGCCCCGCCCCCAGCCCCACTTCCACAACCCGGAATGAACGTCAATGTGGTGGTAAGTGGCATTAAGATACCTACCGTACTCCTGGCCCGCAAATACCGAATTATCATGCCGATTTTCCGATTTCTTCAGGTTCAACCCCAGACCGGCGGCTATCCGGTCAGCTATGTCTATGCGCACAGCCGGGCGTGCATTATCAACAGTAAGCTTTCAAAAATGGCGGTCTCGCTCTCTCTCTCTCTCGCTCTCTCTCTCTCTCTCTCTCTCTCTCTGTCTGTCTCTCCATCTCACTCGGTCTCTTTGTCATTCTCTGCAGTGTCTCTGGCTTTCTCGCTCTCTCTTTCTCTCTCTCTCTCTCTCCTCTCTCTCGTCCCTCTCTCAAGCTCTCTCAAACGTTCGCTCTCTCGTCTCTCTCTCGATTGCGAGAAAGAAACTATATTCGAATTCGTACCTAATTTCAGACAACCAACCGTCCCACCGGCCTACCAATCAGTCTATCCGACGTATCCGGCTCAGACTCCTGGCGGTAAATCAATAGTGCTCATAAGGCCCTTGTTTTTAGCCTCAGCCTCCGCCCCTCCTCCACCGTATCCAAACCTTGGCGAGCCGGGCAAATATTGATTTTTGTGAAGCATTGGTGTTTTCAGTGTATCAACGCACTAATGAAAAGTTGTGATGTATTTTCTGCAAAAACGGGTAGTTGGGAATAAAATACTTGCCTTAAAATTCTGTTATTTGCAAGGCGAGAGAAAGACCTCCCGCTGGCCCCTAGTCGGCGCAGATGACGTCGTTCACGGTGTTCTGCCCTTCTTCCATGCTGGTGGCCTGTTGACACTCTATACGATGCTCCTCCAGGGGGCCACCGTAGTCCTTAACGACCGCTTTGATCCGCAACAATTTTTAGCGACAATTGAGGCTTATAAGGTAGTTTTCTTCTCTCTCTCTCTCTCTCTCTCTCTCTCTCTCTAATTTTTCAGGTTACCGTCATCAACGTCGTGCCCCCCATTCTCTCCTACCTCGCCACATCTCCACTTCTCAAAGAATTCGACCTCGAATCCCTGCGGATGATTTATGTAGTTTTTTCCAGATTTTTTAGTTTTTATCTTTATTAAATGCATTAAGTCGCTTTAAATAATCGATATTTTTAGGTGGGCGCTGCTCGAGTTGCTCCGGAATTAATCCAAAAAACGCGACGCCTTCAGCCAGCCGTCAGGTCGTCAGTGTACGGTAGTTTGGGGGCAATTTTAAGAATTCGAAGCTTCAGCCTAAGCCTAAGCCTAGACCTAGGCCTAAACCTAAGTCTTGGCGAAGCCTAACGTAAGCCTAAACCTAAACCTAGACCTACACCAACTAAACCTGAGTCCAAGCCTAAGCGATGCCTAAACCTAAGCCCAAGCCCAAGTCTAAGCCTAAGCCTCAGAAAGCTTACCCAGAAAGCTGACATTACAGTATACGGCATGACGGAGGCCGGACTACTAATTTTCATGACCCCACCCGACAACGATAGGCTCGATTCCGTGGGACTACCCCTGCCAGGGGTGGAATACAAGGTAAGGCTTAACTTATAATTTAAATCGTATATCTTTTTTAGCAAATTAATGTAAGTTTTTGCAAATTCAACTCTCAGATCCTCGACCCGTCCGGAAATGCGGTAGATGTCGATATTCCGGGCGAGCTGTACCTCCGGACGCCTTGCCTTTTAGCTGGCTATCGTAATGGGGAGAAGCTGGATTTCTTGAGGTGAAAATTTCTGATGATCTTTCTAGCCTACCTCTCCTTCCTCAATGATCTTTGCTAGCCTCCCCTCTCTTCCTCAATGACCTCTGCTAGCCTGCCCTCTCTTCCTCAATGATCTCTACTAGCCTGCCCCCCACTTCCTCAATGATCTCTGCTAGCATGCCTGTATCCAGCCCTATCCCCTTCCTTTAAAGCCCGGATGGCTGGTTTCCGAGTGGTGACCTTGCTCGCGTCGACGCCGATGGTTTCGTCTCCATTGTAGGCCGCACAAAGGAGATGATCAAAGTGCGAGGCTGGCAGGTAAAGTCTTTTTGGATTACCGCAGTTTCTATTTTCCGCTACTTTCCAAAACATCCAATTTTCTGGTGCAAATTTCCATTTTTAATTCCCATATTTCCAGGTGTCCCCCTACGAGCTCGAGGAGGCCATAAAAAGCAATATTTTTGGTGTTGAGGACGTGGCCGTGATAGGTGTGGAAGTTGAGGAAGGGCTAAGAAAATCTGGATGCACCACGGCGGCTACCGTACCTCAATCGATTGGCCAGCGCCCCTATGCTTTCGTGGTAGGACCCGAGTGTGATCCGGAGGCTGTGAGGAGATTTGTGGAAGGTGGGCGTTGGTTAAATAAGCTTAAGTCGGAGTTAAGCCCAAGCTTAAGCCTCCGCCTAACCCTGAGCCTAAACCTGCGCACAAGCCTAACCCTAACCTGAACCGAAGCCTAACCCTAAGCCGAAGCCTAAGCCTGGGCCTAAGCCTGATTCTGAGCCTAAGCCTAAGCCTAAGCAAACGATTCCAGAAAACTTCGTCTCCTACAAGCACCTGGCTGGGGTCTCGATTGTTGACGAGTTGCCAAGGACGGCTTCCGGGAAGCTGTGCCGTCACAAATTGCTAGAATTTCCTCGTACACTAGACGAATAAAGGCCGTTTTCGAAATAAACGATTTTTATAGTTCTCAAAAATCTCCGCTATTTGGCGAGAGAAAGAGAGAGAGACAGCGAAAGAGAGAGGAGAGAGAGCGAGAGAGTGAGTGAGTGAAAGAGACGGAGAGACGACAGCAAGACAGACGAATTTATTCAACTCTTAAAATGGACACTTGCTGTCGGGGACCTGCGAAGGGCACGTCTGCTGTTGGAAGCACTATAATGAAAAAATATAGTAATCAGGATCTCTAAGTATCTTTGCTAGCCTGTCCTCCTTAAAAAAACTCACATTACAAAGCTGGGAGATTCCGTCAATTTGAGGGTACAGCATAGGCACCACGAAGCTGGTCAGGACGAACTGGAGGAGGGAGCCCATCTCATCTTTGTCGTCGCACTAAAAGGAGGCTTGGACGCTACGCCCAAGCTAAGCTCAAGTCTAAGCCCAAGCTAGCTTAATCGATGACTTACCGGCAACTGTATCCCCACCAGCGGCGCGATCAGCTTGCACACCTTCATCACCACGTCCAGTAACGCGTTGAAGATCTGGGAATATTATCGGTAGCGAGAGAGAGCGAGAAAGAGAGAGAGCCAGAGAGAGAGAGAGAGGGAGAGACGGAGAGAGCCAGTTTTCCCTGCCAAAAACCAGCCTACTTACCCCTTCCGTAAATAACGACTGCGTCAGGAATTCCGTAAGCTGTAAAAACGAAATTTCCGCACTTTTTAAAACCACCTACCGTACCACAGAGAGCACACTCTGGCGGGAATGGACTATCTCGAATATGTGGACCTGCGCCGACAATTCCGCAACCGTCCTTTGGATCCACGCGGAATGCTAGCGTTTTTAGGACGGATTTGGACAAGAGTTGGCCGTGCGAGAGCTGGAAATAGGTTACTAAAACTTTTAAGCTAATTTTAAAGGCCGTGAGAAGCCAAATCCACATATCGCGGAAAGCGAATTTGAAAATTTCCTATTTTTTTAAACTCCTTTTGGTCCGAATTTTTTTGGATGGTTAAAGCATTATATAAACTACCGGTCCAAAAAATTTGAAACAAAAATCTAAACTAAGAAATCTTTAGCAAAAATACTGCGCATTTCATTTTTCAGGGTATAACTTCTTTGTTTCATATTATTTTGATCTGAAGTTTGGAAGGTATATGGTGTTTTACATTTTAAATTTCGGATAAAATTTGTTTTGATGCTAATCTAAGAAAGGTATAGCAAAAAGGCGGCTTACCCTCCCCTGCACCTCCGCCTCGCACATTTTCAGGTCGGGACGCCCGGAGCATAGCGTAGTCAAAGCTTCGCGTAGGTCCTCATAGAGCTTTTCCTAAGAGTATGCTAATTTGGTATAATTTTTGACACCGACCATCTCTAGGGCAACCTCAGAAGTATATGTACAAAGTCCAGAAGCGGGAATCGGCCTCGGGGTGCTGCAAATCGAGGAGCAGTCGCCGAATTCGGAGGCCTGGAAACGGGGTAGCTAAGAGAAATTTTTTGGGAAGAAAAAGAGAAAGAGAGCGAGAGAGAGCGAGAAAGAGAGAGAGAGAGTGGGGGATCGAACCACTTTTACCCACCTTGATCGTCAAATACCTCGTCATCCGATCAGCCGCCTTCTCGGCCACCGAAAATTTCAAAGTTTGCAAATCTCGGTTAAACTAAACCCACAATTCCACAAAATTCCGGCCGGCCTTGAGCGTGGAGCTGCTGGCAGGCAGCTTGAAGTTTGGAGTGAAGCTGAAAGGAGGTTTCGAGCGACTTCTTTTTCAGCCTGTACATTTTTGCCTAGCTGAGCCCTCTAAAATCGCAAAATTGTCGATTTTGATGGTTCAACCTTCAAAATAATCTATAAAATACCTTATGCTAATTACTTGTTAGAAAGCGTCGAAGTGAGCCTCTCGCAGCCTAGCATAGTCGATTTTGCCTTGCCGATCCCTTTAAAAATTGCAACAGCTGGTTTTTAAGTGTATTCCTCGTAAAATCAACTAAAAATAATTTCCAAAGTCTTTATCCTACGTTTAAGTCGTATATTGATTCTTAACCTTTACAAACATTTTAAACCAACATTGTTTTTGAAATCCTTGCCCACCGATTGTTGACTGAATTGGCAAAGTGAGCAGCCGGTAAACTAAACAAAAAAAAATAGATATGAACGATTTCACTTTTTTAGAGCACCTACCGCCTGCCCGACAACATCAAGAAGTTCGTGTTGGCTTGAAAGCCCTGGAAAATTAGTTTGAAAGAATTTCAGTTATTTTCCATACCGATTAAAGCCAGAAATACACAGCGCTCGGCCCGTCATTTTGGTCGAACTTCTTCGGGCTGCCAAATTCTCTTATCGAATCTCGATGGCGACTTCATCTGAGTCTCTGCCCTTTCCGGCTAAAGATAAACACGTAAAAATCGATGAATGGGTCCGGAAGGTACAAAAAAATTAAATTTGCTTGAAATTGAAGTACGTGAAAACTCATGAAAGGTAAAAAAATCCTAAGCTACCTCTGCCAGCCTGCCCTCCCTGCCCTCGCTTCCTCAAATCTCTGTACCTACCCACGGTTCCTCAATGACCCCTGCTAGCCTGCCCTCAGTTCCGCAATGATCTCTGCAAGTTATCCCCAGGGCAAACTGGCAGAGATCATTTGCACTCAGGTCCCACCAAGATTTCAGCCCGTTTGAAATCCAGCCGAGTTCATTCTCCCCTCCAGGCGCACACCGGATGTTTACCCAACCGAATTTATTAGGGGAGGGTGGTGGGGGGCAGTCTTGCGCGCGTTTTGCCACACACAACCAAATTGCGGCCCGGGGTTTGGCAACGAAGTTCGCAGACTAAACGGCGCGCGCCTTTCCGGTCATACTTACCCGGGCGTATAACTTTAAAGGAACTGTGAAGGCAGAGTCCATGGCCTGAATTTCGTTCCTCAGGAATCGCTGCTAGTTGTTTTTAGTTTAAGATAGGGATATCTACTTTAAAGGGATAGGCCTGACGCTAAGCCTAAGCCTGAATCTAAGCCTAATCCTAAGCCTAAGCCAAGTTTAAGCCAAAGCCAAGCTTCAATCAAAGCAAACCCAAGTCTAAGCCAAGCCCAACCCTGAGCCGAAGCCAAGCATAAGCCAAGCTTAAGTCGAGTCTCAAGCCCGTTTCCCAAGTAATCTCTGCTAGCTAGCCCCTTTTTTTTCAAGCCCCGCCATATTAGCCTCTTGAAGAATCCCACCTCATAGATTTCCTCAATAATCCCTGCTACCTGGCCCATCATCGTTGTTGTCTCGTGTATCGTTGCCGAATCGGGGGGTGTTCCACCTAGTGGAATGGGGGAAATGGGATTTAGTACGGGAGGGCAATCCTAAAAGGTGGACCCAACTACTAGAGCTGCCCTGCCCTCCCCCCACCTAATCTAATAGACAGCATCCATTCCAAATCTTGGACTTTCGGTGGGCACAAACAATTCTGAGGTTGGGTAGGATTCCTCATCGTTGTCTGCTAGTTTTCCCTGAAAAATTTTGCGTTACTGTCCCTTTAAAAGAGGTTGTCTCTTTGTCTCTCTAGTATTTTTCACTTGCTTTCTCTCTCTCCCTCTGTTTTGCTCGATTCTCGCTCTTTCTCCCGCTTCTCGCTTTCTCTAGCTTTCTCTCGCCTTCTTTCCTTCTTCTCCTTCTCTCACTCCTCTTTTTCTCGCTGTCAATCTTCTCTTCTTCTCTCTCTCTCTCTCCTCACCTCTCTCTCTCTCTCCCCAAAATCTTGGTACCCATTACCGAGTCATACCCGACCCCCGAATGACCCGTTTCCGGCTGCAGAGGAACCTGTCAGCCAGCCTCTGGAGTCGGATTTTACTCACTACCTATCATACTCCATTCCCGTCCTTCTTCTTCTATTTTTTCCGATTCCATACTATGGATGATACCGTAGAACCTACTGTAGCGATGCTACGCACCACACAATATGAATCGATCGCCCTGTCGCCGTCGTTGTACTCGAGAAGGTCGAACAGGTCTGGTTTATGGAATCTAGGATTTATAGGGGCATGCTAGCAGGAATCATTGAGGAAGTGGATTCTATTCAGAATTTTGGATCGACTTTAACGAATTTTTATCCTTTTTCAGATCCTCCCGCTCTGTCTCTCGATCTCCAAGTATTTGCACTGAACTCCCCGATCTCCGCGACGTCGCTGGGGAGGAGGAGGTGATTTTGAGCACGATGTTTGAACACAATTTATAACTAAAACCTCTAGAAAAACAACATTTTAACAGAATCTATAGCTCTTTTTTGTGGTGTGGGTGCAGGTCGCTTCGCATGCTGTGGAGGGCTTTTTGTAGAGCATCGCGGATGGCGCTCATCTTGTCGAATACTTCTTCGGGGGATTTGTTTTCTTCGAGGGATGCTTCCTAAAAATGTCTATCATTTCGTTTCCCCTCTCTCTCTCTCCTCTCTCTCTCTCTCTCCCCTCTCTCTCCAACTTACAAGTCCAGTGAATAACGCTCCAATGTTCGGCACATAGGGAAGAACGATCTTCGTCACATGCTCAAAGACCTGAAAATGAATATTGAGGCTCTTGCTCCATCTCTCTCTCCCTCTCTCTCTCTCTCTCGCTCTCTTTCTCTAACTTACCGAAGCCATGAATCCCATGCCCATAAAGCCCTTAATCTCCTCGACGACCATCTTCTTGTTGGTCGTCTCCAGATAGTCGTCCAGCTGCCCCAGCAGCCCTTCGATTTTCCGGAAATCATCTTCGGACAGTTCTAGCTGAATAAATTGAAGCTAGCAGAGATCTTTGAGGAATTATTATGTCACGATGCCTTAGCTATGTTTTACTCAGCTGCTGAGCCTATCTGTCAAGAATCTCGCTAGAATCTGCTTTCCTCAATGATCTCTGCTTACCTGTTCTTCAACATTTATACTAAACTGCCTGTTCTGCTTCTAATGTCGCCACCTCCGCGTTATAATGGCTCTCACAGTCTGTCCTCGCTTTCTCAAATTCATGTGTTTTGCTCAATGATCTTGCCAGCCGCGTCGTTCAGACCGCACCCGCCTGCTTGCCTCAAACTCAGCAAATTTGAATGATCTCTGACTAGCCCTTCTCAAGATCTTGCAGTTTCCATTCCTAAAACCTGCCAGCCTGTACGCTTTCAAGTTGCTATCGTGAAAATTCTCTGCTAGCCTGCCCTCGCTTCCTCAATGACCTCTGCTAGCTTGCCCTCACTTCCTCAAAGATCGCTGCTAGCTTGCCCTCGCTTCCTCAATGATCTCTGCTAGCCTGCCTCGCTTCCTCAATGATCCTCTAGCTGGTTTGCGCCTCTCTTCCTAAATCTCTGCTAGCCTGCCCCTTCCCAAACATCCTGCTAGCCCACCTCTTCATGATCCTCCTCCTCTTCTGCTGGTTCTCGTATCTCCAATTCTTCTTCTCCTTTCGCCTCATCACCAGCTCGCACAACCGCAATAGATCCGATGCAAATTGCTAGCAAAATGACACGTTTCATAGCCGGGTAATATTTCGTGAAAATGGACGTGGCGAGGGCTCCCCATTTCCGGTGCCGACGCCACTAATAGCCCCCCGATTTTGCGGGTGTCATTTTTAGAGGATTATTTTCGTGCGCGGTGAGCTCGTGCTCCCGGAAAAATGAGCATCAAATATGGAGATGGAGCAAGAGAACGTTGGCGCATTAATGGGAACTTTTTCCGCAAAGAATCACCGCTAGTTGACCTCTTAAAATGCTAAAAATGATGTTTTTTAAATTTTGATACACTGAAGACAAGCGCAGTTGTGCCCTTCCTCAAAAAATCTCTGCTAGCTTGCCCTGCTTCTCGTATTTTCTAGGAAGCGAGAACAGAAGCACATTTCAAACCTCATTCAATCGAAAAGCCCCTCCTGTCTTGGCCCATTTCGAGGGTTTATGGGGTGCCGCCAGGGCGATGGGCCGATTTCTTCCTATATTCCGCTCCCTTCTTCACCTCAATTGACTTGCGCAGTCCTTTAAAATAGAATTCCTGGTATCCCCCTAGTGCGACAATTTTAAAAAACCCAAGGTTTTTAACGCTTAGCCAGGTGGCTCAGGTAAGACTCTAGCCTGTCACCCGGCGGGTCCGAGTTCGATCCCGGGGACTTTGCTTTTGCGGAAAAAAGTTATTCAGATGTTCTTCGTCTTAAATACAAGTTTACGCTATTAATGCCGAAAATGGCTGGAAATCCAAGTACAATCTCTTCTCTCTCCTCTCTCTCTCTCTCTCTCTCTCTCTCTCTCTCCTCTCTCTCTTTCGCCGATCCTAACAACAAAAATCAGGAATTTTCCACATCATTCCGCCCCTAACGTAAAGAGTTTTCCGGCGGAACTAATTCACAAGGCAAAGCAAACAATAGCTTCCACCTGACTACCCTTTTGCAATTTGCTTAATGGCCGCCCAGCCAACCCGATTTCTGCTTCCCCCTATCCCGCCTGGCTCCAAATTACGCCTGGATTCCATCCTCTAAATCCTAATAATCTAATCACTCAGACGATGGCCGTGGTCAATTTGATGAAGGTTTGTCGGTACGGGGGGATTAAGGGGATTTTAAAGGGGTCGGGAAGGTATAGACCTTGGCAGGCCGCCAATTCTGAACAGATCGCTTCGGACCCCTCGAGATGTTTTAATTTTTTATATTTTTCAAAGACCAGTCTTTAATTTTTTTGCTAAAAAATGTCTGCAAAATTTATGGCAGAAGCTGAAAAATACCGAATTTAGAAAGTACAATTCTCAAATACGATTTTTAGGGTTCTATGATAGTGAAACTGAAAAAAATCAGAAATAGAATTTTGAATTCATGAATTTAAGAAAATCGCACCATATTTTAATGGGATGAATATTTAAAGGGACCTGCAAGTCAGGATTTTCGTGGATTCTTAGTGCAAAAATTACAGAATTTCTGCTTTCTCCGATGATCTCTGCTAGCCTCCTCGACTTCCCAAATGATCTCTGCTATTTTGGCCCCAACTTCTCCCAAATTTTCCCTGCTAGCCTGCCCTACCCAACTCCCTAGCAAACTTTTCCGACCCCATACCCCTTCCACCAAGTAGTCCATTTCCTGTCCGCATCAATTCATGCCCTTCTGGATTCGCTCCGGGACCCCGGCCCGGCCTAACAAGCCCAACTTTTTACGGGCTACACCTTTTTACGATTAGTTTCTATTTTTTCTGATTTTGATCGATTTTCTGGGCGCTGATGATCGGAAATCTGCTGCAGTTCTTCCCGTTCGATCGGGTGGAGGAGGTGCTGGAAATTTGAATTTTTTTGGCGATCGTATTTTTTGCTTGCTTCTATTAACTTTTTATGGATAATTTTAGAAACCAAATTGATCTCTGCTAGTCTGCGGTCGATTCCTCAATGATCTTAGCCTGCCTCGTTCTCAATGATTTGCTAGCCTGCCCTCGTTTCAGACCCTGCTAGCCTGCCATCGTTTCCTCATCTCACCTACCCCTCCTCAAGTCTTGCTAGCCTGCCCTCAATCCCATTCCGTTATACTACTCTTTGCCCCTATATTTCAAGATCTTGACTGCCTGTCTGTCACCCATCCTCCCCAAGGGCCTCCTCCTCCCCGAAATGGCCCCCAGAAGTGTCAACATGTCGCTGGTTGCTCGTCTTCCGCAGGGCCGTAAACTATTTCTCCCTCCTCCGCCTCCTCTTTGACTTCAGAGCCTCAGCTCCACCATCCCCTTTTTTCGGGGAGGACGAAGACAAATGGCAACATGGTCAAGTAGCTGCAAGGGATTAGTCGCACTCCCCATTGAGGGGGAGGTCTGGGAGAAGCTCGTTCTATTTTGGTTTAGTTTAAAAAAAAAGCAAAGGGGGGCGCACTCCCCATTGGGGGGCAAAACCTAAGCCTAAGCGTAGCCTAAACTTAAGCCGAAGCCGGAGCCTAAGCCTAAGTCAAGCCCACGCCTAAGCTGAAGCCTAAGCCTAGACTACTCTTCACGTACCTTCCCCAATTTCCTTTGCTAGACTGCCTCTCCTTCTACCCTCCTTCAACTCTTTTTTCATAGTATTCTAATCCCGTCCCCCATTCCTTGTCCAAAATTACCTAAAAACACCCAGAAATGGGACACTTTGGCTAAGCCACTCTGCCCAGGGTGGTCAACTACTATCTGGAGGTCTAGGAATTGAGAATGCTTTGAAATTTGTAGCTACTAGATTTTACCTCTACTCCTAGATTCCTTGCTCCCCGATTCCCATTTATTTCTATTTGAATTCCCTTAAATCTCGCCCTGCCAACTCCAAGCTCCCAGCTCCACGATGCGACTGTTGGGAAGTTACCCACCGACCCGCATCGCGCGCAGCCAGACCACGATCTCATTACGAGGCGGATATCTGGTGTCCAGGGTATTGCAACGGAACGTCAGCCTGAGAATCTGGTTCTTTCTATCGTATTCTCTACAGTACTTTACTGTACTTTTTACATCTACTGTCCACTAAAAAATACGTAATTTTTAAACATTTAAGCTCGGAATGAGAGTAGCCAGGCCTAAGCCTAACCTAAGCCTACGCCTGAGTCTAGGCCTGGGCAGAAGCCTGAGCTTAAGCCCAAGCCAAGTCTCAGCTTAGCCTAAATTAAGCCTAAGCCTGAGCCTAAGCTTAAGCCTAAGCCCAAACCTACTACTGAACAAAAATTTCTACAGGTTTTCCTATTTTCTTGACAGTATCCGCTACAGTATTCCTACACTACGATCTACAGTATCCCCTTGAAAACACGACCTCCTACAGTATGCTCTACCGTAACCCGATCTTCTCCCCGTCAAATGCACGTTTTTCTACCACTTTTGGAATGTTAGATTTTCCCCATTTTCCCCTTTTTGCACCCATTTCTCCCCTCTATTTTAGAGAATAACAAAATGCTCCATGCCGAGGTACGGTAACCACCCGCTAAATTCCCTATTTTCCGTCCTGTTTTCGGCATTTTCCTCAGTTGATAGCATGCTGCTTCTCTAATTTTTCTCGATTTTTATTTTCACATTTTCTGTTGTTCTGCATGCGGGTGGGGGTTTTTTAAAAGGTTCATTCCAGCGGGAAAATGTCAAAAAATCCCAAAGAATTGCTGTTAGCTCACCTGGAGGTTCCAAAAAAAAACCCCAATTTCTGCTACTTGTCTTTACAAAGCCTTTAAAATTGAGCTCGTGCTCAAGAACCCCAAGGATTTCTGCTAGCTTGCCCTTGACTTTACAAACCCTGAAAAAATGAGCTCGTGCTCAAATTCCACAATAATCTCTGCTAGCTGACCTGGAAAAGCAGGATAACCCTATAATTCATTTAAAATGGATCAATTTTCAGGGCATGCTAGCAGAGATTTTTGAGAATTTTTAAAGAGCCTTGGTTTTAGGCCTAAAAATCTGGCGCGACGTTTAGCCGGGGGGCATGGTGTTTCCGAATAATAGTAAGCCACTGGGGAGCATGGGAATTGAAAGAACCGGAAGTCAGAGAGAGAGAGGAGAGAGAGAGAGAGAGAGAGAGAGACAAACCCCTTTTCAGGTGTGGCGTCAAAAGATGCTGGAGGGCGGGCACGCGGCACGCATCGTGCGCCGCGGAGGCATAGCAGGTGTGTTCGTAGGAGCATTGCGGAATACCGTAGCATCCGATACCGTAAGACGCCGGTACTGTATTCCATTGGCCACCTAATTACAATCCGGTACTCTGCTATATTCTAAAAATTTACTAAAGCTATTCAAGTTCGCTAGTACGCTACAGTCCTATTGACACATCATTACCGTCTCCTTTTCATTAGCTTAAGCCTAAGTCTAAGCTACCGTAACACTCGCGATACACCTTATTTAACATCGGGATGGAATCTCTGGCATTGGCCTTTGAAGAAGGTATCGAAAAACTAGGTTAAATCTGACTTTGAAACTATTTTTCTTGTTTGAATTAGTTTACTTTAATTTGAAACTGTTTTAGATGGCATGGACCTGACTGGAGAGGGTCAAGAAGAGGAGGAAGAACTGACGCTGGGAGGAAAAATACGACAAAAGATACGGTACTATCGCACCAGCTATTTCTCTCCCTCTCTCCTTTCTCTCTCTCCCGCTCTCTCTCACTCTCTCACTTTTCAATTCGGATTTTTGCAGCCTGGCACTCCCCCACATCTTGCTCATCTCCGCCACAACCCTTTATATAACAGGAGGAGCATGGGTCTTTCAGGTATGCTGGTTTTATGCCATTTTAAACCTATTTTGCTAGTCTATCGAGATCCCCTACGAAACACAACGACGAAACGTTCATCTTGCCCAGATTCAGAAGGCACAGGTAAGGGTTTCAGAGCGAGAGAGAGAGAGACAGAGAGAGAGAGAGAGACAGAGAGAAGAGACAGAGAGAGAGAGAGAGAAGAGAGAGAGAGAGAGACATTTTTAGGAAGCGCTCCTCGCCGTGGACATCGAATCGGACCCGCACAATGTTACGCTAACCTCACGACTCGACCATCTCACCTACGTTACGCTACTCGCTTACGAAAAGGGCATTAAGGTGAGGCAGACTAGCAGAGATCATTGAGGAAGCCAGGGCTGGCTAGCCGCGACCGTTTGCGTAAAACTGAGCTCCAAATTCCAGCCGATTGACCTCCAAAACTCCACGTTCTCCACAAAATGGGGAATGCCGTCGGCCATTTTCTTCACGACCACCGTACTCACGTCTATTGGTGGGTTACGGGGTCCAGGACCACATGGGTCAGATTTTAGGATATGGCCACTTGATTCCGATCTCCACGAAGGGCCAGATATTCTGTATGGCCTACGCTTTGCTTGGGTAAGGAAATAGAAAGACGCCAGCCAGGCAAAGATAAGCCTAAGCCTAAGCCTAAGTCTAAGCCTAAGTTTGTGCCTAAGCCTAAGCCCAATCTTAAGCCAAATCCCAAGCCTAAGCGAAGCCTAAGCAAAACCTAAACCTAGCCAAAGATTAATCCAAAGCCTATGCTAAGCCTCGGCCTAACAAGTCCATAAAAAATTTTCTGTCATTTCCAGAATCCCCCTAACGCTGATCACCATCGCCGATGTAGCGAAATTCTTCTCGGATCGTCTTGGCGGAAAGGATGATCCTTTTGCTGAGGTACGGTAGAACGGTCGTAGAATAAAACTTGGGCTAAACCGCTGACTCCACGTTATTCTAGGTAGCTGCCAACCGTCGTATCCAAGTAATCGGGGTCCTGATGCTCTACATGGCCATCTGGGCGTGGATCTTCATCAGGCTTGAAGACTGGAACTTCCTTGACTCCTTTTATTTCTGCTTGGTGTCGCTGGTAAGAGAGAGAGGGAAAGAGAGAGAGAGAGAGAGAGAGAGAGAGTGAGGAGCGAGAGAGAGAGAGAGAGACAGAGAGAGAGACAGAGAGAGCGATGAATCTTTTCCAGCTAACCATCGGCTTCGGCGACAAAGTTCCAACCGGAAAATCGGAGCTTGACGTGGCGATTTCCACAGCGTTTTTGTTTATCGGTGAGTTTTGTCCTCAATGATCTCTGCTAGCCTACCCTAGCTGATCCTCAATTTTCAGGCCTCGTGCTCACCACCCTGACTGTGGAGGTGGTCGGCTCGGTGGCAATCGAGAAAATGCACAGCCTCGGCATCTCCGATTTCTTCAAGGGGCGGCACACCTTCGCCATGTTCAGGGTTGGTGCAATTTCGCATTAAAGATGGGCTAAAATACGATTTTTCTAATTAAGTCGCAGCTCAATTGATACAGCGAAAAATTTTGCCCAAGATGTGGAATTAAAAAATGCAAAAAAGCACAAGATTCGAGAAAATAAGATTAAAAGTAACAAACTTTACAAAAAAAAATCAAAATCTGGCTTTTTCGGTAATTTTTCTCGGTTACGGTAATGGCTTACGATTTTTTTAAAGGTGCATCCTATCCAGAATTTTTGCGCTATCGAATGGGGCAGCACGTAATTCAAAAAATTTTGCTACAAACTACAAAAACGCATTTTTTCGTTAAATTTTTTTGTCATTTTAAACACCGAAAATCAATCTCATAATTGAATGATTTTCATTTTTATTTAACGTTTTATATAAATTCCATTTTTTTATTGCATTTTCCAGAAAATCCGACCCGACGATTCGAAAGAACTCTGGTTCGCCTACGTGCCAAAAGACGCGGGCCGGATCCCGTACATCGACGAGTCGGCACGAGACTCCGTCCGCAACGCCAAGCTCTTCGACTATTAATGCGTTTTCCTTGGGTATTTTTCTCAACAAACGGGTGTATCGTGGAATAAAGATTTTGCTGTTTTATTTTGAGCAACAAAACGGCAAGAAAAATCGATAGAAAACGCTGCAAAATTGCAAAATTGCGGTTTCCCCTTGGGAGTTTCCCACGTGAATTGGCGAATGTTTATTTTGTTTCCCAAAACCCGCTTCGGGCCTTGGGCGCTGGAATGCGGTTTTTGCATGAGAAATTTGACTTTCTGATAGCTTGGGTCCTTCGGACCCCTCCCTTCCTCCGACCACACCCGCGCGTGCAACTTTCAAGAATGAGGAAATTTGTATTTTTTGGAGTTATGCAAAGTAGCCCTCCCTGGCGCCGGACACACACACACACAGAGATACACGCCAAAATTATATTATTGTGCTATATGGCTTCGAGGCGTTGGCTTTCAGAGTTAATAAGTTGAGTTTTGAAATTCGCAAATGAGCTCTGCTAGCCTGCCCTCCTTCCTCAATGATCCCTGCTAGCCTGCCTTCGTTTCCTCAATGATCTCTGCTAGCCTGCCTTCGTTTCCTCAATGATCTCTGCTAGCCTGCCTTCGTTTCCTCAATGATCTCTGCTAGCCTGCCTTCGTTTCCTCAATGATCTCTGCTAGCCTGCCTTCGTTTCCTCAATGATCTCTGCTAGCCTGCCTTCGTTTCCTCAATGATCTCTGCTAGCCTGCCTTCGTTTCCTCAATGATCTCTGCTAGCCTACCCTCGTTTCTTCAATGAGCTCTGCTAGCTTGCTCTCCTCTTCTTCAAAAACCTCTGCTAGTCTGCTCCGTTAAAGGTCCGCGCAAGCATGTCTATCAAGAATCCATCCCCAACAAAATCCATAGGGCTTCCTTGACAGTCGTTTAAATTTCGATAGCCCTTTTCGACGTGACTTTCCAGACCGAGTACCCATTTTCGGTGAGCCGGTAGATAAATCTAGGGGAATGGAGTCTAGCGAATCGCTCCCCCCGACCCACCCCATTATCCATTCTGATTTATTCGACCCGACGCTTATTTATGGGTGGGATGGGAGGAGATATCTGAAGGGAAGGGGTAGGGAGGAGATGATCATCCCACGCCTAGACCACACCGGGATTCAAAGATATCAGCTAGCAGTAGATGGTCACATTTCCAAAATGATCTATACTTGCCTGCCTTACCCTTCCTCAATGATCTATGCTAGCTTACCAGCATATAATTTACATTTTTTATCCAAATAACACTAATTTCCATGTATTTTATCAGTTTTTTACTACTCTCCCTGCGGTTCGGCAAGTTTTATTTGGCCCCACCTTGTATTAAGTTTAGACTAGGCAGGCTAGCAGAGATCATTGGTGAAGCGGGAGCAGGCTAGCAGAAATCCTTTGAAAAATCACCCCGCTCCCGGCTTCCCAATTCGTTTCAATGTCCAGTCTTTCCGGTCTTTGGGCCCTCGAAAAGGGCCACATCGATTCTCCGGAAAGGGCGACCCAGTCCGGAAAGAGAGAGAAAGAGAGAGAGGAGAGAGAGAGAGAGAGCGTGAAAGCCCCAACCGGGGTCCAGGAAACGGCCGTGGAAATTTGGCCTTCCGCCAACCAAATCCTGGCGTTTTTCACCCGATTTTTGGGGTCAGAATGCACATTCTTACCAGTTGGTAGAGTATTTTAATGCTGTCACATACTTTAGTATAATTCTGTCATTTAAAATAGATCGTATGCTAATTTCCGGAATTTCTGAATTTTACCGTTCTTAAAATTGTTTTTTTTACCTTTGGTTGCTCCTTAAAACGCCGAAAATATTTTTAAACGCACTTTTTCATTAATGAATTCGTCTCTGAATTCGGACATCTCAGATAAATTAAATTAAAAATTTTCCGGTGTCGAGAATGGCAACCCTGCAGCTCGAGCAGGCCACCACCAGCCAGGAGGACGACATTATGCAATTTTTGTTGAGCGGTGGGTCTTGGGAGTTTTTTTAAAGACTTTCTAGCTATTTAGAAGACAAAAATCTAGCTAGAAAATGCTAATTGGTAGAATTTTTAATTTTTAAAGCATTTTTGGACGTTTTTCGCCTTGAAAATTGGTTAAAAAGACACAATTTTCCATTTTAATAGATTTTTCGAATTTTGCTGAGGAATTTTAATACTTTTCGGCCCCAAATAACGCAAAAATACCCAAAAAAAATATGCTAATTGGGGGCTCATTTGTTGTTGCAGATTTCCTGCACCGCGAGCCGCTAAACGAGGCGCTGGGGCTGTCAGCTGCCGGGTGCGCCCCGTTTTTCCGACGTAATGCTAATTCCGGGTGTTTGGAGGCTAATTTGTGGTGTGTTTAGATCTGTTGCGGAAGGGGCTGAGGTCGGGGAATAGTATGGTGATTAGGGACGACAAGGGACAGGTAAGCTAAAGCCAACCGGCCAACTAAGTCCAGGCCAACCAAGCGAAGCCTAAGCGAAGCCTAAGCGAAGCCTAAGCGAAGCCTAAGCGAAGCCTAAGCGAAGCCTAAGCCTAGCCTATGGTTAAGCCTATGCATGAGGATTAGTATAAGCCGATGCGAAGCCAAAGCGAAGCCAAATCTGAGCCAAAGCGAGGCCTAAGCCCAGGCGCGAGCCTAAGCCCACGCCAAGCCTTTGCCTAACCATTAGCATAAGCCTAAGCCCAAGCCTAAGCCTGAGCCAAGCCCTATACGAAGTCTAAGCAAAGCCTAAGTGAAGCCTAAGTCTATGTCCAAGTCAAGTGAAGCCAAGCCATGCTACAGATCATTGCCACCCACGTTGCCTCTTTCCTCTACCGCCCCACCGGCTCGAACAACAACAATGAGGGGGTAAGTTTTTCACCAATTTTCAAAAAGCAAAAAATTTGCGCGCGCGGAGTTCGAACCCTCGCTAGTTTCTTAGAAGACCAAAAGCGTTACCAATACGCTATGCTGTTAATCTAACAGCCTTTTTCAGGATAACTTCCAAATCGAGGGGGATATCCAGAAAATTGCCGGGCTGCTGGATCGACTGGACGAGCAGGTGGGACCGTAAATTGGATTACGGCGTATGGCATATTGTAGCGTATCGTAGCGTAGGACAACGTTGCGTATCCAAACGTAGCCTTGCGGCATGTTTTGTACTTTATCGTGCGTGGCATGTACGCTGGAGCCAAGCCTAGGCATGGCGTTCGCAACGTACCTCGTGGGTTGTAGCGTACCAGCGTATCGTAGCTTACCTTAACGTACTTAATATTTTAAGGTCTGTGCATCGTTACATTGTGCGGACTATAAGAATCGTATAATGTCATAATTTATCGTAAAGTACTGTAGCGTATCGTAGCGCAGCGCTTCGTAGCTTCTCACTTATCATTTTTTAGCTTTGGCAAAAAGTCCCTGCCGGCGTGGACAAGTTGTTCTACATCATGATCGTCTCCGTCTCGTCGAACCACCAGAGACAGGGCATCGCCAATAGGTATATGGCAATTACAGTACCCACCATGCAGCGTATTTAGGATAATGCGGAATGCTGAGGAGCAGGCGAAGAGCAAGGGATGCCATGGGCTGCTGGCTGAAGCGACGGCGCACAATTCGCAGAAGGTAAGGTTGCATACGGTAGACGATTACGTTAAAGTACGATACGATACAATACCGTAATTAAATTGGATTTTTAGATGTTCGAGAAGCTCGGGTATGAGGTGATCTATGAGCTGCAGCATAAGGACTACCTGGACCAGGCCGGCAAGCAGGTATATTGACCGTTATGAGCTTTAAAGGGGCTGGGAATTGGGATTATGATACTAAGCAACAATACGCAACAAAACGGTTGAATGCGGTAACTACGTTACTGCGCGCAAACTTCAACCAAAGTACGATACGCTACGGCGCAACGTACGAAAATACGTAGATACGTAACAGTATCAGACGCTAACGTGTAGTCGCAAAGTGATGAAACACTGCTAGTTGAAATATTACGCTACGCCAATATACGCAGAGCTGTTTGACGCTACGCCAGAATACAAACCAGATTAGCGGTTTTCTGCATTTCCTCTAGCGGCCCTTTAAACTAAATTTTTATAACTTTTTCTTGAATTCCAGATCATCAAATGCCACGACGCCACCGACCGCGCTCAGCTCGTCTTCAAGCGGTGCGCCTGAGACCCCCCAGAAAATGCCAAAAATACCCAATTTTATAGAATTTTACGCTCGCTTTTCTCATTGGATTTTTCTTGATAAACGTTTATTGGCGTGTCCCGTAGCGGCGAGGGTATACTGTACAATCACAGGGTGTAGAAAGGGGAAATAAGACTGTAAATAAAAGCCATGGAAAGTGCTTGGATACGGTAGACGACGTGCGGATACTATAGCCGTTCATTGGAAGACCGGATCGAGGCGGTAGTATCAGAATTTTGGAGGGAATGCTTCGGAGCGAGGTGGGGATGTCTGAAAAAGGGATTGTTCGTTGGCAGGCTAGCAGAGATCATCTAGGAATCGAGAGCTGGATAGCAGAGATCATTAAGGAACTCACTTTGCCTGTATCGCCGCCGACATAACGTCATAAAGCGTCGTATACTGCTCGACAGTTTGTACCATTCGGACTCGTTGTTCCCTGAAATACCCGGTTTTCTCTTGCAAGAGACCGTCAAGACAGCTGGGGAATCGTAGACCTACCGTAACCGCGATACGGTAGCGTACACGTCCAGCGTCGTCACTTGCGGGTCGTCGAGCTGGGTGAGCAAGTTGTAGAGGGCGATGAAGACACCGGTACGTCCGACTCCGGCACTGTAACGGGGAGCATACTGTAGCCTATGTGACTAGGCGCTACGTTAGCGTACAAAGTACGACGTACAGTAACTCGATACAGTAAGCCTCACCTGCAATGCACAAGGATCGGAGCCCGTTTTCCGGATTTCCGGATCCGCTCGACAAAGTCGAGGAGATGCTCACGGCTTTCTGGCGCCTTTGCATCCTCCCATTCTTTGAAATGGAATTGGGAGATCTGAAAATTTTGTAATTAAGAAGCAGTTAGCAGAAATTATCGGGGAAGTGAAGGCAGGCTAGCAGAGATCATTGAGGAATTACCTCCTTCTTCCTCCCACCCCTCCGCACATCAAATTCCCGATGCATCGAGATCGGGTCGTCAGTTGTAGACATCAAATCCACCTAAGATTGCAGCAATTCCACTACACTCCTAATTCCACTCACCTCGAGCTCCCCCAATTGCATCGCCTCCCCGACGTTTGACGGCCAATATTGAGCGCATTTTGGCTAAAATCGAGGCGTCAACGGGCCGTTGAATTTAGAAAAATGGCAAGCTAGCAGAGATCCTTTAGTTTTGCTGAACTGACCCTGCAGTTCTCGACGCACTGCGTGAGCATGATGATCGTCGACACGTCGTGCTGCCAGACCATCTCCCAGAAGTCGGTGACCGTCTCGACGCGGCGGCCGCTTGACACCTAATGACGGATGTTTTGATTGGGTTCTAGCCTAAGTGTAAGCCTAAGCTAAGCCGAAGCTACGCTTATGCTAAGCCTAAGTTTAAGCCCGAGCCCAAGCTTAAGCCTGAATCTAACGTTATCATGCAATTAGTAAAGAGGAGCTTGTAAGTGTTTGGTAGGTCCCAATTGAGACCTACCGTAGCCAAGGGTATCATGCACTTACGCTCACTTCAGTCTCCCCCAATGGCCCTTGCGTGGCGATGAAGAAGTTGGAGGCGGTCACGCTCTGAAAACGAGAAAATTTCAATTAAACTTTTGCTTACATCAATATAGCTGGCGTTGATGTAGTCGCCGGATTTTTCACGGAGTCGCACTCGATTCTTTTCGACTGGAAATTGGGAGTGAAAGAGAGCTAGTGTAAGAGAGTAAGAGAGAGAGAGAGAGAGCGAGAGAGAGAGAGAGAGAGAGAGAGAGAAATAGAGAGAAAGAGCGAGAGAGAGGCAGAGGGAGAAAGAGAGATACTCACAAGGCAGCACGTCCAAAAATCGGTTCTTTTTCGCATTTTCTTCTGTATCCCCGCTGACAGAATCGCCCCGTTCTAGGCTGGTGATGATCCGGCGGCCGAGCATCTGAAACTTTGGTTGAGAGGGAGAGTGAGAAAGAGAGCGAGAGAGAGAGGGAGAGACAGAGAGAGCAATTTCTGCCCACCTCAAACTCATCATCGAACACCTGATCTTCTTGACCGTGGTAGAGCTCTACACGCTGGCAGAACTCGGCGATCGAGATGTTCCTAAATGGTTTCTGCTGATTGTCTTACGCTCTCTCTCTCCCTCTCCTCTCCTCTCTCTCGCTCGCTCTCTCTCTCTCTCTCTCTCTCTTTCTCTCTCTCCACCTACGTCTCGTAAGCTAGAGCTTTCTCAGCGACGGCATCCATTCCGGGGCTTAAAACCGTCGGGATGTCGATATGAGTGGGCCGCTCGATGCGACGAGGTTCAGGGAGCTAAAAAAGGGCTTATAGGCAAGCTAGCAGAGGTTCTTGAAAAATTTCGCTCTCCCTGGATGGCTTTCTCTCTCTCTCTCTCTCTCTCTCTCTCTCTCTCTCTCTCTCTCTCTCTCTCTCTTTCCTCTCTCTCTCATCCTCTCCAGTCTCCAACTTCGGATTCGACACGCTGCTGTGCTGCTCACCAACAACCTGGTGCTGTGCGAAAGCCGGCTGGTGGGCCCAGGATCTAAAATACGGTAGCTAGGTCATTTTACGAAAAGCTCGCTCTATCTCACTCTCTATCGCTTTCCCTATCTCTCACTCTCTCTCCGCCTTTTCTCGCTCTCTGTCTCTCTCACACTCTCCGGCTCTCTCAAGTAAACTTTTACTCACTTCTTTGCATGTTGCTGCCGTCTGCGCCAAAAAATGGCCCCTAATGTCCCGAGGCACAACGTCAACAGCAAGAAGGCCGACCCGACGCAGATCAGCACGATATCGAGAGCTGGAAATGGCCATATATGATGGAAATGGAAAGTTCTCTTGCGGACAAAACGCTTGGCTTCTCAGTCCCTTTAAGACGTACGCTACGCTACATCGTATATAGCGCTACAGTACACCCAAACCCACGGTTTTAAGATCTTCAAAAAGTCTTATAGATCTTGAAATTCGCCGCCTCTTCAAACGGATAGAGAATGCAGAGAGAGGCAGAGAGAGAGAGTGAGAGAGTAAAGAGAGAGTAGAGAGGAGAGGTTTTGAGAGAAACAGCTCTAAAAAAAGTATACTTCACGGTCCCTTTCACCCACTCAATCCAGTCGAGGCTTCAATTTTTGGCGGGTCAGCCGGGGTCACCATTTAGAAACGAAAAATTTAGTCCGGAATCAAAATCGAGCGGTGGGAATCGAAAAGTGAAGGCCCCCTAGGCCGGTCGGCTACTCCAAAACGAGCTGTTTGCGTTGCTCTTCCTCTTTTTGTTCGTCTCCTTCCGATTCTAGCTGATCCCGAGTCGACTCGCCCTGTTCAAGTGTCCCCCCAGGGCCCTTAATTCCGTGGCGCTACTATAATCCGCTTGCTTCCGAAACCGGGGGTAGGAACAGGAAAAGAGCTTGTTTTTGTTGTTGTTTCAGCGGAAAATCGAATTTTCGAGATGTTCCTGCGCCTTTAAAGGCCCATTGAAGTCATAACCTACATCTGGTTACCGATTTCGAGCTGTTCTGGCCCTTTAAAGGTCCGCGAAGGCAAAACATATTACTTTCTAGCCGTTCCTGCACCTTTAAAGGGCCATAACAGTCAAAATCCACCTATCGGGAACCGATTTCTACCGTTCCTGCGCCTTTAGAGAGCCACTAAGACTTGTAAGGACAAAATCTGCCTGGTATTTACCATTTAATGGCACAGAAAGCTGTTCTAGCTGTCGCTACCTTTTAAAAACACTGAAAAAACCACAGGCAAAATGGTATTTTTTTAAAAGGGCTGTGAAGTCAAAATCACCCTGTGCACAGGTTGCAGGCTGTCAGGCTGCTTTTAAAACCCACCATTCAGCATCGTTCACTCCCTCCAATCGTTCATCTCATTTCCGAGCGTAAAAATACAGTATTCCGGCCCTGAAAAATCTCAAAATGACAAATGAGAGGGAATTAGAAGCGGCGGAAAGTTTGGAACAAGGGGTCGAACCGGTTTTGGGGGAACAGAACCGAGGAGAATGAGGAAAAGGGCAACGCGAAATAGAATTGACACATACACACACAAAAACACGAAAAAAATAGGAAAGGGGGAAACCGATGAGTGGGCAGGGAGATCGATTGGAAAAGAGGGAAGGAAATGCTCCTTTTTGGGTTGACTGTATGTGGTCTGTCTGTCTGTCTCGCTCTCTCTCTCTCTCTCTCTCTCTCTCTCTCTCTATCTCTCTCTCTCTCACTCTCTCTCTCTCTCTAGCCCTGAATACCCTAAACCGCTTACAGCCCTCGAATAGAGCCAGCAGCCTGGGCTCGAAAAGCCCATCAATGGAAAGAGCATTTTGGCATGGGTTGCTCATTGCCTGATGGCCACTTTAAACCGTAGAATTAGGTGATATTTTTAAGGTATTTTTAGACTATCATTAAAGGTACCTGGAAGTCAAAATTGAAGCCACGCCCCTTTTAAAGAGACCACAAACTGCAAAAACATTTTGATCACCGCAGATGCCAGGATCTCCTTAAAGGGCTGCCGACGGCATGTGTCGATCCCCCCCCCCCCCCCATCAACAAATTGGCAAGTAGCCAACAGGGCAGAGAGCGCGCCCTGGGGAGAGGCGCAGAGACATTTTCTTTCCAGCGCGTAACCGAATGCCTATGCCGTCGGCATCCCTTTAAAGGAACCAGAAAGTGGCATTTTGAAGCCCCTCTCTTTTAAAGGGGTTAGAAAGGGAAGGAAAAGAGAAAAATTCGCTTGCTTAAGGCAGGCTACATCTAAATTACGCAACCAAAACATCTAATTTTTTTCGTATGTTTTTAAGGGCTAAAAGATATACTGCAATATTCAGAAATTCTCTTTAAAGGCACTAGGAAGCCAAAAATTAGTGAAACAAAATTCTGTAGGACTTCCAAAATAAACCTAAAACCGTCCAAAGTCCAACTACGTAGCTGGTCACCGAAAAACGGTTACCAACCCAAACTATGGCCCATGATATCCTCGCGTAATTGGTCACCATCGGTGCACCGGCCCGTTTTGGGACAAGCGACCCGCCCGAAATGGGGGATTGGCGAGCGGGTGGAATTGGAAAAGTATGGCGGAATAGAACCATCAAAATAGATATGGAAATTGCTGAAAAATTGCTCGAATCCACTAAAATAGCCATTAAAATCACTATAGTAATCCCTCCTAAACTAAAAAAATAGAAATAGCTATCGAAGATCAAGAAAATGGAGAAAAAATACCAAAATCTATAATAAAATTCCTAGTAGCGATTAAAATCACGATAAAAATTCAAAAACCATATCTTAAACGCTAAATCCGATAGTTCTCTATGATTTTTTTGCTCGAAAATCCCAGAGGCGCTCCAATAAATCCCAAAAGTAAAGAAACCTCGAAAAACAAAACTTAAATAAGCCCGAGGTATGGCACGGAGCCTATCATCTAGGGACCACCGCCGGAAAATAACAAATATTTGCACGAGTGTGCGCGAGATGGGCTCGCTGAGTTGATAATGAACATTTTATTTTGGAGGATCGGCGGGGAATCGGGGTAGAAAATTGTAAAATCGAGAAAACAGATGAGGAGCAACAGATATCAAGGTTGGCGAAAAAAGGAGGAGCAAAAACTTACTTCGGGCATTGCAGCAAAATTTTTTAATCGCTGAGAAAAACCTATTTTTTTAAATTCCTTCTTTTATTTCCTGCGCTTTAAGAATCCTGAATTCATTTCCTGTGAGTTGCAAAATTCAGCTTTGAAAATTCTAAATTTTAAAATTAAATTGTTTGATTGAGGGCGCTATATACCCAGAATTTTTCGAGATTACGAAATTCCGGTATCTAAAAGTACAGGTTGACGTAAACTTACAAATTCTCTGTAAAATGAGCCTTTCAGCATAATAAAAACAAAAACAGCCTCTTAAAAAGCCAAAATAATGAAAATTCCGCTATTAAAAAGCCGCATTTTGAATGAGCAGCGCGTTATATAGCGTCAACTTTCGCGACTATGAATTTCCGGTTCCTAAAATCACAGGATAATGAAAATTTTCTAAATTCTACACAAATTGTAGTAATTCGACACTGAAAAAAACGGAAATAACCTCAAATTTTCGTAGTTTATAGCCTAGAAAAGCCTGAAAAACGTGTTCCGATTGTGTTTGTCGGTGAAGACCAGGCTTATACACATCACCGCCAATCGTTTGCAACCCGTTGCCCGGCCTGCTGACTATACCCCTTATCAGGAAAAAATCAAGAAAATACGCCCCGAAAAACGGCGCGTATAAGTGAGGCAGTTATTGGAAGACGCGGGAAGCACGAATTCAGGGTGTGGCCGTTACTGCTCGGCGCTGCTGAGTTGGCGGCGCCAGCTATTCGGATTCGGCGAAATTTGGCCAATGACGTTTCAAGGCGTTTTATTCCTTTTAAATATTAAACGCCCATCTTCTTCTTGTAGAACTAAAGTTCTAAGAGACAGCTAGCAGCTTGAAAAAACTTGAAAGAAGCCCAAACCTGTTAAAACAAGCTTTATAAACCGAAAATACATGGCTATTCTTAGAAGTAAATTGTTAAAATACAGTGAGAAGCTTGAAAGAACTTTTTTTAAATAGAAACTAACATGGGAAACGCAAAAACTAGCTCAGACGCATTTTATAAAATAGCTCCTAGACCTAAAGATTGGTCGAACTGAATTCACCGATTTTATTATTGTTAAAAAGTGAAGACCATTTTTATTGTTAGCATTAAAATTCAAATAAAACGCTCGAAAAAAATTTAAACGAAGCAAAAAACTTCTAAAATCACAAAAAAACTCAAATGGCTTCCAATTTCGGCGGATCAAGGCGCTTCTAAACGCTTCAAAGGCAAAGTTTATACGTAGTGAACCTCGAAAACGACTATAAGCTGGAAATGGTTTTATGTGAGAAAAAGCATTGCTACAAACAAAAAAACTACTCAAAAACTGCCAATCTGACCCTCCAGAATCACAAAACTATACCCCCCGATTGTGCCAGATTCATAACCGTTGCCGACACGGTTTCCAGGACGGCTGCGGGTGCGAGAAACCGGAAAAAGTAGTCGGTTGTCGGCAGAACTGGGTCGCCACGATCACAAAAAAAGCAAGTGACACCGCATTCACTGATCTGCTCGGGTTGTGCTACCCATTTTATTGTCACGGCCGTACGCCCTAAAATTTCACTTCCTAGCCGACCCGGGGTTACATTTTCTAATCGGGCATCCGGGGCGGGCGGACGCGATCAAAATACTACCTTTCCGCAGGAGGAACGATGGTGCGTCAACAGTTGTATGCGGAACGGCTGCCAAAACATTTGCTTATTTTTGGGCTGGCGATGTGAGCGGGGCGGAAAACATAGCACTGGGCTTGTTTCGACTTTCTAAAGGGACCAAGAAGGTATTTCGAAAACGTATAAATAGGGTGGGCTCTTTCTCATTATCGGGGGGACCCAGTTTTTTGTAGCGGTCTAGAAATGCTTAGTAACATAGCAATCAGCATTAGATTATTTTTGTAAAATTGAACTATATTTAAATTGAAAACCAGTAAAAAAAACTTAGAACAAATTTTTAGCTGAAGTGTTGGTCGAAAAATGTCCTTTTAATTTTTAAAACATTTTCTTTAAATAGAACCCGATTCGCCCGGAATTCTGCGAGATTACGGCCGAAATTCTCAGTCCCGCGTATTTAATTTTTGCCAATTTACGCGCTAGCCGACTAGCGAGCTCTTTAATTTCCAGGATTTCCAAAATATCGACAGTTCAGGGCTTCGAAAAATCATGGCAAGCTAGCACACATCATTTCAGAGGTCTTCTAGACGTCGCGATGCCCAGCATCGGATTCCTTGTTCGATTTTCTATCCACATCTTCACAGAGTACCTGCAAAAAATCTGAAATGATGAAAAAGAACTATGCGTCGTATGTCCGTCTGAAACATTTTGCAATTCCCTTCCATCAAGCGGTTATAAGCTTTACTATTAACTGAAACATATGGGCAGGGGAGGGTGGTGCTCTGCCTGTCTGTCTCCACAACCAGGGCGGTCAGCGGGGTCAGCGCGAGGGCAATCACGTCACAAGGCATTTTGGTAGTCAGTGGAAGCGAGGAAAACGATGCTCACAACGGTAAAATCAAAGGAGAACGAGGGCACACACGCACAAAAATGGTTCTTGAGGCGAGGAATGTATGGTGTGGGGGGGGGGCATAGAAAATCTGGGGAAGCCGCCAAAAAGGAGTCATTTTTGGTGATAATTTAATTTTTCTAGGGAAATTATAGCCTATTTGATAGAGCGAGAAATTCTAAACAAGTCCCAATTTCAAAAAGCTGGAAAATGACAACGGATTTTGAGAAAAATGTGCTCTAAACGGTCGATTTTGCCGATTTTTAGACCAAAATCAAAAATCTTACTTTTTAGACAAAAAACTCGTGCTCAATCGAAGCAACGCTACATCGCCTCGAAAAACGCCACCATCACCTAAAACGACTCCTCATGACGGCAATAATTCAAGGGCGGTAAAAATAAGTGAACTGGTATGGTTAGGCTGAGTGAGGGAGGCGGCGAGTTAGCACAGTTTATCAATAAAAGGGAGGGTAAAGCGGAAGTCTGTGCGTGGCAGGGGCCCAACTCAAAAATCGCACAATTTACAATCGATCACGGGGGCAATCATCGAATTCCTAAGGGGTCAGTGACTAGAAGAATCAGGGTAAATCAGCTATTCGGAATGGAGACGTTTTGGGGGGAGGAGGCGACGGGGGGAACCGGTTCAAATTCAGTGGGGGAATAGAAGAAGCCGGCCGGCAACAGGGTGGCGGAGGTCACTTCTTTTCCAAAGCGGCCAGTCGTGCCTCGAGATCGTTGACCCGACGGAGGAGTGCGTCGTACTCCTCGCGACGAACCTGCAAAATGGAATATTGGGCGCATTCAGGATAAAAATTTAGTATTTTTATCGTGATTTTTGGAGGAACTGATTTTTTTTCCTGAATTCTCTATTCTTATAGAAACGCCAAGTAGCGTTTTTTATAAAATTTAGCAATATTTGTGTAAAAACTATTAAAAACGTAGAAAATGCTTGCAAGTGTCAAAATTTGGTGGAAAATTTACTTACTTTTGAATTTCTAAAATTTGTAATTTGTTACGTTTTGTATCCTAAAATTTGTAGGGAGCGTAGTTATCTATTTTAATTAGAAAAAATTGGATTCTACGAAAAAAGCTGGCCTCGACCTCAATTTTACGAAAGAACCCTTGCCCTGAGTTTTCAGCGCAAGTTTCCTGGATGGAAATTTAGGCGTGAATTTAGCATTTAGAAGGCCAATTTTAATTTTTTATATCACCATCAGCCTCAAAAACCGACCCATTGGTCCTTCTTCGTCTCGTCGGCGTCACCAGAATTTGTGCTGACCGCCGAGTGGATGACGTTCTTGATGTGGCTGCCGGCCAGGGCTGCAGCACCGCCGCCGCTACCCGCCGACATCGGAATCGGCGCCTTCGGCGTGTTTGGCACTAAAAGATAAATATTTGAAAATTGCAAACTGTTTTCAAGAATACATACAAAATTGAGGGTTGGTAGCCAGACCTATAAATTGCGTTTAAAAAAACTTACAGATAGCCGTCTTTGGCTCGAATCGAGGCTCCTCCTGACGTGATGACTTTTCATTTTCCAGCGACTTGGACATCGACGTGTCGTGGGATGTCAGCTCCCGAGGTTCGGGCAGGCTTTCCTAAGCAAAAAAATTACGAAAAGGGGACTTTGATTTACATGTGAATTATTTGAGGAGACGATGGTGCTTCGAGTCATCGGGTTATCCAAGAGGTTCTCTTCTGACAGCCGCTTTCCAGCGTAGACAGACATTGGGCGTCGGCCGGCTGGTTGCTTCGGGCGAGCCTGAGATGAAAAAACATAAAAACTATTCTTAAAAAATCATTATATCCAAATTCATCAACTAGGCAAAGAACTAGATTTAAATCATGCGAATCACCTTATTAAGATGAACAAGCTGGGACGTCGTAGCATCCGAATCGATCGGTTCATCCAGCGAGGGACCTGAAAGAACAACAACAATAAATATAGCCAAAATAAACAATCTCATCGCACCAAATTCTAAAAACTATTTTAACGCTTACCCTGTTCAATTTGATGGTTGGTGGCCGGTTTTGTCAAAACTGGAACGTCACCCGGAGCTGGAGCTCCCTTTGCAAAAAGACCCTGGAAAATAGATCTAGGTAATAGGAGCAAAACGCAGCAGGTTACATTTAAAAAATCTGTAAAAATTCTACCTGATTGAGCAGTTGATTCCTGAGTGCACCGACGCCACCGCTGGACGCGGCTCGGACGGAGGCCGGGGCGGCTGAGACGGGCCGGGCGGGCGCTGTAGAAGTGGCAGCAGAGGAAGCTTCCGAAACGTTAGTAGAGCTAAAAAAACGCCATTGTGGTCGAAAAATCTTTTTTTTTTTGTAATTTTGTATCAAAATTTGTAACATCTTTACGCTTAGGAATAGCAAAAACAATTTATAAATCGTTCCGCTATCTATTTTTAAAAAAATTTGCTCTAAGGAAAAGATCGCCCCCTTCCCCGATAATACAAAAAAACCAAAAAGCCTCACCTCGTGCTCAAAATCGACTTTGGCGGCTTGGCGGGGACGACGGGCGGCACGATAGGTGCCATTCCGCCTGGGGGCTTTGCCGGAGGTTTCATCGACGGCGACTGGCCCATCTGAAGCCCATTTTTGAAGCCGAGCAACGAGAGGAAATACCTTGACGATTTCCACAAAATTCTCGGGGAAAAGGCCCTGTTTGCCGTCGAGCTCGCCGACCATCCAGCCGGGATCCGTTCCATTCTAGACAAAACGAAATATGATGACACAACGATCGCCGCCTTACCTTGTCGATAATTTTGACCATTTGCCCGACTTTGTTCAGGGAGATCTCGTCTGGGTGGGAGGCTTGGTAGGTGAAGAGGACGCGTGCCATCTCTGAAAAAAACTGGAAAGTTACGAGCTTAAAGGTAAAAAAATTATCGCTGTGTGAATGCACAATTTTGTCCTTTTCATAAACAACAAGCATCCGGGAAGTTTTTTTGTATAGGGAATAACCTTCATTAGGTGTGGAAAGGGGCAGAATCTTCGCAGAAATTTTAGATTTTTACCAGAATGGCATTTTTGCTATGAAAATTAGGGTTTTGCGCAAAAATCGGCACCCTTTTTGACGAAAAAGGCAGAGACAGACGTATTTTACGTGTAAACGATTTTCCAAAACTTTACCTTGAGAGTCGGGTTTCTGAACGGCCGGCGGGTTGCCATTGATCGCGTTCTCATTGGCCACGGTGGCGTCGGCTAAAGTAAACAATTGTAAAGAGTAAACGAGCTGATCAGCTGGCGGGAAACGGAATGGGGGGAGCGAGTTTGGCGCTGGTAAAAGACAAACATTGGCTGATCCGTTTGGCAGCAGTGGCCGAGGTGGTCGACCTGGTGAACGAGTCGTTGTGGCCGGATGAGGGTGTCGGCTCGATGCGGGTGGCGCTGATGGCTTGGAGGGGAGGCGTCTGAAACCAGGAATATTCACTCTTGAGAAATTTTGAGAGTTTTTCTCGTTGAAATATAGCCTTTACATTAAAACCATTATTAAAGTACTTCCTATTAAGTTCCTAGGCATTGAAGCTTTCCAAAAAAAAATTAAAAATTTCCTCCACCGATAACGCGAAAGAACCTTTAAAAATCACAATTTCACTTTTACTTACGTGGCTTATGATCCTTGACAAAATTGGTAGGGTAAAGACCCTCCTTGTCGTCTCGCTGTCGTCGTCCCAGCGCCCAGCCCTCTTCAGTGTCTCGTAGCCACTAAGCGAATATATTTTCACCACAAGAATCTATACCTCTAGTACATCACCAACGTGCAGCTCCAACTCGTCCTTCTCCGCCGCCTCATAATTGAACAAAACAATCCGCAGATTGAGTGAAGGCGATTTGGGAAGCGCTAAAAAAGCACAGATTCAAACAAAAACCGATCACCCACGCTTTGGCGTCGTGTTACTCGGCATCTTCATCGGCAGGTCGACGCGCGACATTCTGTTGACCATCGCCGCCACGCTGCCCTTTGGGGGTAGCCCCGTCTGAAAGATTATACGATTAGCCAGCCAATAAATCGAATACGAGGGGTTTATTTCTGCAAAAGTGCGCAACTCACTTCGATTGCCGCCATGTCCTTCCTCCTTTCGCGTTGATTCTGGAAATATGGAAAATTAAACGCTCAAAAAAAGGTTGAGGCAAAACAAAAAGCTAATAAGAAAGAGCCGGCTGAACATAGGGCACACCGTTAGTCACTGGAGGGTATGAATCACCCAACTAATGACCACACAATCGATTAGACGGCCAAAGGGCAAGAAGAACTTTTGAAAGGATTTCCGGGACAGCCAATCTTTCTCAAGAAGTTTTGGCAAAAACCTATTTAGACAAGTTTAAGATTCAATAAAAAGCCCTCATTTTTTTAATATAAAAGTTTTCTGCAGCCAGAATGATGAAAAAAAACAGTTTAAAAAACCGTGATGTAAAAAATCCAATTTTTCTCACTAAATATTCAGAACAAAACCGATAGGGAAAATTTAAAATCACGTAAAAGGCATTATTTTTCGTCTAGAAGGTTCCTGAAACGATCATTCTAACAAGGCGAGAAATTACAGCTTTAGCTTTGAGAATTAGTATTTTACGTCGAGCGCTAAACATAAAATCGCCTGATTTTCTCAAGAACTTTCAAGTGGAAAACAGCAAGTTCAAAATTTCGCAAAAAGTTTTATTGGCATTTAGAGGGTTCGGGAAGCCGAGATGAAGAAAGCATTTAGGAAAATCCGTTTTAGCCTGACAATTGGGAATTAGGTCCAACGCTAAACGGAAAAGGGAGTTTCGCAGGACACAAAACCCCATCACCAAAACCAGGCAAACGACGGCGGCGAAAAAAGTAAAGCACCGGCCTAAAGAAGGACTGGTCTCGGGTGCTGAGTCGGGTGTTGAGGAGGGCTTCACAGGCTTCTGTGTCCACCGCACCTCGCAAAAGAGTGTGGAGAACAAGGCCTGGTGGTGGCCAAACAGCGAAACGGACATCTCCCCTCACCCCTTCCCTTACATACGCACACATATGGGGAGCCCGAAAATCGATGTCCACCAATGCCCCCCGTCCAGCCGAACCCCGCAGTCAGCCTCATAAAAACGCATCGGCCCACCCGCATCCCGACGAAACTACTCCATAACGGAGCTATAGGCTAGGCAATGGCCTTTGTTGGAAGCGCATCATCCCGGCGACTATGCGCATAATTCTTCCTCTAGGAGATTTTCTACGTCGAATCGGGGAAAGCTATAGCGGAGGGCATGGGATCATCCGGATAGCCGGGTCGGATTCGGGCTAATAACTAGCATCGGCAGGGAATGCTGGTTAGAAGATTCTAAAGGATTGGGTTCACAATTCAAAAATTCTAGGTCTGGTAGAATTGAATAGTTTTCAAATAGTTTAGGCCACTCAGAAGAAGCCGGCTTCTAAAAGGCTTCTAAAAGATCGGATTTAAAGATATTTACAGATCTACTCCCTCACTTACTAAATACATTCGTTATGAAAATAAAATCCGCGAGTCGTAACAAAATATAAAAAGAAATAACTAGTTTAGCACGCCGCTCGGGGCAAATTACGAGAATCGGGAAGGAATGCCGTCTAAAATACATATATTCGGATTCCAAAAATGCCACTCATTATCGAAAATTTTTCAAATTATCTTTCCGGATCGCGTAGCACCGTTTCTCTTCAAAATTGAGTATTGAGCGAAAGGAGTCCCGTCTTGAAACCTAAATTTATATTTCAAAATTCTACTCCCGCCCTAAACACTGCGTTTCAAAATAAAAAATGCAACCGGATCGCTTAGCTTGCCCAAATCGATAATCGCCGCCGGGAAGAGGCATTTCAAATCCCTCAAATAAAATTCCGTGGCTGAAAGTGGCTTGTTCAGTGGTGACAGGGCAAGTGAAGCGGCCGATAAGGGGCTGGCCGAAATATTGATGGCGCGGAACGCGGGCATGCATACACAGTCCCGCGGGCCTCGCCTTCCCCCCGATAACAAAAACGTTTCAAAAATGGGCAGCGACCGCGGGGGCAGGAAAGAAGATTGGGTGTTTTCTCGGGATCTAGGCGTCGAAAAAACGGATGCCGCTAATGGGATGGGAGCAAGAGCTTTTAGCAAAAGCTGGAATAATTAGTGTAGAGCTTGATCGTGTTTCTATTCTTGTCGCGAGCCTATAGAAGAGCTTGCGCTTTACAACCTTTCATATTTCTCGGATCCCCAGCTATAGCACACGTGACTGAACCCACAAAAGAAGCTTAAGCCCGGACGACCGAAATCTTGGATCCAGAGCACGTGCCAATCGATGCGGTCGAACCGGATCAGACACGGGCATCCCATAAAAGCCCGGCGGGCGAGCGAGAGGATCGTACAGGCCGGATGTGAGGGCGGCGAAGGTGAAATGTAATATTGGGGAGGCGGCCGGCGAAGGAAGGAGCGCCGAGTCTTTGCGGGAACGCGGCGGTCGAGTGCGGAACACGCAGCGCAAATAGAACCGGGTCAACCTCGCCGCATCATTAGTAGCACACAGGTGCGCTGTGTGTGTGTGCCTCACCCAAATATGCCCCTCTCCCTTGCTGTATTTGGGTACGGCGTATGACTCTTTCCGATCGGTTGAACCAGTGTAACATGAAATGCTATCAGAATGCCGAATTTCACTATGCCAAAAATCAAGGTGCTTACAGATTGAGCAATACTGGCATCGTTACTGCAATATCGACAACGAAATTTCGATAAACTGAATTTCCACAAAATGGAAACAACCCGTCCACAAGCGTAGTTTTATTTATTACCCGAATGCTAAGAAGCTATTATCACAGGGTACACGTATCAAAGTATCAATGGGGATCTACAATAGAAATTAGAAACCGGTCAATGGTTATTATTAGAATTCTACGAATTCGGCGGAGGGGGAGGAGGGTCTAGCCGAGCCGCGTTTTTCGTGCACGGCCTTTACATGTTTCTTGAGCTCGGAGAGGAGTGGGTAGGTCTTGTTGCAGTGCTCGCATTCCCATGGCTTGACGTTGTCGTGGGTGCGCCGGCGATGGATGTTCAATGCGGAGTTGGAAGCGAACCCCTTTCGGCAAATGTCGCAGGCAAATGGGTGCTTGGGCTGCAAAAAAGTGGTTGTATTTAAAAAATCCTTACCGAATGAATAGGTACATAGCTGGGCTGGAAGTCATCTACTTCGGGGTGCTTGCGTTGAATATGCCGTTTTAGACTTTGTATCGAAGCGCACACGAGTCGGCAAGTCGGACAGCTTTTATCTAAAAAAGCTGCTTGAAAAAAAAACAAAAAAAAAACCAACCCAAGATTGGACGGGCGCTAGAGCTCGCATCCGAATCATCAAATTGAGACTCGGTTTCCTTCAACACCTGCTCCCTTTTGAGCTTTCTCGTCTCCAGAATCTCATCCTTGCGCTCGCAGTAATAGTCGTGTCTCTAGAAACCTATAGTCAGCCAAATTCAGAACTAAATTACCTTCAGCTCAGCTTCCGTAACGAAGTCCTTATTGCAACGCTTGCAGCGAACGGCCGGCAAAAAATCGCCGTGATCTTTTGCGAAGTGGATGGTGAGCGAAATCTGGTCTCTAAAAGCACTTTCGTTAAGAGCCCGAAAACCAACGCGAATTGCCGCGGACATTGACTACACTCGAAGCGCACGAGATGCTGACGCTTGACATGGTAGCGCAGTTTCATTTCGGAAACCAACAGCTTTTTGCAGAACCCACACGGGAATTTTCCCTAAAAACAATGTTATTTTGTAAGGCGTCAAAGATTTACGCGTTGTTTGCTGATATGATCTGCTCGTACATGTTCTCGCATGTCCTCCTCGTTCTTGTACGAGCGTCCACAGATGAAGCAGATAAAAGTCACGGGCACCTAAACAAACGTTTTATAAAGGATGATCCAAAAGTACCGCCTTCTCAACATAGACCCTCTCCTTCTGTTTGAAATCCACTTCAGATGCGCTTGCAGCAAGTAGCTCTCTTTCCAGCACCATTGCCAGCTCGTTACAGGACTTCTCGGAAGCCGACAGGTCATCATTGACCTAAAATACTGTACAATCTAATAAAAAGAAAATTCCAACCTTCGTTATCAAATGGGCATACGGGTCCTCCATTTGATAGTAATAAAGTGCGTACTCGGAATCGAGGATTTCAGCATCCTCTGAAGGCGTAGAATCAGTGCCGAAGTCGGAGGAGTCGCGCGAAGCAAGGTCCTAAAAAATCCATAAGCCTAATAGCCAAAAAAAATGGAAAAGCAAAGGAAAACTCGGTTCTTCCAAGTTTGCGGTTAGCATTTACCCCTAAGGTTTAGTTCCAAGTTTGAGGTTAGCATTTATTTACCCCTACGGTGTAATTCCAAGTTTGAGGGTTGCATTGTGGCAGAGACATGGGTTCCATAAGAGCCGATGCCTCGCCGAAAACCCCGATATACCACAACGGCTTAATTTCAAGTTTGAGGGTTGTATTTTGGGCGAGCCATGGGTTCCATGAGAGCCCATACCTCGCCGACAACCCCGATTTAGCCCTAACCAGGGCGGGCCAAATAGGTGCGAGCTCAAAATTGGTACACAAATAGATTCGCTGATGCTGGTCTTTTACCTATTCGCCAAATATACTACCGACGTCTAAAACTTGGAAGCTAAGGGAAGTTAAAAGCGAGAAAATTTGAAGTATAATTTGATTTTCGCCAATTTTGTTGGTCCTAGGTCAATTCCTGCGGAAAATTTTCATCCCGGTTCCCCACGAAGTCGCGCTGAAAATTTTCATCCCACGTCCCCCTCCAAGTCTAAGGGGGAAAAAGCTAGAGTTTATTGTTAGGTCTCCACGGTTCGGGGCAAAATGGCTGATTGCACGATTTTGAACATAGTGAGCCCGGTCGCGAGCGGGCGGGTGGAGCAATGGGCTGAAAATTTTCAGAGAAGTGGGTCGCGAAAGGAGAGTGTAGAGTCAGCTGATAGGATCATATGTGTACCATATTTAAGCTAGTGCCTATCTAGACCTCCCTAGTAAGGCTAAATCTCAAGCTTGCGGGTTGCATTTTGGGCGAGCCATGGGTTCCATAAGAGCCGATACCTCGCCGGCAAACCCCGTTACCAGGTAATTTTCATATTCGGAGCTATGAGCCGTGCTCAAGCCGTCGAGTTCCGGAGTGTCGATCGAAGGGTCCATGTATTGGACGGGGGCCAGCGTCACGAAATCCATCACGGCTAATCAAAGCAACTGTGAAAATTTTCGTGAAGATTGTTTGTCTCAGGGAGCCACGGATGTCGTAGCATCTGCACGGTTGATTCGTGCAGTGGAGTGCTGCGTAGCGGTTAGATGCGTCGCGCGTATCCTCAGGCATTTTTTTGTCGCCGGAAGTGGTCCGACACCAAAAGCCTCTTGTACTGCTTATTTATTAAAAAGTTTATTTGGGTAATAAAAATCAATTATGAAAGTCCATAACAACAAAGAGCTTTATGCACCAGATCGAACATTTCTGGTTATAGCTCTAAAAATAATCCACCGGGTTTAAAATTTTCATCAATATTTTCAATATTTAGTTTAGTATCGATCTGTATAACAGAAATCAATCTGGAAGAATCATCACAAATCTGATAGACATAGTAAAAAAAATTTCGAGATTCTCCAACCTTGCAGGATGTACTACAACCGAACAATTTCAAAATCTGTAATAGAAATTTTGAAAAATTTCCATATGACATTTTCTCCTTATCTGCAATATACCATCGAATTTTTCAGCTCCAACAACCGCTTCGTCGTCTAGCTCTCATCGTAGATGGCTTACGACAGAGGTGTTGGGCCATTCGAAAAGGAATCATTAGTGATACAGCTTTCATAACTGAAATTTCAACTCTGCTCAATTTCCAGCCAAATTTTCGCAAAAAGGAAGCGAAGCTAGCTGGGGAGCAGTTGCGACTGTTTTCTGCGCAACTTGACGAGTTCACATCACGATTGGAGGAGTTTGCCCGGAAGCACAGGGATGAGATCAGGAAGAATTCTCAGTTCCGACGTCATTTCCAGGTAGGGATGCGCAATTTCGACAAAGAGGTCGTTTAGGATATTTCCATGGTAGGATCGATCCTTGGCACTCTGGAAAGGGGTTTTGGGCTGAGAAGCTTGGCGTTGGAGATTTTTATTACGAATTGGCCGTCCAGATTGTTGAGGTGGGCACGTTGAGTCAGAAAAAGCCACGTACTTTCTAGGATGCGCAATTTGACAAGAGTTGTTTTAGAGATATGCACTGTAAGCGATCCGGCTGAAAGGTTTTGGCTGAGAAGCGGCTGATTATACAATGGAGCCAATTGTAGTGTGCTTTGAGCAAAACCTGTTCTTTCTAGGTCCGTCTACAAATCATTGAATGAGGATAGACAGTTGAAGAATCTGAATAGGTTATGCCAGTTAGCGTTTGCAAGGAGACCATTACCATTGACGATATTTTGAGGGCCGTCGATAAATTGAAGGTAGACATTGAAGAAGCTGAGATTTTCCATTTTTTAGGTCCTCGGCGCCGGGTTCGAGCGGATCCCACTGGGGGGTGGACGCTTTCTGGTACAGTCGATTCCAGGTTAGGGCGCCACCTGGACACAAACATCGATTTTAGGAGAGCTTTCGATGGACCACCTGCGGGTGCTGGAGCTGGCTGAAGAAGCCGCCTACACCACGAAGGAGCTGGTTATTGATCGCTTGAGGTAGTTTTGCGTTTATACATTCCATTACATCCCGTACGGACGGTTCTGGTTTTTTTAGCGGAGGGGACCAACTTTCTACATCGTGCCTAACGTCTATCGTAATTAAACAGTATTGTATAGTCATTGTGCAGTTTCAAGCAAAATATAGAGCATTTTTCAAGCATTTTACAGCGATTTGGAGATAAAAATCCTTTAAGCCAATTTCGTTTAAATCATCAAATCATCAAAAACGTTTAAAAATTGACTTTTAGGTCAAAAGTTATCGAAAATGGACAAGAAGCTGAAAATTTTGAAATTAAAACCGTTTGGTATTTTCTTAACAACTGAGAAGCACTATAAATAATTTATAAACCCGAGAATTTATTAGCGAGTTGGTATAGGAAAAAAAACAGCCCTTTGCTAAACGGGAAGCACCTCACACAACCACTTTCAGATGGAGCCCGGCTCGTGCTCAATCGGCGCTCGATCATCTGGTGAAGGAAGGCTTGGCCTGGACGGACGAGCAGACGGAGCCGGTGCAGTACTGGGTGCCCTCCCTCTTCTTGCAGCAGTACTGCCACAGCGATTCGTCCACCAGCGTCTCCGACAGCATGGCTTCCGTCGGGCTGCACTGATCTCATTATTTTATTTTTGCCATTTTCGCTTTAGTTTCTAGTCAGCTCTAATGTCTATTCTTGCCTTACTTGCTGTTCCCCTGCCTACTTGAACATTACCCTGTAGATATTTTCGATGACCTTTATGTCTGTTAATAAAATATGAGCCGAGTTATATGTCGAACAATAGTTGTTAGATTGAGGGTTATAACCCAGTGTACTTAATTTTAAACTGTTTCTACTGAAACGTTATTTTTCACAACTGAAATAGTCATTTGTAACTTTTTTTTTGCAGCATGGGTGAGCTGGTCTCTCCAGCGGGTGCTCTCTCCCCCAACAACTTTTGGGAGAAGCAGTGAGTTTCTTTCTTCTTTCTATAAATCTGCTTTCAAATTCGCAATAGCACGTAGCTCACGATAGAGCTTTAAATTCTGTACGAATCTTAACTTGGAAAAGCCTTAATCGATAATGTTCTTGGAGAAATTTTGCTCTGAAAAAGCCGATTTTTTTCGGGCATGTTCGAAATTTCAAATTCTATCGAGTGAACTATATCATAACACAAAACTCCCTTATTTACCTAGAAATCACTCTTTTCAGCGTGCTCACTGGGGCCGACGGCGTGCTGCGATTCAAGTCGGGTAGAAACGTGGTGCTGTCAATCGAGGAGACGCGCACTCGGGAACGAGACTGTGCCCGCGTGCGGACCCAAATCATTTCCGAGTACAAATGGGAGGTAAGTAACTGTCATCAAAATTTATCAATTATCTATAGCGCCGCGACATTGGCGGAAATCTGATGGACGTTCGCGACACGCTGATCGCCTACCGAAATGTTCCGGCTGATGGGGACGTCGATGCTGTGCGCGTGATGGAGCGGGAGAGCAAGCAAAGACAGCTCATCAAGGTATATTTCGAAAAAGAGCTAAATTTTAAGTGATCATATGATTTTGGCGATTCTATATAGTTCATTCTATTGGCCTTAAATTTCTAAACAGTTTCACACTTTCAAAAACCGCTGTATTGGAATAGATTTCGAGAAAATTCACTCGCTCAGGGCCAATTTCGTCCATTTTAGCGCCCGTTTAACAAAGTCCGGACTTTGAGGAATTTTTTTTGAGGTCTATTATCGCTCAGCGGTTTTTGAAAGATCGGATTTGTTCAAAATTTTCGCGGCTCCAACGAAATGAATACTTCACAAAAACATGCCCCTAAAAACCGCTCGTTTTAAACCTTTTCTCAACTTGCCCCTTTTAGGGTTTCCGCGCACCCACCGCTGACGTCGCCTGGGCCCCTCACACACCTCTACTCGGTATCGTAGATGTTTTGGGAAATCTGTACATCTACCAGGTCACCGCACAATGCCAAGTGTAAGTGTAATATGTTTGTTTTATTTAGAGTTAATTTAGTCAAAAGTACCTCAACATCATGTACTCGGGCCAGGACTTCCAATGGGAGTCCCCGAAGATCAGCTGGTGCGGCTATGTGCCGGACGAGGATGATGAAGAATTGCATATGGTTGCCGTCTACGAGGTAAATTTTAACATTAAAAACATGATTTGGGTTTAGAAAAACCGCGTCATCATCTACAACCTGTCCGAAATTCGATCGCCGGATGTGGTTGATGGCTACGATACGACCCTCGACAAAGCGCTCGATATTGAGAAGGCCGTTTGGAGGATTCAAGTTGATGAGGTGGGCTTTTTACTCGCAAAGAGTAGTTAATGGGATTTTGCGAGATTTTCTGTAGCTCATTCGATAGAGCTTAAAACTCTCAAAAAGTCGCATCTTTCAAAACCAACTGGAAGATCACGATTTTCGCCAAAACATTGCCTCAAAAACCTGATTTTGTTTCAAATCGCCCCTAATTGGTAAGAGCGGCCTTCGGAGCGAATTTTTTTCAAGGCAGCCGTTTGTTAAGCACGTTTTGAAAGATTAGACCTGTTCAGACTTGCAGGCTTTTATAAAATGAGCTACATCGCAAAACTGGAATATCACTTAAAAATGGCGTTTTATAAAACGATAAAAAACCTTTTTTAGAGCAAAGAAATCACGGCGATGTCCATTTCCCCGGATGCCACAGCGGTGGCCGTTGCAGTGAATGACGGAACCGTACTCTTCTACATGATTGAAAACGAGCAAAAGTCTGTCTGGGAAATTTTCATTGGAATTCTGATTTAGGATCGCTCAAACGTGGCGCCCAGATTTTGGAGGGCATGTGGTTTCCCAGCTCTTTTTCATCGACAACATCGCCGCTGCAGACAAATCCGAGTATGCGAATTTCGTAATGTTATTACATTTTGATCAGGGAGCAATTCTGGAAGTTTTGCGTGGCCGTTGGTGACAGTGGCCGGAGGATCCATCTGTTTGACTGCGAGAACTGGAGCTGCCTCGGGCGGTTGAGGTGAGCTGGCTTTTTCTATGGGAAATATATTGTAAACAAATAAAATTGAGAATTAAAAAAACAATAATATTTTTCAGACTCGACTCCCCGCTTCAAGGCGTCCCGCTTCATATCCACCTTGATCGATCGTCCCGCTACATCATTATTGTCGACGTGGATGGAGCGGTTTGGCTGAAATTTAAGGTTTATACCTTCTTTTAGAACATCTTCTGCGTTGAGCTAGACTACAGCCAGGTTTACCCGAAATTTTCGGCTGTTACTCAGGTAATTTTTAATCTTTAAGTTTAAAATTCAATCAATTTAGATTGCTTTTTGCCATCCGCTCGTAACTGCGGTGCCGTTTGGGATCACGTTTGGAGAACAGACAGAGGGTATGTATTTACCTATCGTATGTTTTTGACGATGCCTTTATTCTTTTTTCTTTATTTATATTTCTCTTTTTAGATGATGGCGGCTCGACGTTTGACGACGAGGACGACGGCGAAAATGACGGCAACAAAGTGATCCTCCATCTCTGCGGCATCAACTATAAAAATTTGGTGCAGGTGGGATACATAAAAAATTTTAGTAACTTTTTCCCGATTTAGCTTGACATCACCGTGGAGCGGACGGCTCAATATCTGCCGACAATTGATATGATTGACGTCGGGCAGCAGAAAGAACAGTAGGTTTTTCAATTTTTAGTTAAATGACAGATTTGCTATAGGTTATACGACTTTTCAATTGAAATTTTGAATTTTCAGATTTGCCATGGTCCCTGGCCCGTCATCCTCAGCCGGAAACGGGGGTGGCCTGCTCCAAATCGCCGGCGCGGCCCCGCTGCAGGGCATCACCGACATGCGCTCCCAACTGGAGGAGTTGAACGCAAAGGTGGAGAAGCTGGTGGCCAGGTATGTTACAAGTTAACGCGGTTTTGGCTCTGTAGCAGCGTCTGTCTAAAAAAATCGTTTTTTTCACCAAATTAGCTGTATTTTAAGAGGAAGGTTTTTGTTTGAAGACGAGAAAAATGCTTCAAATTTGAAATTTGTTCCGATATTTTTATTGGTTTATATGTAGTAGAGAAAATTGCATTAGAACGGTTTGAAATTGACCAAGAACGTCAATTTTTATGTGTTTGACTTGTTCAGGGCTGACCGTGCTGAACAAGCCGAGCTTCTCCGTCGCAATTCCACCGGAAACGAGGAGTTGCTGAGAATGATGCAGCAATTTAGTAAGTGAAGCTGTCTATTCTAAGTGTATGGTTTTTAGAAGAAGAAATGTCGTTGCGCGAGGAGCGTCTAATAGCTAACGTGAACGAGTGCGTGCAGCAAACGAGGGACCACACGATTTCTACGGTAAGAAAAATTCAATTTTGGCTTGAAATTTCCGAATTTTAGGTGCGAAGTTCGCTCAACGAAAATTCGCTGTCGCTTGAGACTCAAATACAGGCCAATAACAAGGCGAGTTTTACTTTAATTAAACTAAAGTTTATTTTAATTTAGCGAAATTGTTATCACTTTTTATTTTTAGCACGTCTCCGAAATGATCAACCAGCGTGTGCACGAGAAGATGCGCGAGGCCATTCAGCAGGTAGAGAAAATTTTTTTGACTTCTAAACCCATTTTTGCAGCTCCTGGTCCCGGCCATTGAGCGCACTTGCGGGCAGCTTTTCGTCCAGTTGAACGAGCACTTCCGGCTGGGCATTGAGCAGTATTTGAGCCAGGTAGGAAATTCACTCCTTTTTCTTTCGTATTCTGCTAGAAAAATCCCCATTTCAAGTTTTTTTAGCTACGAACACTGCAACAAGCCACCGTCGAATCGGCCACCCCGGCGCCGGTGCCCTCCGAGCGACAGCTGATCGTGCAGCAGCTCCATGCGTTGTTGCAGACCGGAAATATCCCGGCTGCGTTCGAACATGTGGGTTTTTGTGTTTAAAAAGTAACGTTTTTGTACCGCGATTGCTATAAATAATTAAAAAAATCATTTTTCAGGCTCGCTTTTCAAACATTCATTTTCAAAAAACATGAAAACTCAGAATTTCCAACAATTTCCGTCCAGCTACTAATCCCAAAGCTCACGTGGAGCCGGAAATACCTATAAAATTTTGTCGAAATTCTGGTTTCGAAAATGGATTTCTCGAAACAATCGGACTTGGAAAAATAATAGCCTGTATTTTGTTTTGAGTTATTCTGGAAAATTTGCATAATTTTAGGCCCTGAACCTGGCCGATGAAGAAGCCCTACTCTACGTCCTGCACCAGGTCAACCCGGACGAGTTCTTTTCAAATGTAAGAATTTTTCTTGAAAAAAATGTAAAAATCACTTTAGGATAACGTGCTCTCACAAGCTGTCCTCCTCCCGCTTCTCCAGCAGCTCACCCGGGACCTCGACCGGGAGTCCGATTTGAAATTCAGGTATTTTCGGGTTTTTAGCTTCATTACTATATATTTTTTAAGATTCATGGAATTCGTGCTTCCGGCGATCAGTGTCTACGATCCGGAGACGGCGCTTCATGTCCCTGGAGTTCTTACGGTGCTACTTGGAGAGCTGACAAGTATGTTTTCAATTACCGCAGATTTTCTCGGAGCTTGTCGGTTAGCGGGGGGGGTTATATATTACCCCCTGCTAAAAGAAAAGCGCCGTTTTGATAAATGCCTTGTGATTTTCAAGGTTTTGGCCCAATTTCTGCAGTTTTTTTAATTTTAAACTCCTTTTTCAGAACTGCGCTCCCGTGCCACTGACCAGCAGACGCGCCGCGCTTGCCACATCATCAGCCGCGTCGCCGAGAACATGCTCAACCTGATCAAGATGGGATGACGACCACCCAGATCTATGATACTACCCTCCCCTTCCACCAAAAACCCCCTCCAAACCCTGTGAATTCTCTCCGTAACGGATCCTGATTACTCGTGTGCTCATCCCCCTCTATATTCCGCCCTCTCGCCCTAACTGATTGGTCCTCACAAAGTTCTATTAGGTGCCGCACATCGTTAAGTTTTTGGCCGGTTTTGGTTCATTATCGGGGAAAGCTGATTTCCTATCGTAGCCAAAATAGATAATTTTTTATAGTTTTTGAGTAGTTTTTTGGTCCCTAAAAACTTAAAAACACGTTGGAAATTTTCCCGTAAAATCGTAATTTTCGAAAATTTAAATATTTTTGCCAAACTTTTTGTGTCAAAAAGTCGCAAAATGTTACCAAACCGTCTTGGATTTCATAGGAAACAGGATAATTTAGCCCCCCTAGTGAACCAGCACCCCCTCTGCCCATCATGACTTTGCAAAAATCGAAAAAACCCCGAAAACACTGAAAAAATAAACCCCACCCCAAAAAAAGTGTGTGTGATTTTTTGCGGAGCGTTACAAGTATCTATTTATGCCTCTAGGAAAACTGTGGTTACTCCGGGATGATGATCTTTTTGAATTGCTCAGTTGCGCGCACTAACCGGATATCCCCCGTCGTTACGTATCGTAGCGTACGTTCCATAATTTGAATACTAAGGAAATCGATTCGTTGATGCGATACCTTTTTTTGTCTACTCGGAGAAGTAATTCGCGCTCTCTGGGCCCACCAAAAAAACACTTGATGCCTTGCCGATGAGCGGAACTCACGCACGGCCAGATGATCTTTTTTTTGTTTGTTTTAATAAGCCGTTTGCCTTGAACTGATTCTTGTGTACCCCCTCCCCTGTTTTGTCACTGATGCACCCTATATTTGGTACGATGTGATATAGACTGTGTGCTCCGTTCACTCATTTCGCCTATGCCAATAAATGGATGGAGACGAGTTGTATCATCTAACGCAGAATTACAGTGAACCTGCGAATTATAGTGAACTGCACAATTTTGTTTTAGAATATCTTTAAAAAATCTGGCATTAGAGTATACCAGTTGATAATAATTAATTGTTAGAGATCAAGGATTATTTTACCTAGAGTTAGAAAATTTTAAATGACAGTTTTGTAGAAATATGCCTAGTCTACAAAATTCTTCACTACGGGATGCCAAAATGCAGCATCCTACTATATAAAAAATAGCGCTTTAAAAATAACGACTTCGCAAACATAGAATTATGGGCGCGGAATTTGAAGAAATTCGATTTCTGATAAATCCATGTTTCAGAACTATGAATTAAGCGAAGCCGATGCTACGTCAAGCCACCGGAGACCAATTTAAGGTATTGCCAAGCTAGGCTTGTAACACACAATACCGCGAACGCTTCAAATGTACAAGTTTTGTAGCCCCCGTGATACTACCACTTCCCGGTCGGGCCGGGACCCCGGATAGCCTGTTTTTCCCCCGATATCTGCCAGCCGTCCAGCTAGCTTTTTACGTTCGCGCCCCCGCATCTCTCAAGGTCAATCTCCGGGCAGCATTCCGTTTTTCGGCCGGCCGAACCGCGCTGCCGGGGCAAAAACGGACCCCCTGCGCCCCCCAAAAAAGGGATGGGATATCGCTTTTTCCGACCCGGGCCGAGCCGATATCCCGACACCGCTCGCTTTTTATCACTCGAATGGCATTGGGATTCCTTGGGACTGACTGGAGATACGAGTATATAAGGACGGCTGGGCCGAGGAGGGCAAGCAACCTCCGCTTCCAACAACAAATGTGAGTTTGGGCCATTTGGGTACTGTAGGATTAGGATTGGGCTTAGGCGAGCTTGGGCTTAGGCAGGCGGCTTAGGCTTGGGCTTAGGCTTGGCCTAGGCTTGGCCTTGGCTTCGGCTTAGACTTCGGCTTAGGCTTCTTAAGCTTTGGCTTAGGCTTAGGTTAGGCTTAGCTTTGAACTTAGGATTGCATCTAGGCTTCGCTTATGCCTTGGCTCGGGTTAGGCCTAGGAACACGTTTTGACTGAAGTTTAGGCTTTGCTTTGGCATACGCATCTACAGAAAATGCTGAAAAGCTGTTGCTCCCTTATTTAAAATTTTGACCGACTTGGCTTATTTGACTTCAGTAGCTTCAGAAGATCTTGAGTTTTTGGCGGTATTTTTGGCTTTTCTGCGCCGTTCTCAACCCGTCCTCCTTGCAGATGTCGTTTGCTGTCGGCGTGGCCTCCGCCGCGTCTCTAGCCGTCGTGCTGGTGTCTCTCGTCTCGGTCGGCATGATCGTCCGCGACCTCAACGACCTCCAGACTGACGTCGAGAAGAATATGTTCGAGGTTAAGGTGTGTTGCTTAGCTGAGACTTAGACTGTGGCTTAGCCTACTTAGCTTACCTAGCTTGAAAAACCCGCCCTTGTTGCAGATGATGGCCGACGACACCTGGGAGCGCATGATGGGAATGCCCGTCGTCGGCTCCGCCGCCGTCCCTGCCCCCCGTGCCACCTTCCAATCCGTCGTCGGCATCCGCCGTGGAAAGCGTCAGGCCCCAGAGACCTGCAACTGCGGACCCCAATCTCGTGGTGCCCCGCTGGACCCCCGGACCTCCCGGCCCCGGACCTCGTGGAGATGATGGACTCCCCGGAGACGATGGACGCCCTGGCGCCCCTGGAATCTCCCTTGCTGCCACCCACGATATCCCCGGCGGATGCATCACTTGCCCCGAGGGACCCCCCGGACCCCCTGGACGCCCCGGACAGCCCGGACGCCCTGGACCCGCTGGACCCAAGGGACAAGATGGAGCCCCCGGAAACGATGGCCAGGATGGACCCGCTGGACCCGCTGGCCCCGATGGACAGCCCGGCCAAGACGGACAGCCCGGACAGCCTGGAGAGCCCGGAGCCGATGGCATGCCCGGACCCGATGCCGCCTACTGCGCTTGCCCCGCTCGCTCTGTCTTCCGTCATTAGATTTGGAAGCAGGTCGACCTGGTCGATCCAGAATAAACGATTCATTCATGGGAAATTGGTTCTAAAAAATGCACTCTAGACTTTAATACAAATACAGTAAAAATGTATGGTAAAACGGCTAAACTACCGATCAGCCAGCCGAGCCAGACCTACTGTATCTCGGCTAGCTCTTGTCCTACAGACCTGTAAAGCATACCAAAATACTCGCCAGAGCAAGACGAACATTTTGGTATATTTAACCTGTAGACCCACAGCGAAGGGATTCAGCTAATTTACCTATTTCTGGAGAAGCCTCTTCCAGGCAATCTTCTCAAAAAACGTTTGAAAATTACTTAAGTCGTTCTATGCAATAATCGCTGCCTTCCTCAGAACACTTAGCCGCTTCCGCAAAAATATAGACGGTCCACGGGGGCCCGAAAACAGTCGATAAATTGGAAACTACTCAATAAAGCAAAGTTTCAAAGCAGTTTTTCGCTACAACGAAACCTTCCTTCCTTTTTTGAGTTTCCGGCCGGGATCGGGGGCCAAATAAAATTAAAAAATACCGTTTTAAGCCGTTGCTCGCGATCTTCCTAGCGCAAACTAAACGTCTAAAGGCGCTAGAAAGTGTAAAAATCGACCCATCTGTCGACTGGGTATAGATGGCCCACGAAAGACGCGAATCTCGGGGCCGAGCTGCTATTCTATTCAGAAAAAGTAAATGGAGACAAACCGGAAGAAAAAAGGTTCTTAGACCAAAGTTATAGGCAAATTATTTAAAAAAGCCATGCTTTTTTACTTTAAAAAGTTTTCGGGCATACAGCAAGGTCCAGGTCCAGGCTGAGGATGATTTTCGGGGGGCTTTCTAGTCTGTGCAGCCCCGGTCGGTCACCACGTTTGTCTGCTTTCTCGTTCTCTCTCTCTCTCTCTCTCTCTCTCTCTTCCGTTTCAACGCAGCGATGATCTTTGTCGGCTGATGATTTTGACCGCATATATAACGCTCTTCCACCGCTGGAATCGAGAACATTTTGGAACAGTCCTTCAAATGCGCTCTGAAAATTATTGCTTATCAAAATCGACTAGTTCTCTTTGCAGTTTCACGCCAGACTTACCGTATCCCAACATGGTGGCCGAGAGACTTCCCTGTGAAGATGTGGACGTGTCGACCCTAGCCCAACCCTTGTCGTTTAATTCCGGAAAATCGGCCAGAAATCGAATTTTCAAGGTATGGTTTCGTCGGTTTTAATAATTAGTTTCATCTGCTAATTATTACCCAATTTCTAGTCAGCCATGACGGAGATGTTGAGCAGCTTCTGCCCGGACACCCCGGCTGAGCATGGGCTCCCCTCAGAAACCGTGCTCACCATGTACGAGAAATGGGGAAATGGAGGGTTCGGCATCGTGTTGACTGGGAATATTGCTGTGGATCCGGTAAGGCTTAGGCTTAGGCCTAGGCTTAGGCCGAGGCAGGCTTTGGTTTAGGCGTAGGCTTAGGCCTAGGCTTAAGCTTAGGCCCAGGCTTCGGCTTAGGCCTAGGCTTAAGCTTTAACAAGGTTTTGATCTAGCTCCACCTCGAATCCGCCGGAAACGTGATCATCGCCCGGGAGAACGAGGGCCCGAAAAGAGACGAGCTGCTGAAGCGATTTGCCAAGAATTGCAAAGCCGATGGAGCACTAGCCTTGCCAATTGACGCACGTGGTCTTTCTCGGGTTACGGTAAAGGGCAAATTTAGGCGGGGCAGACGGCCGAGAATGTGAATTTGCTTCCAAGGTCTTGCTCGGATGTGCAATTGGAGGGAAGAAGGAGGAATTTCAGTTTTGGGAAACCGATACCGTACACTGGTAGGTGTGTAGGAGAGAGTGCGAGAGAAGGAGAAAGAGAGAAAGAGAGGGAGAAAGAGAGGGAGAAAGAGAGAGAGAGAGCGACAGAGAGAGAGAGAGAGAGGAGAGAGAGAGAAATTTTTTGCAGAAGAAGAAATTCGCACCGACGTCGTCGAGCGATTTGCATATGCAGCGGAAGCAGCCTATAAAGCCGGTGAGTTACCGTAGCCGCAAATTAATTTTAAACGAGTTTGACAGGGGGAGAACCGGCTACAACATCTAAGTTCCTTAAAATTGTCTTAAAAAGCTAAAAAATTTGTTTTTCGTTGGTCTTTTTATTGGATTGTTTTATCCGGAAACCGTATAAAGCTGTGACTTCCAGGTTCCTTTGAAAATTTCCATGCTTTAGGGTTCGACGGCATCGAGTTAATGGGAGCCCACGGCTACCTTTTGGCTCAATTCATGTCCCCTACCACCAACAAACGAACAGATGCTTATGGCGGAACTCGAGAAAATAGGGTCCGAGTCGTGCTCGAGATCTACGACGCGATACGGTACCGAATTTTCTAGGAAATTGTATTTCTGAATTGTATTGTCAGAAAGCGCATTCCCGCCACAGCCCAATTTATCGTCGGGCTGAAGATGAACTCGGTGGAATTCCAGGAGGGCGGGTTGAGCATGGAGGATGCGAAAACAATGTGCCAATTGTTAGAGGTTGGTGTTTAGAGTGATGAGGTTTGCTCCAATGGCCTCTGCTAGCCTCCTCTTTGTTCCTCAATGCTCTCTGCTAGCTAGCTTTCTAAATGTTCATCGTTTCAGGACCGTGGGTACGACTTCGTCGAGATGTCCGGAGGCACTTACGAAAAGCTCGTATTCGCCCACCTCCGCGACTCCACCAAGGCTAGAGAAGCCTATTTTCTCGAGTTTACCGATCAGGTTAGTTTTAAAGGGAGTGTGACACTAAGCTTTAATAGCAAAAATTCACTTTGTCATTCCAGCTTCGCCCGGTCTTCCAGAAAACGCGGATGGTGGTGACCGGCGGGTTCAGGACGGCCAAGGTATATTCTTGTTTCGCTCTTCTCTCTCTCCCTTCTTCTCTCTCTCTCTCTCCTCTCCCTCTCTCTCACTCTCCTCTCTCTCTCTCTCTCTCTCTCTCTCTCTCTCTCTCCCTCTCGCCCTCAATTCTCTCGTTTAGTGGATGGCCGCCGTGATCAAAGATGGAAAATGTGACGCTGTCGGACTTGGCCGCCCCGTTGCTGCTGAACCAGGTACGGCCGATGTTCATCTAGATGTTTTAAAGGACCCGGAAACCCAGTTCTATCGACTGATTGTTGTAGATCTGCCCAAAAAGATCCTTCGCTACGGTGTGCTCGGCTCGACGGCCGCCAAGATTGACCAGAACGACTTCGCGATGACGAACGTTGGTAAGAAAAGTGTATAATTGAAATATTTTCTATTTCCGCATTAATAGGCTTAAAATTTAGTCTATAATGCGTCCATCAAAAATAGAGCAGAAGTCATATTAATTCAGTTTAGTCGCGAATTCCCAGATGTGGCAGGGAGGGCAGATCCCGTTCTCAAGATGTGAAAAGGCCACGGACGGAATTATGGATTTGTCAGTGCAAGCAGAAGCTGATAAATATGTCGCAGCAGCAGGGGTACTTAGGCTTGGCTTAGGCTTAGACTTGGCTTGGGCTTGGGCTTCGCTTATGCTTAGGCTTGGCTTAGGCTTAGGTTTAGGTTAGGCCCGCCTTAGGCTTAGGCATGGCTAGGCTTAGGCTTAGGCTTAGGAATATTTACAATTTTCAGGCCTACGTTCAGGGCGTCTTCGCTTCCGGCATGCAGGGTGTTCCCGTTTTCCAGTACAAACCTGAGTCTGTATAGTGAGTAATTTATTAATAAAGCGTTTTGCCTACATTGTTATCTTTGATCGCGTCACCGGAGCATGGGCCAGCTAGCAGAGATCATACAGGAATTTTGGTGATTTTTATTGCTGTCGATCAAAGATCGTTCGACCCACTGAAAATGCTCAAGTTCCGCAAGTCTTTCACGAGAGAAAGAGAGAGAGAGAGCGAGAGAGAGAGCGAATATTTGTTGTCAGGTGTAGTTGTGACTCATCGACCAACCGGGTGGCGCCATCCCCAAAGGAGCTAGAGAGCACCTAAAAGAGGAGAGACAAGAGCAAAGAGAGGTAGAGAAGGAGAAAGAGGAGAGAGCGCAGAGCATGAGCCAGCGACTCATGCGAATGACGTGAAACTCCCGGGAACGCTATTGGCCTGAAGACGTCGTGCTGGAAGTGAAAATAGCTGCTAGGACTTCTGGGAATTCTTGTTGGTCCTTGGTTTTAGCGCAGTCAAAACCGGACACTGGACTTGGAATACAGGTTTTTTCAGGAAACCACTATTTTAGAAGAACCGGAAAGTGAAGAATTTTCTGAAAAATAAAGATAGCGGTTCATTTGTCTCATTCATATCGCTCCTAATTCTTAAATGCTCTTTGCTAGCCTACTTGTCCAAATCTCAAAACGGGCGAAATTTGACTGCGACTTTCGACAAATTTAGATGCGACGACTGTTGCTTATATTACCTTTTAAATAGAAATTTAATCAAAAATACAGATTCCCAATTTTTTTCTGCTATCCCTCCCCCCTCTAGACGACCCTTTAAAGTCTAAATTCCGTCGGTCGACTGGCCAAATATTGCCGTTTTTCGAGTTTTCTCGTCTCTTGCTTCTCTCCAGCACTCTTTCTCGCTCCTCTTTCTCTCTCTCTCTCTCTCCTCTCTCTCTCTCGCTCTCTAACCCACCTGCCTGCTCTCTCCCCACAAACAATGTTCTCTCGCCCCTCGTCGGGTCGATGTGCCCCGGCCTTCCCCGCTTTCCCTCCCTTCCACTGCTGCCCACGGCTTCATCCCAATACACGCGTCGGGCACGTAGGCGGCTGGTCATTATTTTAAAAGTTTTTAACTTTTAAGAATTAAATTAAAATCTTTTACGATTTTGCGGATTTTTTAATGTACTGTAATTTTGGTTTTCATGTCTTTTTAGTCCTTTTTAGCATTTCAAACCTGTAACGACACGTGTGAGGCAAAAATCCATAACCTTTCAAGCGTTCCGATGCCTTTAATTACTTTTTTTGGGTACCAATTGACGCGAAAAATTGAGAAAAATGCTTCGGTAATATTTTTAATGGCTCTATAAACCTTCGAAGCTTATTGTTTTTGCTTTATGCTTTTTGCTTTGTCCAGTTTAAATCGATATTTTAGTTTTTAAGCGTGTAAAGTCACTCAGAAAAAAGAAATCCATGACTTTCGTTGTCTTTTCGGTCCCTTAAATAATTTTGCCAATACCATTCTGAGCTAAAAACCAGCAAAAACTCCTGCGAATCCCCTTTGATTGGTTTTTTTAATGAATACTAGTTTCGCAGAGATATTTAAGCTTTTAGGCATTTAATGGCGACCGTAAGACAGAATCCATCACTTCTCTTGCCTTGCTGGTCTCTTTAAAATGTCAGGGTTAGCCACTTTGCCCCGAAAAACTGAGAAAAACACCTGAGAACCACCTTTTTCGAGCATTTCTTTGCCGCCGGGTGGCCTTGGCACGCCGCTAGGAGTATCCAAGCGGAATGGAATGAGATCCGTCCTGAAACGGGGCATACTGTATCCATCTGAGGGGTCCCGCCGCGAACAGGAATGGAAGGGAGGAGATTGGCCTTGAGATGTCAGCACCGGGAAATTGAGGTGGGGCCGCAGGGATCCTTGAGGGGCTAAGCGCTGGGCTAATAGGTAAAAAGAAGCCGAAAAAGGCTGAACTAGCTTAAGAAACTCCAGCTTAAGCCAAATTTAAGCAGGTTAAGCCCAGTCAAGCAAGCCTAAGCAGAAGCCTAACATATGCCTAAGCCTACGCCAAGCTTAATTATGCCTAGGCCGAAGCAACCTTACGAAGCACATCGCAAGATCAAGATCGAGTTAGGTTTTCTCTCCCACTCTATCTCTCTCTCTCTCTCGCTTCCTCTCTCTCTCTCTTTTCTCTCGCGCTCTCTCTCTCCCTCTCTCTCTCTCTCTCTCTCTCTCTCTCTCTTTCCCACTCTCCCCTCTCATTGCATCATTCATATATGCCGATCTTTGCCCTCAACAACAGCTGGCAACCCGCCAACGTGTCTGTCCAGTTGAGTGAAAGGGGGAGGTGGAGTAGCCAGAGGCGAGCCGTCAGGAATTTCTTTTCCCCTTTCCCGCACCCTGCAACTAAGTGGGGGAAGATAAGCATTTCGCAACCTATCTCGCCCCGACAAACTCTCCACCGCTTGCTCCCGCTCAAGTGTAAACCTAAGCCGATTTTCGGGGACCATTGCTTGACCTGAATCGGCCAAAAAATCGAATCCTAGTCGTCTATTTTTACAGAAATTCCATTGAATTCGGTTATAGAAACTTGGAAAGTACGAAGCGAAGCTACTAAGCTAGCTACTACTAAATATATTATTTACATACCGACCAACTACCATTAATATAAAGGTACCCACAACACAAGAATCCAAAGCTACTCTCATTGTGTCACACATTAATAGTCACTCAGACTTTAAAAAGCCTTCTTTTTTACCATCTACCGTAACCGAACCTCCCCTTCGAGAAGTCATGTGGAAACTCCGAGGCGATACTATTTGCGTCAAACCCTTCTCCAATTTTGGAGCGCAATTTGGGGGGCGCCAAATAGCACGCAGCGGCCCGACCGCGCGATAATTGTTTGACGTAGATGGGGCGGTTAATTTTAGACGAAATAATAGTATGTGCAGAGCTCAGGAATACAGCGGGAAGGGTACCGTATCCATATCAAGAACGGTATAACTTTCGTTGAAGCTGTTATTAGTGCAAACCTGGATTCTTGGGCTTTGATGAGCACCTGAATCAGATGGACCGTAAGCACTATTACGGCTAATAGCTTTATTAGGCCTGAATTTTTGACGCAACATCCCTTTAAATTTCGCATTCAGCTAAGCCGCTATCATTCGGCACCAATTGAGAACCCCATTCAAGGATTGGCGCTTTTTACTGGCAGGTCAATTTTTGGATTGCTCTCTCTCTCTCTCTCTCTCTCTCTCTCTCTCTCTCTCTCTCTTTCTCTCTCTCTCTCCCACCCGATCTGTGTATGTATTCAGGTGTTCCTAGCAACACGGTGCCCACCAAGGGGCCAGGGGGCCTCCATTCCTCGGCAATTTTCAGGCAACCCCTTTCCGGAATTCATTGTGTTGTTTGGTGCAAAGAGTAGCCGGCCGGAATTTTGATGAAAAGCCTGCAAAATTGGAGAGTTTTGAGGCCAGATTCGGATTTTATGTTTCTAAAGCGAGAGAGAAAAGGAGAGAGAGTGAGAGAGAGCTATGGAGAGAAGCGAGACATAGAGAGGGTGAGAGAGTGTGAGAGAGTAGCGAATACCAATTTGGCAGTTTATCTTGAGCTCTGGAAAAGTTTATCTCCCTCCCGACCTATCACTCTCTTACTCTCTCTCCCTCTCTCTCTCCAAACCCAATTTTCCTCGTCCACCCAAACAACCAACCCGTTCGTTCCCCCCTTTGGTGACTCAGTGGTGTCCATTCGGGTTCCATTAAAGGCGGCCACTGGGCCTTCTCTTGGGCCCTAAGGCCATTGATCCTGGGCCCCTAGAGGGCCCATCCCATCCCCGACACCAGGGCCACCCCCACATAGCACGCACTACCCCATTGGGCTTCACTTTTTTGAGAGGTTATGGCATTTGGAAGGCAAAAAGGTTATCATGGCTTGCTCAAGGTTTCCTCAAAAACCTCTGCTAGCCTGCCCTCGCTTCCTCAATGATCTCTGCTAGCCTGTCTTATCTGCCCCTAAATATTGGTCAATTTCGGATACGTATTTCTGGTACAAACCCGTGATATTCGGTTCTGAAGTGGCCCTTATCTCAAGGTATCTTTTCCCTTTGTCTGTCTGTCTCTCTCTCTCTCTCTCTCTCTCTCTCTCTCTCTGTGTGCATCGCTTTCACAAGCCATTCTCATTTTTGGCGCCCCCGCAAAGGATTTCCTGACCTTTCCAAGTTCATTGCCTGTCAGACTTTTTTTTGCAAATTATTAGTTGGCTTCCCAAAGAATCTCTGCTAATTTGCCTCCACTCTGGCCTGGCCGATTTCAAGGAGTCGCCTGCACTCTCGCTCGCATACAGCGCTTCAATGCCGTCATATTTGTCGAGACTCTCACAGGATAATTTGCATTCGAGAAGCGAGAGAGAGAGAGAGAGAGAGACAGTAAAAAGGCGATGTCCCACGATCCGAGCGATCATCGATTTGCCCCCCTCTGCCGGTTCGCTTCAATTCCCGACAAAACATCCGACCCGGTCACTATGAGCACCCGGCCGAATAACAGATTCCATTGTTTTGCGGGGTTTTTGAGGGGGTTTTGGAGTTCCTCAAGAATCTCTGCTAGCATGCCTTAAAGCTCTAAAAGCCATGGCTAATTGAGGGGTAGGCTTGCAGAGATATTTGAGGAAATCGAGACGAACATTAGACTAGCAGGTCAATTCGATCCTCAAGCATCTAGAGAACCTAGTAGCTCTCATTTTTAGTTACCAATCCCTTTAAATCCTGAATGCTCTCTGCTAGCCTGCCCGAAGCGTTTGAAACAGTTTTTGGCTTCCGAGTCCCGTTAAAAGGAACTGCCCCGTCAAAAGGACAGTCACGTAGTCGGAAAGGCGCTTAATAGAGCCACACGTCATTTAAGCTTTTGTCTGTCTGTCTGTCTGTCTCTCTCGCTCTCTCTCTCTCTCTCTCTCTCTCTCTCTCTCTCTCTCTCTCTCTGCTCTCTACAATTCGCCGACCTGTGCGGGAAGGGCACTTGGAAGTCATGAACAGGTTTTCGGTGAACGTATTGATCCGTTCCACTCCTCTATACACCCACCCCTGTGCCGAATCGCCCCCATTTTTTTGCGGGGGATGTCCCCCTCCCTCCCTCTCCCGCATCGCGACGATTTGTGGATGCAAATTGGACACCCCCACTGGTCAGCTAGCCCGATCCATCAATGCTTTTTTGGCGAGTCACCGAGTGATTCGTGTTTTGGGGTGATTTGTGACTGTTTTCTACCGTTTTTTCGCTCTCACTCACTCTCTCTCGCACTATATATCTCCTGCACTCTCTTCCGAAATAATTTTTGCTAGCCTACCCGTCAACCTCGATCCTAAATGATCACTGCTAGCCTACCCAAGGTTTGCCTGCTCTATTTCGCATAAACAGAAACTGACTTCCGGTCTATTGCGGACTATTTTTCACCCTTCACTGGCCCTTTAAAAATGTTTTCCCTATCTCTTTATCTCTCTCTCTCTCTCTCTCTTTCTTCTCTCTCACCCTCTCGATTTACCCTCCATTTTCAGGTCTCCGACCTCCTTGGGTGCCCCATTTCGTGGGCCCAAACCGCCTAGAAGACGATCTAGAAACTGAAGAAGATCGAAAAAAGATAAATACACAACATACCAATGCTCAGCTCGACAAATACGGTATCAACCAGCCTCGGCATGACGCCGCCCGGTAAGGATCTAACCAAGCGCTTAGCCAACGACTTCGGGCCGTTGGGCTGAGATTTGGCAAGAATCTGCAAATTCGCGCCCAGATGCTAACCGCTTTTTTCATGTTTTCACCAAATTGAAAGCCAAACGCCTTGACGGCGTTGGATCTTATGGAAATTTGGCTTTTTCGTGAAGTTCAAGGCGTTTAACCCCAATTTCTAGGCACAATGGCCCCGGTGGAGACCAAATCAGCACCGGCTTCCCCTCAGCATCATCACCAGCACCATCATCATCTACAGCAGCCGATGATGCCCATCCCCGTCGGCAAGAAGGAGGGCCTTGGCTACGCTTCCGGGCTGCTGAATCCCATCTCATCATGCTTCAGCTTCATCTTGCCAGGAATATTTAGGAGGCCGCAGACCGATTCGATGTAAGTACTCGCCGCCATCTAACATTGTAAGCCTAAGCCGAGCCTAAGCTTGGTTCAAAGCCTAAGTCTAAAACTAAGCTATCCCTAAGAAATCTAAGGCCAAGCCTAACCTACGCCTAGGTCGAAGCCTAAGCCTAAGCCCAACCTAAACCTAAGCCTAATCCTAATCTGAAGCCTGGAGAACCCCGCAAAGTTTCTTTGAGAATTCCTCAAAATCCTCTGCTAGCTTTCCTAAATCCCCTGTTTCAGTGCCTCCTACACCGGCGATGATTGGGAGATCCCGTTCGAATCTATCACCAACTTGGAGTGGCTGGGCGCCGGATCACAGGTGAGTTCCGGATTTAAAATCGGTGTAGCTCGCCGGAGAAGCCTCAGATTTTAATGATTTTGGTTGATTCGATAGCCCTTTAAATACTGAATCTATTGAAATTATTCTAATTTTTAGGGCGCGGTCTTCACGGGAAAACTGAACGCCCAAGTGGTGGCGGTGAAGAAGGTCAAAGAACTGCGGGATACGGAGACTTCCCACCTGCGCCATCTCGCCCACCGCAACATCGTCAAGTTCATGGGGGTGTGCACGCAGGCCCCGTGTTTCTGCTTGGTGATGGAGTTCTGCTCCAACGGGCAGTTGAACGAGCTGCTGAGCGGGGGTCAGCCGATTCCGCATCAAAGATGGGTGGATATGGCACGACAGGTGGGAGGGGTTCTCTTTCTCTCACTCTCTCGCCAGAGATAGCAATATATCTGGCTCTCGCACGCGCGCTCTCTTTCGCTCTCTATCTCGCTCTCTCTCTCTCTCTCTCTCTCTCTCTCTCTTCATCTATCTCTCTGTCTTTCTCTCTCCCGCTCGCTCTCCACTCTCGCACGCCCTCTCTCTATACCTGACCTCCTTCAACTTAACAGACATCTAAAAGCTCTGTTTTCCAATACCTGAAGCTGTGACCCTCTTGAACATGACGCCATTCAGGTAGCCGCCGGCATGTCCTACCTCCACGCCAACAAAATCGTCCATCGCGATCTAAAATCACCAAACATCCTCGTGGCCGGCGACGGTACCATGAAGATCTCCGACTTTGGCACCTCCCAGCACTGGAAAGGAGAACGAGACTCTGCGCTGATGTCCTTCTGCGGTACCGTCTCTTGGATGGCCCCGGAGATGATCAAGAAGGAGCCTTGCTCCGAGAAGGTCGATATCTGGTCGTTCGGCGTTGTGCTGTGGGAGATGGTGACCTGCGAGCTGCCGTATCGGGGTATCGACTCGATGGCTGTGCTCTTTGGGGTCGGGTCTGGGAAGTTGGCGCTGCCCATGCCGACAATGTTGCCTGATGGATTGAGGATGTTGATACAGCAGTGCTGGTCGCAAAAACCGAGGAATAGGCCGTCATTCCAGGTATGTGAGAGAGAGAGAGAGAGGGAGGGACAGCGAGAGAGACAGCGAAAGAGCGAGGGAGAGGGAGAGACGAAAGAGGGAGAGAGAGATTAGCACGCTGATCATGATCCGCACGTTTTCAGGGCGTCCTCCAACACCTAGACATCCTCGGCAACGAGCTGGCCGGATGGGGAGAAGCCAAGTGGCAACAACGATATGAGGGCTGGAAGGCAGAAGCGCGGGCTATCAAATACCCAGAAACACTACAAGGACACCCTGGAGAACTCCGGGCCCATGACGAACAGGAGCAGATCAGGAAGCGCAAGGAGGAACTGAAACATGCACAGGATATCCGTGTAATGTATGAAACAAAATTCCGAAGGTGCAACCGGATGTACCAGAAGCTGACCACGCTGCTCGAGGAGCTGGACGTCAGGGAGAAGGTGGGTTTGTTTAGAAGCACCTTAGAAACCACGTCTAAACCCGTGCGGGCTGGAATTTTGAGAAAAGATGCGGAAAGCGACTTTAAACTTGAGGGATAATTTAACAATTTAGTAATGATTTGAAGCCGATTCCTACCGTAATATTTAAGTTATATCAAAAATACAGAAAAATCGCAAATTTGAAGTTTTTGCCATAACTCCAAGGCTACTGCGGCTCGGGCTTGAAAATTTGCATACAGCTTTAACTAGTTTTCTTCGTGTTTTCGCGAAATTTCAGCCCGAACAGCTTGAAGTTGTTGAAGTCGTCTTAAATCGTACGTCAAGGTCAAAACGATCACTGACTTTTTTAGGAGCTCCTCGGCCGAGAGCGAGATCTCGCCATCCGGGAGGGACGGCACTATAGAGGTGGCTCATTTTCGGGCCCGCTTAACCACCGTGGGGCCGTCGTCGTCCGCGCAGGGCCGAGAAGTCATAGAGGGGAAGCGACTGCCGAGTAGGTTAAGGGTAGAAAACAAGAATTAGGTGTTTTTAGCGTCTTCTCCACGCACGTTGCCCATCCCTCACTTTACGGTGCTGACGATGGAATGTCGTCGAGCAGTGGGGAGGAGCAGGTTGAGGATGAGGTGGACGGGTCTCCAGATATGAGGAGAGGATCGCCGTATCGATGCAGTCAAGCTAGCAGGTAAGGAGAGAGAGCGATTGAGAGAGAGAGCCAGCGCGAGAGAGACTGCGAAACCTACAAACTCCTTCCAGCTGGTCCGGCCACCCCTCATTCTCACGACAGTCCTCCCTCCGATCCTCCCAAGGCCTCCGCCCAACTCGTCCATCCCCACTACGTCCCCACAATGCTTCAATGTCGCGTAAGTCTACATTCAAACAGGCCAACATCTTCAACAAGTACCTCGAGTAAACCCTTACCTTTAATTTTTCAGCAAGCCTTGCCCGCGAGAGCGCCATGCGACACTCTTCCTCCTCTCAACAATGGTCGGAATTCGCGCGGAACTGCCCGGCACGACATTCTGGATTCTCGGAGGACTCTGGGATCCAGCTGGGCCCCTCGAGGGTCAACTCTTGCTCGATTCTGGAGGAGACCGGGCCCATGACGCCTCAGCATCCATCTCTGTTGACGAGGGCCCATGAGGGGAGATGGTCGGATGGGTCGGCGAGGAGGAGAACCAAGAGACCGAGGGATGCCTTTAGACGGGATTCTCCGGCTAGGTTGCCGCAAGGTTGGTTTAAAGCAGAAATTTAAGCAAAGCTAAGCTCCGTAAGCCTAAGCCTATGCCTAATAAAAACTAATTTAGTCCGCCACAACCGCGACAAGGAGAAGCGCGCCTCGTGCCCGGTACAACTTCCGGAAAGGGAACTGTCTGTCGTCAGCCAACATTCCGACACGATCTACGACAATTATGATAGGTAGGAGATAGCTCTCTATCTATCTCGCTCTCGCTATTTCTCGCTCTCTCTCCCTCTCTCACTCTCTATCTCTCTCCCCCTCTCTCTCTCTCGGCGAAAGTCCTAAGTTATCGGCTTACTTCAGGTCCGCAAGCGTCGCCCCATCCTCCTCCTACGATGAAGCCCTGGCCAACTATGGCTCGACTGCCACCCTTCCGCCTGCCTTGTCGAACGCAATGTCATCTACATCGGTCTCGACCATCCCATGTCGACCACAGCCACTTCCGCCGTTTTGTCCCGGAGGAACTGGGTAAGTCATTCTTAGTCCTATGCATAACCCCTGAACTTTCCGAACCGTTTCATTCCAGATACTCCAACCCCCTTTACGCCTCCCCGATATCAACCTACGAGAACCCTCTTGTCGACCCAAGCAACTTACTCCGCGTCCATCCAAACGTCGATCTGGCTTCTTCTATAGACAGGTACGAAGACTCTCCTAGCCCCTCATCTTCAAGCCGTTCAGCAATAACCCCGGGCGACCGGAAGAGCTACGAGATTCCGACTCGGATGCGAGTGGCGAGAGCTCATCAGAAGCCGATGGAGTGGAAGGAGGAGACGAGGGAGACCGAGAGAACGGCAACATCTTCGAGTCGAGCCTCGACTCCAATAGGGCGTCAAACACCTTCAGGCCTGATGAGGTGACGGCGGTTGAGAAGAGGTACGTGGTATTAGATTAAGCTTAAAGTTAAGCCTAAGTCTACGCCTAAGCAAAAGCCGAGGGAAGCTGCCAATAACAATACTTTTCAGACATCGTGAGCTCATGCTCCTGGAGTCCTCCTCCATGGCCTCATCGTTGGAGCGCTCTTTGGAGAGGTCGCTGGAGATGGCGGCCATTCATTCGGATGGGCTGTCGGATCGCGAGACGGCTCTCCGACGTGTTCAACGGACGATAAAGACGCATCGTCGTACTCACTCGGTGGGTCTCACTTCCTCTCTCTCTCTCGCTTTCGCTTTTTCTCTCTCCCTCTCTCCCTCTCTATCTCTCTCACTCTGTCTCTCTCTCTCTCCCTATACCTAGTCTCTCACTCCCCCCTCTGTCGTTCTCTCTCCCTCCCTATCGCTATCTCTCTCTCTCTCCCTCTCTCACTATCTCTCTCTCTATGTACAACTCTCCTTTCCAGGGTGGTCAACCCGTCCACATGGCCATCGTCGACGAGACGTCCACCGAGAGCGACGAGAGCGAGGTGGTCGCGTGCTAAAATGTGCTCAATTGCCCCCGGTTACAGTACCCCCCATATCGCACCCCCCAATAATTTCGCTTTTCTATGTGCATAATTGCATATTTTCTATTTTTGTTCATTTTATTTGTCCATTTCTTCTATATTTTTTCCATTTTTTAATTTTCTATGCAACGACCCTCCGAGATTACGGTCTGTACTCTGTAGTCTGTAGTTTTCCGTACTTTTTGACTACTATGTACTTGCGACAAACTCACGGGATTCCCCCTTAAACGTTGCCCCCACCTACCGTACTCCTTGCCGCTGTTGTTTTGGTGTTTTTCGGCCCAGATTTTGATGATTTTTATGCGCCAGTTTTGTGAAGAATTTTTTGATTAATTTTGATAAATTAAATATATAAAAATAGGTGTACTTTAATCCAAAAAGCATTTTAAAGGGGCATGGAAACGAGCCAAAAATCAACAATTTATTATTAGCGTCCAAATTGCACATTAATGAGCGGGGGGGGTAGCGGATTATTAGGGGGAAGTGAAGTGTACGGTACGTACGTTACAGTACGTTACTGTACGGTACCGGAATTGCGGAATACAGTAATCAGCAGCAACAATATAGTAGGGCAACCAGATCAGAAATGTCGCGTTTTTCGAAAGACGACGGCAGGAGTATGGCATCGGAGGATTGGCGGCAAGAGTTTTACCCGTTTAGAGAGCGACTAAAAATTTGATTTAAGTAGAATTAAGGTTAGTCAGATAATTGTCATTTTTGAGATTTTAAAGAGGGTGTGACAGCTGTTTAATCGCGCAACTAAAAAGCTAAAAACTAAGCCAAGAAAGTTAAAAATGCGTGTTTGCACGCGATTTCCTTAGCGGTCGTCATCCCTTTAATAGCCAAAAATTAGCCAAATTTCCTGAAGATTCTCTGCTAGCCACTTCTTCAGGAATGTGAAACTCGCTTTCACGACTGCTGTCCACATTTCCTGCTCCTCAAAGTTCTCTGCTAGCCTGCCTTCAAACTATAGTCAACTAGCAAAGACCCTTTCGGAATTTCCCGGCCCTTAATGCGTAGATACCTACCAAACCCGGCGGGGGCCAAGGCTCGTTGCCGGAAGTAGGCTCGATCCGTGCGGCTGGGCACTTCGTATTCTGGCTAAAATCAATGCTAAAGGGATTTGGAATCAAAATTTGACCTCCTCCTCCGGGACCGACGGTCTCAGCTTTATCGTTTGCCGGGGATGTGGATCCCGGGCTGGGCAGACACCTCCTTTGCACGGTCGGCTTTGGTAGGAGGGGCCTGAAAGTGGAGTTTGCGTGACTTTGCGTAACCTAGCGAGGTAGATCCAACTTTGCGTAACCTAGCGTATCATCACGTAGCGTAGGATAGCTTATCGAAACGTAGCGTGATGTAACGTAATAATGGGATAAGTTATCGTAACGTAGCCTATCGTAAAGTAAAATAACGTAGCGTAACGTGGCGTAGCGTTTGCCTACCTTCACACCCGATCGTTGTGACGCCTTCCACATAGTCACAGGCCCGCGTTCGGACCTGATTTCCGCAGAAGCACTTCCCCACACTGACCACGGTTTCCAGGTTCCGGCTGAAATTGGGGGTCTAAAATGATCTCTGCTAGCTTGCCAAGCCCGAATTTTTCAAGGCGAGCTAGCAGAGATCTTTGAGGAAAATGTTTATTCATCTGGGCAAGCTAGCAGACGTCATTTGTGAGATTTCAATCAATTACCGGATCCAATTTCCGCTACAGGACCATCAGAGAAAATTAACGGCTCATTCTGGTGTTGTTCCTGAAAAAAGGAAGTAAAAAATTTAAATTAAGCTGTACTAAAGTTAATTAAGCTTAGAACTGTGTCAACTTACAATAATTCCAATAGAAGCCCCTCTTTGAACCTCAAAGCCCCGCCTTGGCGCCAGCTCCAGATCCATGGCATTGGTGTGCTAAAGGGTGGCGAAACTACAGTATGCCTGGGTTACCGTACCCTGAGCACTTTTTCGCCCATAAATCGATCACCGTCAAGGCCTGGGTTTTCAAGATCGTCTCTGAAAAGAGCTAGTTGGGGGGCGTGAGAGAGATCGAGAGATAGATAGAGAAAGGAGAGGCGGAAGAAAGAGTAGAGAGAGAGAGAGAGAGAGAGAGGAGAGGGAGAGAGGGAGAGAGGGAGAGAGCGAAAGAGCGAAAGAGGGAGAGAGCGAGACAGATAACTAACTTCTTAAATTCCTCCATCGCCACGCGAGCTTTCTCCTTCTTGGCCCCGACGAGTTTGAGCTAAATAGAAAATAAAGCGATACGTGTTTTTTACTATACCTCTTTCTCGATACTTCCCATTAATGCCTGTAACTCATCGATCTCGTCGATCAACGCCTGGCCGGCGGGGGAATTCTGGAAATGGCGAGCTTGCAGAGATTATTAGGGAAGAATCCGGATAGGGGAAACCCATGTAGCGCATCGCACTTGGCGAAAATTCAGGGAGCTCGATGCGTAAATTCGCGTATCGCTACGAAGCGTTGTACCGTTGAGCCTCTGCAAACTAGTGGAGACTCTCGAGGAAGCGTCTTGACAAGCGCGCAAATATTCTTGAGGAAATGGAAATAGTTTCGTGACGCAGCGTAACGTACTCAGCGTAGCATAATACTGGTAGGGCTGATAGACTGCAAAAAAACAGACGGTGTGATGCGTAATGTATCGTATCTTAGTCTAGCGTCCCATTAATCGGCTGGTCATTAATACCCTTGCGGAAACGTCAGTATCTGTGATGCGTAACGTAAGGTATCCGACCCTTAGCGTAGCAGAAATTTTTGATGGCAGCGTCAAGAGTTGTGATGCGTAGCGTAGGGCACCGTAGCGTAGCGCAATACTGTTGGACTGGAAAACTAGCAGGCGCTTGAAGTTGCACGCGTAACATTGCGTATCTCTGCGTAGCCTCGCTACAACCGCAAAAAATTACCTGAACCGGAAGCTGTCGAGCGGCGAGCGCTCTACGTCCATCGTAGCCTCCCGTGTTTTTGCGCTCACTTTGCTGGGTGGCCGCTTGGATCTAAACGGGCAGCCTTACGGAGATCATTCAGGAATTGTTGCCAAAGCTTAAGGTTAAAAAGTGCCCCACAAACTCGTCAGCGCATTAATCGACACGGATTACGGTATGTAAGTTGGAAACCTACCGTAGTCCCATCGCCTCCGTCGACCTTTGGATAGTGCGCCTTCGACAGTCCACGCCACGGCTTCTGTTAGTCAATTTGAAGCATTAATGGGAAGCCGAGATTAGAGCATGATTTTAGCGGATTTTTAAGGCTTTTAAAAGTTAAATTTTCCAAATTTAAAAATTATAAGTTTTTATACGGGATTAAAAAATAATAGGGAAAATAGTAAAAAAAAACAAAGCCCAAAAAACGCGAAGTTGGCCTTTGACTTTTTCCTTTAAAAACGCAGGAAAGTTAGCGATTCAGCATTTGTAACTGTTCAAGTTCCTTTTTTGGCTTACCGGTGGCCTCTTTGCAGCTTCTTC
>JBBGBA010000206.1:0-123777 GCA_038088335.1 Mesorhabditis sp. LJ9110
CCAATTCTGCCACTTCCCAGTCCCGTTAAAATGCGATCAGCTGCTCGGCCCCAGCATAGCGAGCTTATGAAAATTCGGGAAAAGCCGGAAAAAAGGGCCAGCGAACCGGACCGGCAGGCGAATTGTTGTTTTTGGATCAATATTGGGAAGGCGGACAGTGGCCGGGGGTATTTGCCTTTATGGCCAGACGGAACGGATTTTGATAAATTTTTATAGATTGTTTTATACTTCCTAAAATTGCTCTGGTTTTCCGGTTCTATGCTCTATACGATATTGTCTTAGCGAAACCTAAGAAGCGTTAGAATTCATTAAAAATCTTTTTTCGCTTAATAAGTCGACTTTTTGGTTTTTGGCTTCTTGCCAGCACTTTTTCTGCTTTCCCTAGCTTTCTTGTAGATAGGTGTAAAATGGAAAGCTAGGAAAAGCGCGGACTCTTTTCCCACATTCCCCGGTGTCGTCTCCGGCCATTCGGAGCGTCCCGGAATGGCCCTAAAACACATACGAAAATCTGGAAAAGCTAGCTGATGAAGCAGAAATCAGGAAGGAAACAGAGCGAGAGAGGGAGAGAGAGAGAGAGAGAGAGAGAGAGAGAGAGAATCAGGGAGAGAGATAGAGCAACGGAGAGAGAGATAGAGTGAGATAGAAGATAGACATCCTAAAGGGGTTCTGCTAGCATGCCTGCCCTTTCCTAAAAATCTCTGCTAGCCTGTTTTTTCCTAAGAAAACTCTGCTAGCTTGCCCCCTCAAGTTCAAGCGGACAGTCTTGAGCCCCCATTCAAGTCCTCCCCTCCCAGAAGCGGCTTTTTCTATCGAAAATCCATAGAATCGGTGGGCATGAAATCGTGGGCAGGCGGGGGCCAGGCTGCAGCCTTTTTCTTGCCACACACCCCCGCCAGGACACTCCACGTCTAATTTCAATTCTGGGGGTGTTATTTGGAGCCGTTTTAGTGCAAAAATACGCATCGTTCTCTCTGTCTCTCTTTCTCTCTCTTTGCCTCCGGCTCTCTCTCCCGCTCTCTCACCCCCTCCATATCCAGGAGCATGATTCGTAGCCTGATGAAAAAGATTTCCGCCGAGAAAGGGGATGGCCAAGCGTCGGAGGATGAGGTTTTCAATTTTTCAGCAGCTAGGAATTAGAAAGCTTCCATGACACGATCCCTTTAAAATTCTTATTAATTTGATTTAGGTATCCCTTGAAGCCGGTGTCGATTATTCCCTTCACTACGTTACGTTTCTCGTACGGATACGGCTGAAAGAGGGCATTGGGCTCGCCGTGAGAGATGCATCAGGTTGGTTTTTCTCTGGTTTCTCTGCGTCTCTCTAGTCTCTCTATTCTAGAGTCAAAAAAGCTGCAAAAATTGTCTTCAAATGTCTTTAAAAACCTATTTAAAGAGATAGGGGCGGCATAAGTAAATCGATTACGCGAGGGAAAGAAAATGTCTCTGCGCCTCTCCCCTGGGAGCCCTCTCTCGCGCGAGATCGCCGCGGGACCTGTTGAACCCCCCCCTCCCCAAGGGGGGTTCAACAGATGCCGTCCTCATCTCTTTAAGGTCTAAGAACCTATTAATACGTCGTAATCGATTACGCAATGTAAAAGAGGATTTTGGCGTTGTGTGTCGAGGCGCCGCAAGATCGATACGGATTCCAGAGCCTAAAAAAGCTGGAAAATTGTTTTTCCTGGCTCCTTAAAACACCATCAATACGTCGTAATCGGCTACGCCAGGTCTAGGCGGCAAAAGTAGAGTCATAACTTCAACGCCCCTTTAAAACCTCCAAACTTTGTAGCCCGTAGGACGCGCTTGATCCCCGTGTCCACCACTCTAGGAATCATCCAACGACAGCGTAGATATACATTTCCTTAGCTTCTACCTTTGTTTAGCTTACCGTAACCCAATGCAACGAGGTGTTTTAGTCCCTTTAAAACGAGACATTTAGGCAGCAGCGACCCCTACGTCCGCTTCAAGTACAAAGAAAGGATCGTCTACAAGAGTAATACGATATTTAAGGTATGCTAGCAGAGATTATTTAGGAAAGAGCAGACTAGCGGGGATTCTTTAGGAAGGGGCACTCTAGCAGAGATCATTTGCTCGTTTCAGAATCTGAATCCGGTATGGGATGAAGAATTTTCGATGCTGGTGGACGACATCACAAGCCCGATTGTGATAGAGGTGAGAGAGAGAGCGCGAGAGAGAGAGAGAGAGAGAGAGAGAGAGAACAACCACTTCTAGGTCTACGACTACGACCGCTTCTGCACGGACGACTTCATGGGCTCCGCCCAGCTCGACCTCAGCCAGCTGAAGCTCTTTCAGTGGGTTTCAGGCAAGGGCGGGTTAGCAGAGAGTCTTTAGGAAAGCAGGCTAGCATAGAATTTTTGGGAACGGGAGCCTAGCAGAGAACATTCAGGAAACTCCGAAAACCACCCATTTCAGGGACGTCTCAGAAATCGACGAGTAAGGGTTAGAGCCGGCTTGAACCACTTTTCTGTTGTTAAACTATCATTTCTAGCTGTTAATCATAGAAAATTAAGAAGTTTTAATGCCAATTTTAGGCCTAAAGAACTGACGCTACCTCTCACGTCGGTTGGAGCGCCGCCCGGGACGTGTTCAGAGGTAAGTAGCGTAGCAGAATTCATAAATACCTTCAGAAAATTATGAATTTTATTAGAATAAAGTAGAGAGAACTTTAATACAGTAATTCTCGGCTAGAAACCACTAAAAATCGATGAAAAATGCCCCAATTTGAAGCGAATCGCCGAATTTCAAGGCAATTTTAGACATAACAAAGTCGTAGGGGCTGATCCGCCCTGAATTTGTACAAATTTTGACGCTTTAAATCGATTAATTTGAGATTTGAAAGTTTTAGGCTGCTAAAAATACTAAAACCACGTTTTTTAAGGGCGAAGAACTTGGCCAGATTGCCCTCTCGCTATCGATTATGCCACAAACACAAGAGGAAAAAGAACAAGTACGTTTTCTTCTCACTCTCTCTCTGTCTCTCACCCTCACTCCCTCTCTATATCGCTCTCTCTCCCTCTCTCTCTCTCTCTATGTCTCTCTCTCCCTCTTTCCCTCTCTCTCCGCCTCTCTCCGCCTCTCTCTCTTTCTCTCACTATATCGCTCTCTCTCCCTATCTCTCTCACTTCATGACTAGCGAATAACACTCTGTTTAGTTCCTTCAAAAGTCACGAGGTGGTGTGCTGTCATCATCGACCAACCTTGATTTGATAACGTAATCGATTCGTCCTATTCCACAATTGCATAGTTAATTCGATTAGCTCAACTCCAGCTGTTTTACTAGCGTAATCGAATGCCCTTTCCACAATTCCATAGCGTAATCAATTACCTCATCGGCTCCAGATTTCTCCCTTCTCTTCCTCCGACCGGGTAATACACAGGGTTCAGCACCGCTTTTTTGCCAATTTTCGAATTTTTCAACCAGCAAAAACTTCATTTAAATGTGTCTTTTAGTCGTTCAAATCTGGAGCTCGGTCGTCAATGTGGTTCTCGTCGAGGCGAAGGGCTTACAGGTACATTACAGACCAATTTACATGACGTAATCGGTTTAGCTCTAGCAGGGGGAATGCTAGCAACGACCATTTGGGAACATAGCCGAGATTTTGTGGCTCTTAAAGGTACCGTAACTTTTCAGGCGACCGCTCCCGGAGCCCCAGATCCGTACTGCAAGTTCAATCTCGGCCAGGAGAAGTACAAGAGCAAGGCAAGTGGGCAATTATGCTTTAAAGGGTCTAAAGGGAGTTGAAAATCGCTTGCAGAAGCCTTTAAACTCCTTAGTCTTGTTTCAGGTCATCTCCAGGACCGGCGACCCCAAGTGGATCGAGCAGTTCGACCTCCACATTTTTGAGGGAGGGGCAGAGATGTTGGAGCTGAGCTGTCATGACAAGAGGACGAGCACTTGTATCGGGCGGTAGGGAGGGAGAGCGGACGACGGGAGTGAGCGAGAGCGAGGGAGAGAGCAAGAGAGAGGGATCGAGAGGGAGAGATCGAGGAGATTTGTCCATGAGTTTCTGCTAGCCTGCCCTTTCCAGAACCTCAATCGACCTGACGGCCGTCGAACGCGACACTACCGTCCAGCAGTGGCATACCGTCTATTCGGTAGAAGAAGATGCACCCTGTGGAAAAGTACTGCTACTGGTAAGCTACTGCCTTCCCTGTCCCTTTAAAATCCCCGTCTTGTAGATAACGATCTCCGGCAGTCAGTCCACAGATACGGTCGTCGATCTGGCAGAGTTCAACCAAAATGACGTCCGCCACGCCATCGTCCAGAAGTTTGTGCGTTGGTTAATGTTGTTCTAGCTATCTCTCTCTCTCTCTCTCACTCCCTCTCTCTCTCTCTCTCTCTCTCTCTCTAACTCTCCACTTCCAGGAACTCCGCTACAGTCATCAATGCCTCAAGGAAGTCGGCCATCTGACGGTGAAAGGTACGTAGCAGAGATTCTTGTGGAAATATCGCTATCCCTTCAAACGTCCCCTTCCAGTCTTTCGAGCCGAAAACCTTATCGCCAAGGACTTGGGCGGGAAGTCTGACCCGTTCGCAGTGCTGGAATTAGTAAGCTGCCGTACTTCCGGTGGTATTTTTGTTTCTAGGTGAACACACGGCTGCAGACGCACACCGAGTACAAGACGTTATCACCGCACTGGAATAAGCTGTTCATATTGTGGGTCGTAGGTCTTGAAAAATCAAGCTAGCAGAGATTCTGAAGGAAGAGGCAGGCTAGCAGAGATTCTCTGGGAACCTAGATTTCTTTTCCAGCTCTGTCCGCGACATCCACACGTGCCTCGAAGTGACCGTCTACGACGAGGACCCAAACAACAAATTCGAATTCCTAGGCCGGGTCTCGATCCCGTTGATTACGGTAGGATACTGTAGTCATTTTTTAACTACGAAAACAGTACAGATCCGGAATTGCGAGAAGAAATGGTTCGCCCTCAAGGATAAAAAGCTGACGAATCGAGTGCGGGGAGACATTCTGTTGGAGTTGGACCTTATTTGGAATCCGGTGAGTGGATACCGCATTGTTTGGGGTACGTACGTTACAGTACATGTTTACAGTGCCTTGTAAAAAGCTTTGAATTCTAGATTCGAGCCGCCATTCGTACATTCAACCCCAGGGAGCAGAAGTACATCCAACCAGAGCAGAAATTCAAGCCGGCCCAATTTAAGGCGGTGGTGATTGAGTTAAAGGTATAATTTCTATCTCTCTCTCTCTTTCTCTCTCTCTCTCTCTCTCTCTCTCTCTCTCTCCTTCTCATTTTCTCGTCTAGGACTTTGCGATGTCCGTCATCGAATACAAGGACTACATCTACAGTTGTTTCGATTGGGAGTCGAGGAGTCGGAGCTTATTCGCGTTTTTGGTAGGTCTTTTCCGCAAAAATCTTTGCTAGCCTGTCCTTTCCTAAAGAATCTCTGCTAGCCTCCTCCTCCTGAAGAATCTCTGCCAGCCTACCCCCTATTTTCAGCTCTTCATCATCACCGTCTACAACTTCCAGCTCCACCATGCTCCAGTGGTCATTTTACTCCTATTCCTCAAGGTACGGTAATCCAGACACCTTTTAAAGGGAGTGTGACAGCAAAAAATACGCTTTTTTTTTCTAGGGCTACGTCTACAGGCGTATCGCGGACGGTCTCAGCCATGGAAAACGATGGGAAGAACGAGGATTATCTGCCGGTGGGAATTCCGTAGATGAGGACGACGAGGGAGAACTGATTACACCTACGAAACAGAAGGCCGAGGTACGGAATACACCAATAGACAGGCTACAGTACCCTTTAGGCGAGCTCCTCGTTGCGGGACACCTTCTTCTCGGTGCAGGAGACGCTGCAAGTAGTTCAAGGAGTACTCGTGTTCATCAACGAGTTGCTGCAGAGGATTAAGAAGTGAGAGGAAATCCTAAAGAATCTCTGCTAGCCTGCCCTTTCCTAAAGAATCTCTGCTAGCCTGCCCTTTCCTAAAGACTCTCTGCTAGCCTGCCATTTTCAGCACCTTCAACTTCACAAACCCGTGGCTCTCCTGGCTAGCTGTCGTCGTACTTACCGTAGCCACCGGGTTACTGTACCTCGTCCCCCTCCGCTGGATCATCATGGTCTGGGGTACGGTACTTTACTGTTAACTATGGTATCTGGTCCATTTTTTAGGCATCAATAAGTTCACCAAAAAACTGCGCAACCCGCACTATGTCGACAACAACGAACTGCTGGACTATTTGTCTCGGGTGCCGAGTGATACGGAAATTGTACGTATTTGAGGGTTAAGTTTGGTTTAAGAAGCTGTCACGCTCCCTTTAAAAAGGTTTTGAAGGTTTTAAAAGGATCCGCAAGCCAAAAAGTCCATTAAAATCTATAGAAAAAATTTCAGCAACAATGGCGCGAGCTGCCCGTCGAGCCGAAGAAGCCAGCGAAGGAGAAGACTTCGAAATAATTTATTTTCTTGTTGATTTTGTAGATTTTTTAGATATTTCTATAGCGAATCCTTCTTCAGCCTAAGCCTAAGCTAAGCCTAGCTAAGCCAAGCCTAAGCCTAAGCCCAAGCTAAGCCAAGCCTGAGCCTAAGCCTCGCCAAGCATAAGCCTAAGCCTAAGCTAGGCCAAGCTCAGGCCTAAGCCAAGCCTACGCTAAGCCTAAGCCAAGCCAAGCCTAAGCCTGAGCCTAAGCCTAAGCCAAGTCCAAGCAAAGTCTAAGCCTAAGCTAAGACCAAGCTTAAGCCCATCGACATTCCATTTCCCGACCAAAAACTCCGCCAAAAATGCCTTTCTCGTGACGATACGTTCCAGTGCAATACTACGTGCGCAAATGTGATAGCCAGTCTTTTTCACCCCACAAAATCGACTATATATTTGCTTTAAAACTTTTTCTATTTATTTATTATTTATTCCTGCCTTCCCTTCCTTTGAACTAAATTTTTTTTCCTTTTAAAACCTTTCCCTTCTTATTTTTTATTTATTGCGGTTTGATAAATGTTTTAAATAATGTATTTTACGTTTTACAACGTTATAACAGCTTTATTCAGATTTTTCAAGGTTTATTGCGTCAAAAAACGCAATAAAAATGTTTCTAAACGTTCTAAAATGTTTATTCCATCGTCTCGTCAAAAAAAGATTGCTAGCTTTGAAAAACTACATAATCAACGTGTTTTTTTCTTTCATAAAGTATCTTAGTCGTCTAAATTGCGTACTTTGAGCCTTTTAAATAATAATAAGCAAGAAAGTCTATTAAAAATGGTCGTGAAAGCTTTATGTTTCTTTCTAAACGTCATAAGTATTGTAATAAGCTTCTATCAACCTTTATGACGTCTGAATACGCAAGAAAAAACGTTGCAAAACACAAAAAACGTTCCCCCGCATCGATTGTTTACCATCAAAAGTGCATCCCGGCCGGCTATGACTCGTCGTTTCCCGCGGCCAGACAAACAATCACCCGGTTTCTTCTGTTCCCATTTCAGATCTTTTATTACTATTTTACATACATATTTTAAAGTATACATTACATTGCCAAACCTTAAATTTCCTTGATTTCAATCCCAAAAAGTTACCTCGGAAAATGAAACCCAGAAATCAATGTTTTTTACGCCTGGAACATGTGCATTCGCCTGTTGAAAGGTTCGACCGGTTTTCAGGGCTTTTTCTTCGCAAAATTTAACCGGAAAATTGTCGGAAATATATTGAAAACTTTTTCAAAAGATTATTTATAGTTTTCTATTCTTTTTCCTGCCTCCATGAAGCCCCTTTTGACACTGGTCCGCGCTCGGCGATGAATTATGCTGCGTAATCGAATGTTTCAATTTATATACTTTAAAAAAGGTTATTAGAGCTTATAACTTTGTAAATATAACGCCTTCAAACCCATTTTCGGTCGGAAAACGAAGAATAGGCTTAGAGGAACCTTTCCACGTTTTACAGCTGCTTTAGCGTTTATAGACTTTAGAAAATCTACTAGGCGTTCTAACTTTGTAAAATGAACGTATTTAAATCTTTTTTCGGTCTTAAAACCAATGAAAAGTCTCCAGAAACGCTTGTTTCGTGGTTACGCCACAATCGTCACGCTAGCGCACTGATAGGCGGCCCGGGATGTTTTTGAAATCTAGGATTTCAGCCGTGTTCCTGTTGGCCGTCGGGTCGATCTCGTCGTGTCTGCGCCTCGTGTTGCCCCAAACGCTGTTCCGCTCTCTTGGTAGTGGCTCTTTCCCCTTTCCTCTTTCTTGTCACGACGACGAGATGACTCATTTTACATTTCGTAAGGCAATCCCCGGGCCGTCCCCTTGGACTTTTTTGTTGCCCTTTATAGCCGTCGAAACCCGGTTCTCGCCCCCGGGATCGATCCTGGTCCGTTCTTTTATTTGCTTTCCTGATCGGCGCTAGTTTTGGGTGGGGTTTGCGTTTTGGGACTGTTTTTAAAGGCCTCAAAATAGAAGAAAATCCATTTTTTCCCCCTGGCGTTTTAGTACGGCAAGCGTAGTTTCTAGAGCTTTAGATTTTAACCATCCTGATTTTTAAATCCAGTTCTCGATTATCGCGAAGTTGTCACGTTTTTTAAAGCGAAAATTGCATCTATTATAAAAAATTTCACTGGTTTTAAGCTCCTTCTCGTGCATAGAAAGTGTAGTTTAAATAGCTGTGTTTTTTCTTTTCTGAATTCAGCTCGATTTTCGATTTCTATTTTTCACTATTTTCTATTTTTCACACTTTCACTATTTTTATCACTTCTATTTTTTTCCAGAAACCCGCTACCTGGATGCGCAGGTGAAGGCCCGACTTTGCACGAGACGCTGGACATTGGTATGTGAAAATATTAAGTATTTTATAAGTTATTCTCTAGAAAATGCGGGCCAACATAGCGGTGCCGGCCGCGCTGACGTTTGCCGTGGTGGACGCGATTTTGTCGACACTTCCGCTCGGCCTCTACCACGCCGGATGGAGCTTTGACGCCAATCTCATCTACAAGTGCGTTTATTTTGAACGAAGTGTTAAAATATGCTGTTTTCAGCGCATTTTTATTGGCTCTAAAACTCTGAAATTTTGCGATTATTTTTGGCTCTTTTCCGCAACTCTAACAACCGTGAAAACAAGTCTTGTAAAAGACCAAAAAATCTTCTTCTAACTTTTTGCGCTTCTTTTTTGGTCCTAAAAACTCGAGCTTTTTCAGGTATCTCTTCTTCATCGACGGCTACGACTTTTTCACCGATCCCGTCGATTTTGCCGCGCTCTCGCTCGTCAGGATCATTGTTTTGGTTGGTTTTTTCGAATTTTCGCGAATAGAAACCGACGTTTTCATCAAGACCTCGAATAAAAGTACACTCTAAAAACGTTATCGATCGGAAAATCTACACAAATTGAAATTTAGATAAAACCGGATTAAAACACATTTTAAAAACAGAAAAAACACCTTTTTCTATAGGCCATCTTAAAAAGCATTCTGAAATTTAGCTCCGTATATGATTTCTTTCAAGCAATCGATAATGTTAAACTTTGATTAAAACTTTTGCGAAAATAATGCCTTCAAAATGAACCCATTCCAGGTCGCCGGCTCGTTCCTGTGGCTGTTCAAGAAAAATGACCTGATCCGCATGCTGACGATGCCCGTCCTCGGCGTGGCCATACTTTGCTACAGCTGGGTTTTGGTGAGTGATTACGATTTTTATAGTAATTTATGGCGTAAACTGCTTCTAAAGTATCGTTAAAAATCGTCCACTTTTCAGGTAAAACTCCTCGCGCTGTCCGAAAATTCCGATGCGATCGCCTGGCCGGGCGTCTGGCTTTCCATCGTCCTGACGACGTTGTGCTCCGCCGGGATGGTGCTGATTTGGTAAGGTTTATTAGATCTATCGTTTTTTCTAAAGATGCTATAAAATTTGAAGCTTTTGAAGCCGTATTTCCGGTCTAAGCCTCGAAAGCTTGCTTTTTTCCTCGGACCAGCTTTTACCTGAAATCTAGAGCTTTTCACCTCTATTTCCGGTCCAATTTTTGAAGTCGATTTTTGCAGGTACTTCGTCCTCGCCGCCAACCACATCCCCTACGAGCGGCTCGTCGAGTTGGCCGAGGGCACGACGACGACGGCGAGCAGTACAACGGCCAATGGAAGCGCTGAGACTACACGTGCGTATCTTAAACCTCTTGTCTTAATCAATAAAAATAACACTGTTAAAGGGTGGAATTTGTCGTGCTGATTTTACCTAAAACTGTTTTGCGACGTTTAAAAGTAATAAAAATTGACAATAAGCTAAATCCACCTTTTTTCAGCCGAAGACCCCGAAAAGCGGCTCTCCACCCTCGCCCACATCAAGCGTCTGCTGGCGTATTGCGGAAACGAGTGGCAGTGGTTCTCCACCGGATTCGGGTTCTTGCTCATTTATTCTGCAGGTCAGGCTCACTCTCGATCTCCCCTCTCTCACTTTATCTCTCTCTCTCTCTCTCTCTCTCTCTCTCCTCTCTCTCTCTATCCCCATTTTTCAGCTCGCGTCTTCATCCCCTTCTACACGGGTCAAGTCATCGCCACCATCGTCCAGATCAAGACCATCTCCGAGTTGATGCACTCGGTGCTGATCATGAGCGGCCTCACCCTCGTTTCGTAAGTTTTCTGGCTTCAAAATCCGATTTTCCTGCTTGTTCAGCACTCTGTTCGGCGGCCTCCGCGGCGCGTGCTTCGACTACGCGAGCGCGCGCGTCAACCGGCAGATCCGACTGGACCTGTTCCGCTCGTTGGCCCACCAGGACATTGCCTTCTTTGACGTCACAAAATCAGGTAATTTAAAGAATGGATTTTTAGGTTTAAATAATTCATTATAGTTTTTTAACAGCTGTAAGATTAAAAGCTCGGTTTCAGGGCATTTTTAACTGGCTTTTTTACGATATCTCTTTTTGAAATGATTTTATTTTCCATTTTTCCAGGCGAAATGATCTCCCGCCTGACGTCGGACTGCCAGACGATGGCCAGCACGGTGGCCGTCAACCTGAACGTGTTTTTGAGGAATGGCGTCATGTTGATTGGTGCGTTTTGAGAGCAGGAAAACTTTTTCAACGAGTTCAAGGAGTTCAAACGAAAATTCAACAGTTTGGCAACCTTTTAGCGTGTTTTACATGTTTTAGAAGTTCAAAGTCACTCTTTATGGGCTAAGGAATTACTCGACGAGTTCGAGCAGTTCGGAAATTAAACTTAAATGTATTTTGAATTTGACAATGAAAAATTCTAAGAATTCCCACTGATTTTTCAGGTTGTTTGGTAAAAGTTCAAAAGAGTTCGACGAGTTCAAAGAACATTATCTTTTGTAACCTGAACCTCCCTTTCCAGGCGCCCTCGGCTTCATGTTCGCCCTCTCGTGGCGCCTCGCCCTCGTCACGTTCATAGCCATCCCCATCGTCGGCTTCATCACCAAGTGGTACGGCGCCTACTATGATGTGAGTTTTTTATTTCAGTTTCGAACTACGAAATCTTTTAGAAACTGTCGGAGCGCACGCAGGAGACGATCGCCAAGGCGAACCAGATGGCCGAGGAGGTGCTGTCGACGATGCGGACAGTTCGGTGGGTTCTGAATTTTTGGTTTTATCTTGTCTTTTTTTCCAGCTCGTTCGCGTGCGAGGACCGCGAGGTGAAGCGCTTCAAGGACCACATCGACACTACGCTTGCCGTCAACAAGAAAAAGTGAGCGGAATTTGGTAGCGTAATTAGTTGTGGAATTTCGGGATTCTTTTCCGTTTTTTTGCAATTTCTTTTTCTAGTGAAAACTACTGTAGCTTTGCCCTAAAAATTCGCTAATTCACGGTTTTTGAGATTTTTCAAGCGCACTGTGCTGAACTGCTCGAAAACGGCGGTTCCTAAGGGGGGTTTTTGCTCGACTGTCGCTTTAAAGAGACGAGCAAAACTAAATTCATATGCAAAAAAAATCGGGGTAGGCTAGCAGAGATTCTTTAGGAAAGGGCAGGCTAGCAGAGATTTTAGGAAAGGGCAGAATGGCAAATATTTGTTTCTTTCAGAGCCTGGGCCTATCTCGGCTACTCGTGGTGCAACGAGTTTTGTGACAACGCCATCCTCGTCGCCGTCCTCTTCTATGGCGGTCATCTCGTGCTTTCTGGTAATTTACTGACTACGAATTAACTTTTATCTATTTTTTTTTCTAGGCCACCTGTCCACCGAGAACCTGATCAAGTTTCTGATGTACCAGATGCAGCTCGGCGAGAATCTTTATGTAAGTTGTTTTCTAACGGAATTGGTATATTTTCGTGTTTTCAGAACATTGGCTACGTGATGACGGGTCTGATGGAGAGTGTCGGGGCGAGTCGCAAGGTTTTCGAGTATATGAATCGGTCGGTTTTTGATGCAGCTATACTTTTTACTCCTATAAAGCTCTGTTTTTCGTTCGTCTGTCTTCTACCGAAATTCGTTAAGTTTATAAATTTATTTTTTTTTTTTTTTTCCTCCGAATTTCGATTTTAAAGTGTCTAACTTTCAAAATGTCGATATTGCTAATGTCGAAATTATAATATCGAAATTCATGGCGTCGAAATTTCGATATTTCCATAAACCAGTTTGTCAAAAAAAATTCGGCATTTTGAAAATCCATACGAAATCTACAGCACAAAATCGGCCAATCTTGCCTTGCCCCTCCCTTTAAAATTTTGCGTACCGTTTTTTTCTAAATTTCCACTTCCAGATTCCCGGCCATCCCGTTTGACGGTGTCCAGCGACCACAGGTCAGCGGTGCCGTCACCCTGGAGAACGTCTCGTTCACCTACCCCAGTCGCCCAAACAACCCCGTCCTCAAGGTATACTTTTATCGTCGAACGTTACTGTTTTTTTAGGACTTTGACCTGAAGATTGCCGCCGGCGAGACGGTGGCGCTGGTCGGGCCGTCAGGTTTGTTTTTTTGCCTATTCGGTTTTAAAGTTATTGAGAAATCGACGGTTTTCATTCGATTTTTTAGGTGGTGGAAAGTCGTCGGTCGTCTGGGCCGCCCTGTTTGTTTTCTTTTTTTTTTGGGCCCCTCAAGGCATCAGCCATTGGTGGTATCATCAACGGGTAGGTTTTCGTCTGCTTCTCTCGCTCTCTCGCCCCCATCTCTCTCTCTCTCTTCGGCACTTTTTTCTCTTTCTGTCGCTCTCTCTCTCTCTCTCGCTCTCTCTCTCTCTCCTCTCTCTCTTTCTCTCTCTCTCTCTCTCTCTCTTTCTCTCTCTCCTCTCTCTCGTCCTCGACTTTTCGCTTTCCACTGCCTCGAAATATATACCGTTTCTTTAGATCTCCCTCGTCGCCCAAGAACCCGTCCTCTACGACGGCTCCGTCCGCTACAACATCCTCTACGGCTGCGACTGGGCCACCGAGGAGGACATGCAACACGCCGCCAAGACGGCCAACGTCCACTCGTTTGTCGAACGCCTCGAACAGGGCTACGACACCAACTGCGGCGAGAAGGGCGTCCAAATGTCTGGTCAGTCGTTTTTTTCTCGTTTTTTTTTTCGGAGACAACGATGTACGCCTACTAACGCCTCGCTTTCTAGGTGGTCAGAAGCAGCGAATCGCCATCGCCCGGGCCCTCGTCCGCAACCCGGCCGTCCTCATCCTCGATGAAGCGACGTCGGCTTTGGATGCGGAGAGCGAGGCGCTTGTTCAGGATGCGCTGAGCAAGTAAGAAAATTTTTCAAAAAATCTGCTAGCTCGCCTTTTCCTAAAAAATCTCTGCTAGCCTACCTTTGCCTCAAGAATCCCTGCTAGCTCGCCCTTTCCTAAAAAAATCTCTGCTAGCCTGCTAATATTTCCTGTTTCAGATGTGCCAAGGAGCGCACGGTGCTGATCATCGCCCACCGCCTCTCCACGATCGAGAAGGCCGACCGCATTTGTGTGCTCGAGGGCGGCACGTTGGTCCAGGTGCGCGCTTTTTTTTGCTGTTATTTCTATCTGTATTAGTTCGTAATTTTATCTTTCATTTTAGTCTGGCAACCACCGCGAGCTGATGCGCGACCGGGACGGCTTGTACGCGGCGTTGGTGAAGAGACAGGTGGGAGTTTTTCAAAATTTTGAAAATAGGAAATAGATGGAATAATAAAAAAACTGAAATTTAAATGTCTGAAGTTTTTTGATGTTACAATTTTAAAAAAATTATTTAAAATTATTTAAAAAAATTTCGTTGAAAATTGGCCATTTTTTTGTGTTTTTGATTTAAGTTTAAGCGTAGAAAAACATTTTCGAAAAACTTTGCGTATTCATTCGAAAAAAATGGGATTTGAGTAAAACGCCCCCCCCCCCCCGATAATGGGAAAGAACCTTTTTGTTTTTCTACAATACATCTGCTCGCTAACTAACTAAATAAAACTGTCCATTAAATTTTGATATTCTAGAAAATTCGATAAAATGATAAACGCCATTTTTAATACATTAGTTCCATTTATGATTTCCAGCTCCTCGCCGTCGCCAGCTCTCCAACCCACAGCCCCGTCCAGCCGAGCCCTCTCGCCCAGATGATCGCCGACGAGGAGCAGCAGGAGCAGCAGGAGCAGCTCGTCGAAATCCCGCCCTCCACCACCACCGAAAAGCCATTTTAGACATAGATTTTTTTTGGTAATTGTTTTTTTCACGCTCACCCACCCACTCTTGCATAGTCATTTTTTGTGTGTCTGGTCAGACAATGAGCATAACTGCCCCCCTTATTTCGATACCTGTAAGGTACCTTACAGCCTAGCCGGTAAGACTCCAGATAACCCCCAGCCGACCCCCAACTCGTGTATCTCGGCTCCCTGTTCATCTACAGGCGTGTAAAGTACACCAAAATACTCGCCAGATCAACACGAACATTTTGGTATACTTTGCACACCTGTAGATGAACAGGCGGCCGAGATGTGAAAGTTGGAGGCCGGCTGGGCGGGGGCTATCTGGAGTTCAGCCGCCTAGCCTCCTAGAAATGTGACCACCATAAAATTCGGGTCTTTACTCCTCCCACTCCCCCAAAAAATATTAATGCGTGTCGCACACGTGTATACTCGTAATGTGTAAAGTAATGCTATACGGACGTACTATCCGATCGATCCCCGCTGCCCTGCTCTCGCCCCCCGAGCTTGTGATTCCGATTTCCGACGTTTTGTTGTGTATTTTTTCCCTTGTGCTCTTGTCGTTGCAATAAAAAATTTAAAATTGCGAGGTTTAATACGCTACAAACTGTTTTATTTACGGTGAGAACTACAGATTATAATTGGCGATTTCCGGAAACTACAAAAGACAAACATGTTATAGATATTTCCATGTCGTAATAGTTTATAGGAGCGATTTACGTACCGTAATTAATTTATCAGGGCTAGATTTATATGGCGTAAGCGTTAATAGCATAGAATACGTGTCGTAAGCGTTAAAAACTTGAATTACATGTTCTAAGCTTTAAGAAGTTTTCGAGGTAGATGTGGTAAGCTTTAAAAAATTCACATTTCTTTTACTGTCTGTCTCTCTCTCTCAGTCTCTCACTCTCTTTCACTCTCTCTCTATCACTCACTCTCTCGTTCTCTCTCTCTCTCTCTCTCTCTCTCTTTGCCTTTCCCTCGCTCTGTCGATTTTTGTTGTATATCTACGTCTATCGGTCGATGCTGTGCGTTTCTCCCACTCTCTCTCTCTCCCTCTCTATCTCTCGCTCTCTCCCACTCATCGCACAAACCGATTATGCCACCAGCCACTGGAGGCAGCCGCCTGGCGTGCCTGTCCGTCCGTCTGTTTGTCTGTCCATTTCACCGTCCTTCCACCCTCTGACTTCTCTGTTCTCTCCCCATCCGCCCCACTCCCTCCCCACCCTCTGTGGCGTTTGGCGTGCCGCGTACATGGCTTGGCCGATCCCGTGCCTGCCCCGCCCGACCATCTCCCGCTTACGATATGAATAGTAGTTGGGCACTTTTTAGGGGCTATAGATTATGCCATGGATTTGGGCTTTTGGCATCTATAAGCGGAAGTTGTTGCTTTTTCAAAATCCAGACGCAACGCGGATTGATAAGCGCTAATCGGCTGCTATCAAGCATATAACCATTGCCGGGACGGGGTTTTCAAACGTTAAAAGGCTAAGTAATGGTTAGAAAAAATTATAATACTTGTTTATTTGAAATAATAATGGTTTGAATGAATTTCTGAGGTTCATTTCTACTTTAAAAACTATGAAAAATCGGGGTTTATAAATATAACTTATTTAAAACTTGTAAACTATCATAATAAGCGTATAGTCGATGAAACAATAGTTTTTATAGATTTTTACGCCTTTTTTCTGTTCAGAAACTAAATTTGGGTTCGAACTAGCTATTAACTAATTGTTTCCGATTTTTAATCACTTCCTTTTAATTCTTAGGTTTTTTATATGATCTATAAACAAATATTAAAGTTTTAGATCAATGCTTTAGTCAAATAAAGTTGTTTTAATAGCTTTTCGACATCAGGAATTAATTTTTAGTAATATTTTGCGTTTTATTTTGCTATTTTCTATACTTTTTAACTTATTTTGAGCAGCTCTTTCTTTTGCGTGTATTTTAAATTTATATAACTTTCAAAAAATTCGTATCTTTCAGCAATCCCCCCGCTGCCCCAGCCACATGGCGTCGACTTCCCGAGAGTTTCGGGAGGGCGACCTCGTCTGGGCCAAGATGAAGGGCTACCCACCATGGCCGGCCAAGGTTTGAAGAATTTGCGTTTTGGAAAGTTCAAATCTTCAGGTACTCCCGTTCGACTTTGACGCCGTGATGCCCGGCCGCCTGAAAGTGCTCTTCTTCGGCACGAAGGAGACGGCGTTCCTCAAGACCAACGAGCTGTACGACTACAAGGAGTTCCGCGGCCAGTTCGAGATCCCGAGGAAGCATAAGGTAAATTTTGGATTTTAAAATGAGGAAAAACATTGTTTTTGACTTAACTTAATCGTTGTTTAGGACTTCAAAGAAGCCGTCGAAGAGGTGCGGATCGAGGCCGGATTTGCCGTTCCGACCATCGGCAAGCACGAGGTGAAAATCGAACCCGAGGACCCGGCGGTGCCCTCCACTTCTAGTGAGTTGTAAAAAGCTTTAAGAGTCTATCAAAGCTATGAAATCGCTTTCAAAGCTTTAAAAGGACGGGAAACTTTTTAAAAAATTCGAAATTTTTTTTGGCCAATATGAGAAACTATATTGCTACTCTAAAAAAGTATACATTAAACTTTTGTTGGCTTTAAAAAGTTATAAAATTCGTTCAAAGGATGGAAAACTTCTAAAAGGTGAAAAATCGCTATTATAATTTATCTCGAGCCCTGGTGTTAAGCAAAAAAATAAGAAAAGCTACTTTTCAACGCTAAAAACTAATCTTTAGCCGGCCGAAAACGTCTCAACTCTTCCAAACTTTTCTTCGACGCGTTCGTCGGCGAGCAGCAGCGGAAACGTGCGCTCAGCGATGGGAGCTCGAGCAGTAAAAAGTTGGTTTCAGGATTTTCAAGCTTTGATAGCTAATTTTCTGCCTAAATCGATAATTCTAGGACCCGATCCCGCACGGACAGCGTCGCCTCGTTCCTAAAACATTTGAGAAAGGTGGATCCGGTTTTAAAAGGCTAAATTTGGTTTTTTAGAAACGACGACTCGGGAGTGAAAGCTCTGGGGGCAGCAAGCAGAAGCAGCTGATGATTTCCGGTGGTTTTAACGAGAAGGATATATTGGAAAATTATTTGGCGGTAGGTTTTTGGAAATCGCTGGAAGTTGTACACAAAGAATAAGTTATATCCAACTTTTAGCCCCTGAACGAGCTGCCGATACTGGAGGGCGAGCTGGGCTTCAGCGAGGTCGATACGAAGAGCAAGAAGTCTGGAAGGTAGCTGGGATTTCCGGTTCTTAAAGTGAATTTTGTAGGTCTCGCTGCTCGTCCAACTTCATCACCGAGCTCTCATTAACGATAGCAAGGCAACGCCAGGATAGCGGATCGAATAATGGCCGGAATCGGTAGGGAATTTTTTTGTTCGTTTAGAGTACGCTATTGGCGGTAGAAAAAAACGGTCAAAGTGACCAATCAAAACTTGTTCTGGCGCGTAATTGTGGCTTTTCGATGTCGAAATCTCGCTTGGTGGCGTTGCTATACAGTTTTTTACTATTCCTAGAGCAAAAAAAATTGAGACGGTTTCATTAATAAATACCAAAAACATAGATTTTTCGACAAAAATTTCGAATCTTCACAAATTTTTCAAATTATCGAAGCAGGTTTTGACCGGAAACATTATAAAAAAAAACTTTATAAAAACTTTATAAAAAACTACTAAATACTCTTGAAATTGGGAAGAAAGGAATTAAAGTTATTAGGAAGGCTAGGAAAGTTTTGGCATGGAATTCTGGCGGAATTGCTACCCTTGATCGTGAGATGAAATTCGGATTTTCCAACGCAGTTTCCTTACTGGAATCCGAAAACCTTATTTTATTAAAGCACGGAAAGCACGACGCGGAGCCAGTCGCGTAATGGAAACGGAAACGGGCACCACACGGTGGCCCCCAGGTGGATACGGTGTCGTGTTGTCTATTGTCAAAATTTGGTCAAAAATAATAATATATAATTTTTAAGCGGATCAATTTTATGAATACGTTCTAGAACCCGCACAATCTCTGGAATTTCCGAAATCTACGAGGACATTCTGGGAGGAAATTCCAAGTTTTTACCCGAAGCTTTCCTCGACATGGTCAACGAGTATTCGTCGGGGGAAGAGGTGGGGTTTAGATTTTAAGCTATTTTAGGCGATAGTGCGTTAAATTGCTTAAATAAATTATAATGAAATGCTCAGAAATAATAACGTCATATCGTTATCACTTTAGGAAGGCCCGGCAACACCCGAGGGCCCCTCCCAAATGCCGACCATCCAGAAGCGGTGCTCGGACTGTGATTGCGCCTGTGCGCTCTATGGCGTCAAGTGGAGGTGAGCGGAATTTAAGGAATTTTTCGGCGAGCGGAAACGATTACGGTATGGAATTCGGCTTCAGTTCTTCATTACGACATGAAATTAGAGCGCGTTTGAACGATTACGGCATAGAATTCCGATCTTAACGATTAAGGGATGTAATTCTATAAAATTTTAGCTGAACCTGACTAAATCTATCCCTTTTACACCTTATTTCCTTTATAGATGCACGAACAAGGGCTGCCTAAAGTGGAACGGTATCGCGGAGGGCTACCTAACTGATGTGAACGGCTCGGCGACGACGACGACGACCGGCCGGACGACACGGGGGCGATTAAATTCGGGGCGTGTCGATGATGAAGCTATGCGGTAAGGGATTTCAAAAATATCAGTTTTGCTTTAAAAAGTGGCGACACGCTGTCTTATGGACTTGAAAAATCCGCAAAAAACGTAGAAAATCGAAATTCTAATCTGGCCAGTAATAGAAAATTACGCTAGAAAAATTGGGGGAAATCGTAGGAACGGTACCTTATTTCGAAATTCGCTAAAAAGTGAAAGGAAATAGAAAATAATACTAAAAACAGAAAACTGTAATCCATAGACGAATTTGCGTAGCATTTCGTCATGTCCGCCTTTTTTATGAACGCCTGGGGTGGTCGATCGTAGAGCGGCGGGCCAGGCGTTCGCAGAATTTCGAACGCTTGGAAATTAGCTTTTTCGGGCTTTTACAGTGTTTTATCGTACTTTTTTTGCGTGATAGCGGTAGAAATGGGCTTTTTAGGCTTTACTACTACTCTACTACAGAGTTACCGTCTTTTTTCAGCGCCGCCCAAGCGATAATGTCCCCAGCGAGTCGTCGATCTAGCGAGAGCACGACAAGCGCCTTGTTACATAAATGGAAAAAACCAAAGGTACGTTGTTGGAATCGATTCGGAATTTCTACGCAATATTTTTTTAATTTATAAAATATAAAATTAACTTCATTTATTTTACGTCTTTTTAGCCGAAAAAGTCGACGGCTTTAACTCTGGACAACCTCGACGCGCAGATACCGCAGTCGCCGGAGAAGTCGTCGATGGTCAATGTGAAGCTCGAGGTATGAACTGTTAGATTTCGTTTTAAATTTTATTTTTTTTTAGCCGGACGACATCAAGCCGACGCTGTCGAAACGAGGGGTCAGTTTTCGGGATTTTTTTGCGAGTTTTTCTCGGCCTTTTCGACCGTTTAAAGAATTACTGTGAATTTTTTGACACGAAACGAAATAATTTTTGTAATTTCAGCGCTCCCCGATCAAGAGCAAGAACCGCGACTACTACCCGCACGCACGAATAAAACAGGAAGAGCCGACCACCGGGCGAGGGCGAGAAAATAGAAGAAAAGTTGATGTAAGTTTTGGCCCGTACGTCGGAGTACTCTTTCGTACTAATTACACTTTCGTGCGTTTCGTACTGTTCCGTAGCTCCTGAAAAATTTCTGCGGATCTTTTGCATTATCGGAGGGGGGGGGGTTACGTAGAAGAAAAAATTCTGGTAACGTAATCTAAGTATTTTTATAGAGTTTTAGTAAAATTCAGCAATATTTCAAATCGAAAATATCTAAAAACTTTAAAAGATTTCACAAAATTTAACTTCCTGTAGAAAATCAATTATTTTGGGTCGAAAAATCTAGATTTTTGTGTGTTTTCGAATTTAAATAATTTCTAATAATTTTTTGGTCCTAATCATAGTTTTTAAACCCTCGTTTGTAGCGCCTGAGCCCCGAGCGCAACAGCCCGAATGCGAAGCGACCGCCCGGGAGACCGTCGACAAAACCAAAGCCCGACCCCACCCAGCAGTTGCCCGTTAAAATTAAAACGTAGTACGTTTTTCCGCGAAATTCCACGATCGTTGATTGTAGCAAAGTGGAAAAGACGCCGCCGATTGGGCCGAGCGGGGCCCGTGAATGCATCTTCTGCAAGGGGCAGGTCAGGCCGCAGATGTGTGGCGGCAGCAAGCATCGGTGAGTTTTTGGTAGTTTTTAGCCAAGAAATCAAATATTTCCAGTAATATACGGTATTTAGCAAAATATAATCCTTTTAATAGCATTTTGTTTTAAAAGGAATTTTCGAAAATTTTTGATTTTTTGGTCAAAAATTCACCAAAAAGAACACGAGAGCTTAAAAGTTTTGAAGTTGCCGTATTTTTAAGAGTATTTTTGTGAATTTTCCAGCAATAAAATCTGCTAAAAGCAGTGTTAAACTATATTTTATTGTATTAAGAACTAGCTGTAGGCGAGAAAATACAAAATTAATCCCCCCCCCCGCTAACAGTCCAGTGCTTCCTTTTTGCCGACGGACCTTTAAAATTGTCTAGATTATACCAACCCTTTCCAGGTGGCGATGCGTCGACAAGAAATGCCGAAAGTGGTACGGCTGGGTGCGGGCGAACGAGGTCGTGCCCGAGGTGTACGGCAAGAAGCGGAACGTCGACGACAAGGACGGCAGTGCTGATGACGGGAAACGCGATCCGGATGATCCATCGGTAACTGCTGCTTAAAAATCTTTAAATTCTAAATTTCAAAAATTAGTTTTTATTAAATTTTGCTATTCTCCAGGGCTGATTGCTAATTCTCGAAAAATTTCTGAAATTCTTCGTTTTTAACTTTATTTTAGAGTTTTAAAAATTTTTCAAGAATTAAATTCATAACTTCCAAGCTTTTTAAAATAAAAAAAACATTTTAATTCGATTCATTTTAGCACAACAACCGCCAAAACCACACGAAAGAGTTCGCGATGAAGATCCGCCTCCGCAACTCCATGAAAAAGGGCATGATCTTCAAGGACGAGGCGGCGCGGATACAGCGCAAATACGCGAAGAAACGCGGCGACGCCGACGCAGAGTTCTTCTACAGGAGAGATCGTGAGTTTCCCGGCTTTTTGGTGTCTTACGTAACCGATTCAGCCCCGTCCCCACTCACCGAACGCCAGATGGGCTACCACGCATCGTCGATGGAACGCCGCTCGCGCTGGTGGACCGGGGAGAAGCGGAAGGCGGATGCGAGCCCCGTCAGGGCATTTAAGTAAGTTTTTCATGGGTTTTTGATAGCGTAGAGAGGTGTAGTGCGTAGTTTTTGTTGACGTAAAGAGGTGTATCTCGTAGTTTTTTTCCGTTTTTAAGCGTTGGGGGCTGTAAAGCGTACTTTTTCGGATCTTTACCGCTTCTAGGACTGCTTCACGTAGTTTTTCAAGTAAATGAGCGTACAGGGGTGTATTACGTAGTTTTTAACCTATTAGTAGCGTTCGTAGGTGTATCATCACGTATTTTTGCAATTCGTGCATCGTACGAAGGCGTATCGCGTAGTTTTTGGCATTGTAGTTTTTCACACCTTTTTAGCGTACAGGGGTGTATTCCGGACTTTTCTTTCTCATGGCTGTACGGAGGTGTATCACGTATTTTCTCTACAAATTCCGTTTCAGAACCGGCGTCAACGACGTGGCGGCCACGTTCCGGATCATGGCGCACGCGATGCGCTCGGCGGCCGTGGCGCGCGCCGACGAGCCGGGCACCGTCGCCGGCACGCTCGACCTGCTGATGGACTCGCTGATCGCGTCGTTTCCCGCCCTCTTCAGCCTGCTGCAGAAATTGCCAAAGGTTTGTAAAACGCTTATTTTTTCGTTTTCAATGTTAAAAAGTATAGATTAAATTCTATCAAATTTATCGTTAAGTATTTTATAAAAGTAAAGTAAAGTAAGTAAGTAAAGTACTCTATAATATTTCATATTTCCTGTTTTTAAAGTTTAAAAAGTATCGCTTAAATTGATATGACAATTTCTATTTTATGTACAAGTTTTTTTCCAGATGAAACAAGACGACGCGGTGATGCAAAAAATTTGGAACGCCTCCGCCGTCCACACGCCAATTTTCCAATAGTCAGCAGCGCCCTGAGTTTCTAAAATTTCGAAATATATATACTGTATTTTCTGTTGTGAGTGTACTCTACCGATTTTCTCTATGCATTTTTGACCCCCCTACCCCCCACCTCCTTACATTTTGCTCCACTGATCTCTCTGGCCTTCCCTTGACGCCACACCTTATTTTCGCTTTTCCCCCTCAAATTTACACGCTCTAACTGCCCGATTTTACATATTTTAACTATTTAAAATCATGTTAAACCTCAAAAATTTGCAAATCGAAATCGAAAATTGGGGTTCTTTTGCGTTATCGGGGGTGGGGACTTGTTTCTAGAGCCCAGAAATTCCTAAATACATAATTTAAGGTTTTTATAGTGTTTTTAGCAAAATTTAACTATTTTTCAAGTCGAAAACTAAATAGAAATAATATAGAAAACTTTAAAATTCTGAAAATCGAATTTTTTGGTCGAAAATCGGTTTTTGTATCTTTATACAATTTTGTCACGTTTTGTAGGCTTAGGAATAGCAAAAACAGTTTAGGAACACTCCCTCAATTAATATCAGTAAAATTGGATCCCTAGAAAGTTGCCCCGCCCCCGATAATGCCAAAGTACCTTCAATATTCTTAGCGTTTCTTTGCTGAAAATAGAGCCCGATTTAGCCGCCTTATAACTATAGAAAATGTACCTATTGTTGTACCGATTGTTTTTTTGGCATAATCCCCCTCCTCGAGATTGATCACCTGACCCTTGACGATTGACCCATCGCTATATGATGCTATTTTTTAGATTTTGAATATTGCCTAGAAGAGATACCTCCGTGTTATTCGCGTGCGTCTATATACATGTCTATATATCTATATTATTAAACCGAATACTCACCCCCTACCCTACCCTCCCACTCCCGTTGTTGTCCATTCATTGTTATCGCTAATAAACAAGTGGCTTTATCGTGACCGGGAGGTCTCTGCACCCGGAAATGGCACCCTAACCAGTTATGCTATTGAAAGAGCTTCAAAGTGTTGTAATGTGTCTATTTTACAGTAATTTTCAGACGTTTTACAAATTTTTCGAGCTTCCCGGCTTTACGTAAAGCTAATAAGGTCCTTTAGCATTATCGGGGGGGGGGTTTTTAAGGATTCATTTCTTGCAAATATAAATACCGGCAGTGTTTCTAAACTTTTTTATTGTTTCTATACGTAAAAACTTCAAATGTTAAAAAAAATAGCAGGAATATCGATTTTTCGACCAAAATTTCAACCAAATTGTTTTTTATAGTTTTTCACTTAAAATATCATTTTATTCTACTAAAAACACTGTCTATTAAGCTGCTAGACGTTTCTAGACTTATAGATAATGCGAAATAACCTCTAATAACCTACAAAACGAAAGTACGAAACGCTACAAGTTACGCTACAACCAGCGAGAGCAGAAAAGAATCTGGCTACTGGCGAGGAAATAGAGAAAAACATTGTGGGGCGAATAAAGATAACTCAGCACTTTGTACACCTTAAAGAGAGAGAGAGAGAGAGAGAGAGAGAGAGAGAGTGAGAGAGAGAGTGAGAGAGAACCTTTCCGGATTACGCCATACAATTCCGAGCCGCAGAACCACCCGGGTGACCACCTTGTTCCCCCAAAATCCCCGGGCAACCACCCGGCTGGCCGGCATTTGAACTGGAGATGCACCGTTTTTTCGTTTGACGTTTTTCGTATTTCATTTTCCATTTTATCTTGAAAATCGTTGATTTTAATTACTAAAGACCCCCATAATTTATTTAAGCTAATTAATATTCTTTGATAGCCACAAAAACTAATAAAACTACATAAAGTTACGACAACTGCTGAGTTCTCCTAATTTTCCGGGGCATGTAACCGCTGATACAGCTTTACGACTCTACCTTTACAGGGTGTCCGACGGGATGGGATGGTGGGGCGGGATTTCTTGAATTCGGCGGAGCTCGAAGCCGCTTCTAAGCACCCGGAAACTTAACGCGGGGTAAGCCATTTCTTAAAATAAATTCAACGTGAAAGAAATTGTATTTTTTTACGTTTTTGCCTCGAGTCTTGTCGTCCTGGGTCGCCCTGGAATCGTGGAATTCAAAATATAAAGTTGCCATTGAGTCACGAATGTTTAGAAGACATAGAAACGCCGTAGTTTTCTCATTTTTACAAAGTTTCACGAAAAAAATAAAAATTTTAGTCCGTTACGCTACGCCACTGTACGCTACATTACTCAGAACGAAAAGCGTCAATTGGAAAGTTTCGTAGTGTACCTCGAATTTCGCCGCGTAATTTCACAAATTGATTTTTTAATCAATTTAATCAATTTTAATAAAATCTTGTTGTTTTTGCGCTATCAAATCGTTTTATTTTTGTCTCAAAGCTTTTACGCCACTGTACGCTACAGTACGCAGAACGAAAAGCGCCAATAGGAAAGTTGCGTTTAGGCTGGAATTTCGTCGCGTCATTTCGAACTTTATTTTTAATTAATCTTTAGAAAATCTTTATTAACGTTTAAAATGGTTGATTTTCCATTGTATGACGCTTGGGTCATTATCACTTTGCAAGCTTTTTGAGAAAAGGAGCCCTCGCGACGCCCCGGGCCCGGCCACCGTCTAAGCAGCTTAGTGGCGGCGTTTACCTCGCTGTCACCCAGTCAACGCCAGCCGCCGCTGCCCCCCACCCAAACAGCAAATAATTGCGTGACCCCCGGCGTGGATTCGGCTAATTTTTTTCTCATATTTCGTAGGAAATCGTTTCCTTTTTTTCTCTGGAGATTTTGGAAACGTTGAGATCTTGATTTAGATACTTTTAAAAGGCTATTTCCTTGCTCATCGAAGCTAAAAAGCAAATAATTGCGCGATCCCGAGATAGACGTAGCTAATCTTTGTCAAAATTTGGAGCAAAATCGTCCTGTTTGATCTAAACTTTGTTTTTTTTTTTGCTTCCGCGCTTTCAGACGATTTTTCAGGTTATTTTTATCACCCCGCCGGCTTTTTCTCAGTCATCGAATCCATGTCAAGCCCAAAACGTCAATATTCGCATTCGATTCCGGGTGCTGGTGGCTCCCAGGCCATCCCGTTGGGGGTCCCGGTGCTCGCAGGCGGCGTTAAAAAACCAATAAACTTGCCACCTGCACACGGTCGCGCTCACAGCTTGATAAAATCAGGCGGCGCCCCGCGACCGGAATTTCCGCTTGTTGATTTCAGTTTTTATAGGTTTCTCCATTTCGACTTGTTTTTGTGTTTTTAGATGCTCTAATCCCAATTTTTCAGGGCGATGCCGCGGACGCGGTCAACGGATGGTCTACGCCCGTTTCTGCTCACCGTCAAGGATCGACCCAAGCACCAGCACCACCGGCGAGGCAATGGGGTAAATTTTGCGTATTTTATGGGGGTTTTATAAAGATTCTTCTAGTTTTCACCTTTTAGTGCCGATTTTTTTGCACAGAGTCTAGATTTGAATTGAGGCGTTTTTCTTGCTAGAAAGCCGATTGCAACCTTATTTTTCGAGTCTATTTTTATCCTGGGATTCCCTTTTGACGAGTTCAACTAAAATCCCGATTCGGATTTTCAAAAGACGCTCAGGAACCCATTTTTTGGCAATTATTTTCCGGCTCGGCATTTCCGGAGGCACTACAGGAGTTATTTTGTAAGCAAGCGACTTTTCTACCCTGTTTTTTTTACACTTTTAGTGAACCAAAACGCTCAGCGTCCGACATGTTCAGTTATTCATGCCGGTGTTCGATTTCCAATAACAGCTTTCCGCATTCCCCGGGTCACTGACCGCCATTATCCCCCAGTTCTTCTTGCCGAACGGTTTTGTCATGGTTTTTCCGAGTTGTTGATCGCCATTTTCCCTAGGTCAGATTCAAGAAGTTCCATCTTTTTGATGTCTGGGAGTCCACGAATTATATCTGGACTTGGATGCTTAGAATTTAGATATCGTGAGTTTTAGAAGATCATATAGGCTTTCGAATTCCTTTTTCTGGCAAAATTCTATATTTCTATGATTTTATATATTAAATTTGGGAGATTTTCGAGGCCTTCTAATTATCCGTGAAGTTTAGGCTGAACTTTATAGTTTAATTGAGATATTTTAGAGCTTCTAAGATTTAGAGCTCAACGGCCTCGTCTAGACAAAGTCCCAAGACGCCTGTTTCTTTTGGTTTACGTATGTGAGAAGCCACGATTTTTGTCTGAAGCCGGCGGCGGCATTTTAAAGGGTTAGGGGCGAATTTTGGTATATTTTAGATTGTAGAATATTCATTTTCAATTTTAATGGAGAGTTCAAGCGCTTCGTCAACTCAAAGTCACAACTCCTCCTCCTGCTCCTCATCCTCCTTCCCAGCCGCCTCAAAAAACAACCCCTCCCCCATTCCCAAGTAGGCGCCCATATGTTGTGCTCCAAGGAGAAAGAAATGCTGTCGGAGAGGGCGGTCAGCAGGCCAACCGGTTCCGCGTCGACCCCCACTAACTTTCGACCGATTTCACCCGGTTGCCACCGTTTTTGGAGCCCAGCGCTGGACGCGATTGGGGTCATGGATCTGACGTTTGAATGCTTTTGCGTCTTCTTTTCGATTAGAGAATGCGCGCTTTGGGTTTCTCGCGATTTTCCACCTTGTCGCCGTTTTTTCGAACGCGCTACATCGTTGAGAAAAATATATAAGTTTTTAGCTTAGGAAAGGTGCAGGAGATCTTTCATGGCTTTCTTAGAAACCCGCTTCTTTTTTATTGATGTAGATGTTCTAGATAAAGCGATATTTTATTTTCAGTTTCTGAACGATTTTTTTTGTCCTGCTTTTCGAGAACTCGCTATGTTCTTTGGAAAAAATAGCTCTTTTTAGCCTAGGAAAGTTTATGAGATTTTTCTAGTCATTTTCAGATTTTTTTAGTCATTTACAGATTTTTTAGTGACTGACGAGCATTTTTGCACCTAAATAACCGTTTAGAAAAGCATGGCCCGATTTTTAGGTTGGGAAAGCGTGGGAGACTTTTTAAGGCATTTTCAGAATTTTTTTGTTGTTGGTGATAGGTTATTTGTGCACGAAATCGGTTTAGAAAGTTTCGTAGATTTTTCTAGACATTTTCTAGGTACAGCGCGTCCCTCTAAAGCTTCAATAGCTAGCTTCAATTTCCCAAATCTCCCATCAGCTGCCCCACATCATCACCGTTTCCTAATTTATCGGCGGTACGCTGGACTGCGGCGCTAGCGGCACCACGTTGCGTCTGTTTTGGGGAGCAGCAGGGCCCCCCGATAAGGTTCCGCCAATGCCGGCCCGGAATTGATTGATTATCGGCCACTTTTGATCATTGCTTCTGAAAAGACAGGCCAAGTTCTAAATCTAATGATTTATAGCGTCACCTACATTCTGGGTTTTACCAAGTTCCGCCTCAATTTGCTCCGAAAAAAGGGGGTTGTGACGAACGCACTACCTAGCCTGGGACCGCCGTCACCCAAATTGAATCAGGAGCAAAAACAACAAGCCCTCCGAGAGCACTGGGCTTGTCCTTAGCTTTGGCAAAGCGCTGGCCGGTCTTGTGATTAAAAGGTTTGCTTCTATGTTTTTATTTCGACCTTAATTAGCTATTTTTATGGGTTCTTTTGCAATACCGGTGGGGGCAACTTTTCTACGATTTTTGCGATTATGGGTTCTTTTGCATTATCGATGGGGGAAACTTTTTATAATTTTTGCAGTTATAGGAACGGTCAAGGAGCCCGTTATTTTCACCCTATTCGCTTCCATTTTGCTTTTTTTTGTATATTTTTCATTTTTGAGGAAAGGTAGATCGATAATGAAATTACTTTTATGTTTCAGGTCTCTCGGATTTTGTTCTAGGATTCTTAAGAGCTTTTAAGTAAAGAGTTTTGAGCGTTTTTCGAGTTTAAAGTTATAGAATGGATTCGGAGTGGATTAAGCCGATAATAAAATTCTTTTTAATTTATTTTTAGTATGATAATGATACCGTTATTTTACTGCAACTTTCCTGGCCCAACCTGTTGTTTTAGGCGTAGAAATCCGTAGTTTTAAGGTACTAACACTTATTTAGACAACCCAGCGTCACTTTACAATCTCATTCTGCTCTCGGCGCAACACCCAGCAGCTCTACTTTCGGTTAAACTTGTTTCCCTTTTTAGGCTGGAGGCAAGAAACGGGGTTAACCTTTTTGCTTGCCTGCTCCCCGGGCGCCCGGCTCACATATTGGCCTATTGGGCTCATTTGGGCGCGAAGCCGGGGCGGGACATTTGATATTTGCGGGACGTGACACCACCCCCAGGGCCCCCCAGCTCTATTTCTTTCCCTCCCGCCCACCCCCAATTTCTCCGAGAGGGACGCGGATGAGAAGCCGCGATGTTGCCCTCGTCGCGTAATGAAGCGCTAGGTCTGGTGGACCTTGGAACTTTTTTGGGATGGGCTGTTAGAGGGCCTTTTCTATTTTTCCGTTTTCTGTTTTTCTTGTTTTCCTAATGATTCTTTGTGAAAATTATTTTTCCGGATTTCTCTTGGATTTTGGCGGGGCTTTCCTTTTGAGGCTGAAGTTCAGAGGCGATACGTTGGCTTTTTCTAATTTTCCTTTTTGCGGTTTTCCTAACTACGCTGATTATGATTCGATTTGATTAAAAATTTTCTAAGTTTCGCGACGTTGAAATTTTTCGAGATTATCGTGATTTGGATTTCTCGGATTTTTTGGGAAATCTGCGCGCCTACGGTAGAACTATGCTTAGCGGTTTTTGGGAACAATCGGCCGAGGAAAGATTAATTTTAAAAGCTAAATAAATTTAAGGATTTGGGAACAATTTGTTTCTAGTGAAATATGCTAGTTTTAGAGCTCCAATGCTTCTTTTTTTGCTAAGTGCAGGTTGCTGCTAAACCATCCCGGCATAGCCTTGAATCCCATGCCTCGATTTCGGCCGCCGACTTAGCGGCAAAAGTTGTTTGTTGTCGTCCTGAGAGTGCGAGGATGACTGTGTCCACCCCCATCGAATCGGCTCTCTCCTCCCCCAAATCATTTGCCCTGCCTCTCGACGTTTTGGCCGAGCAAACCGCCGCCTATCGTCGTCAACTTGTGCCCGGCGTGTTCAGCTATTCTGTTTGTGCGGGGTCTCTCTCTCCTCTCTCTCTCTCTCTCTCTCTCTCTCTCTCTCTCTCTCTCTCTCTCTCTCCTCTCTCTCTCCTCTCTCTCTCTCTCTCTCTCTCTCTCCTCTCCCCCTCTCTCCCTCTCTCTCCTCTCTCTCTCTCTCTCTCTCTCTCTCTCTCTCTCTTCCTCTCTTCCGGTATCAGATCGGCCGACTAACGAGCTCCTCCGTCCCTTTTGGAGTTTGCCGCTTTTCGGAACCGACGCCAAAAAAACATGGAACGCTTTTCCCTTATTTGAGTGCATGTCCCAATTCTTGTCTTTTTTAAAGAGATTTTCACACTAAATTTTTGGAATTTATTTTCTCTAGTTTCCAGTTTCCTATAACCACCTCAGCAACGCCGGGTTTATTCCCGACGATCCAGCTGCTTTTTGTCGCCCCTCCTCCGCAGAATTGAGCGCCTCCCCAATTCATTTGCTTTGTCTTTCCCAGGTCCCCGAATTTGGGGGCTATCATCGATTTTTTTTTCGGGGGTGAAGTCGATCCAGCAATTTTTTTTTCGGAAGAAGCTATCGATTGCTTTTTACAGCTTTGGATTGATGTCGGGAGGTGAAATTCGATCCTTGTTTTCCTTCGCTCATGCTTGTGCACATTTTTTCCGAGTAGACGAGGAAGAGCCTCAATCATAGCACTGAACAACAACCCCATTTTTTATTAAAATAGCTTTTTAAGCTAAAATAAAATTAGAGACTTTTTGCTCCCCAAATTAACGTACAAATTAGCTTTCGGTTAAGAAGATGTTGTGTCAGGATGTTGACATGAGGCGAAAATTTTAAACTTTATTTTAGAGCAGATTTGGAGCTTTTCGTGTAACATTAATCTTATGATCTTTTTTTGTATTTTTCACTTTTTAAAGAAGCCAAGTGGGTAATGAAATTATTTGAACTTTGCGGACCTTAAGTTTCTTGTGGAAATCCGGTGTCATCATCCCTTTAAAGGAGCAGGGAAGTGTTGCGTGTAGCCACGCGGAACAGTTGCGTGTAGCTGAGAAAATACTGGAATCTGCCTTGACCGTCCCTTTCAAGAATTTTTGTACATCTCCTAGATCCGCGACGCGCATAAAATGTGCAGTTCCGCATCGCGCTCGCATTGCCCCGGGGACCGCAATAGATGATCGAATGGAGGCGCGAGGCGGAGTTGAGCCGTATTTGATCGTGGAGATGGAGGGGGAGGCTTTTGGCCTTTCCCCCGACCACTACCCATTTCTCCCATATCATTCACACGCACACGCACACCGGCTCGCCAAGCGGTATGTCGAGACTGACATACACAGACGGACAGACAGACATACACACACTCATCCCCCCGCTCACCGCCCATGCACAGACCATATCGGGAAACGAGGGGAGAGCCGGTCGTCGGCCACAGTCGGCCACAATCATTGATCCTGTTTGGTTTTGGTATTTAGCCTATTTATTTCTAGATGTAATTTCAAGGCTGCCCAGTCCCTTTAAATCGTAAATCTTGTTTTCCAATCTTTGAAGAAGTAGTGCTAGAAATTTTATAATAATGAGTAGCAGTTTAAGATCGGAATTTGGAGCGATTCGGACTTGCGTTCAACTTTAACGGAGTGATATTACCTAGATTACGCGCTCAAAAACAGCCCTATCCCGTTAAATTCAGAATTCTGTTTTCTATGGGATTAAATAACGTTCTTTTTGTTGCCCGAAACTTCGCGAAAAATAAGCAAAAACAATTTATCGTTTTCCTAATTCTCTATGACTAGCCTGTTGTCCCCGCCGATGATGTCTGGTGGGTGAAGCCCCATTTTGTCTGAGCTGCCGTTGACCCTCTCCCGCCCTCGCCTGGCAACCAAAATAGGCGCCCGGTTTTTTGTCATGATGTTGTCGTGCCTAAAATTTAGAAATTTAAATTTTTAGTGTTTTTAAGCTTGTTTCTGTTCTAGAGTTTTGTTGACGAGCTCGGACGGACCAGCCCTTCAAATCCGCTTTTTTTGCAGCCCTAACGAGGCCACTTTACGCTAAACGTAACGAACTACGTGCTGGAGGCGGTGATGATTAGGCTAGAAGCTTTAACGCTATTTTTTGGAGCAAGGAGCAGTTCAACATGCTGCGCTTTCTAGAGCTTTAAAAAATTTTGTTTTGAATCTTAGTCTTTAAATTTTCCGTTTTTTGTATGGGGGCAACTTTTTCAACAAGTTCATGCGGTACAAATCAAAAAAATATGCGAGTAATAACCTAGAAGCCCGTTAAAACCGTTTTTTCTATTTCAACAAGTTCGAGCTGTACAAGCCTCAAAAATCCTCCATTCGTAAAAGTTTGGCAACGTGTACAACCTCGACATTTGCTTCGATGAAGTGCCGGAGGCGAGACGCGGCGCGTCCGATTGTTTTCCCCTGCGGCGCCACTTGAATAAGCGCTGCTTTCGGCGCGGTTCTCTCGGCGGCGACACTGTACACCCCCATGTCCTAGTCGTATCCCAAAGCATCGCTTAGCTCGGGGGTTTCACTACCACCGGCTAATCTGCCCGCCCGCGTTTCACGTAGTGATTGCCGTCATGGTTAGAGTAGAGAACGAGAGAGAGAGAGAGAGAGAGAGAGTGAGAGAGGGAGAGAAAGTATTTTTAGGTATTTGACGCGGCTTTAATGTTAATATTGACCTCGTAATTTTGTTCATATTTGCTGGATTTCGATATTTTAGCAAACGTACGGCCTCGATTTCACTATATCACGATCCTCAAAAATCCGGGGGAATTTTTAGTTCCTTTAATAATAATATTCCAATTCTGGGCTTTCTGCAATTAAATAAAAGTTTTTTTTACCTCATTTTTCAGCACCAACACGAGCGGGTTCGACTGTGCGCGCACGACCCGCTGCACACATCTGGGTCGTCAGCCCCAGACGGCGGTCCCCGGTCGAGCCCGATACGACCGAGCAGTGCCCAGCGATTAGGTACGCTTTTCTGAATACCTTAGAATAATTCCCATTTCCAGCTGGTGGTCGCCCGGTCTCCCACTCGCTCACCGACGTCGAGCTACAGCCCATAGCACGTGGGGCGCCCAGAAGACGTTCGTTTTTTACGAAATTTTTGCACGTTGGAAGTTACATTGTAAAAACAAAAATATCCGGATCGCTTTTACAACAGAATTTTCTAAATTTTCTAAGCACCGAAATTCGAATTTTCGTGAGTATCGAAAATAGCTTGTTAAAAGTTACAAATATCTCTTTTAGATACAAATTTTGAAGCGGCAGGATTTGGAATTATCTTAGGAAATTTATAGAACTTTATGAAAATTTTTAAGCGCCGAAATTCATATTTTTGGGAGAATTGCGAAAAATAGCGTTTCAAAAACTCCATAGATATCTTTTTTCAGATTCTGACATCGCCATGGGACCCCCGATCTTCAACCGCAATGCCAACGTCGTGCGGGATGTCGAGGTTACACTTTTTCTAGTTTAAACCTCCGCTTTTCTAGAGATCAGAATGCACGCGCCCCTCACAATCCCAGCAGCCCTCCACCTCATCGGCTCAAGAGCCCGAGCGCAAGCGGAAGTGGCAGCTGCACCAGGGGCGGAATCGCTTCTTCTGTGATGGCAAGGTGTGTGGGGTTTGTCGTCGGAATGCCGACAATTATAATGCCGAAATTTAGATTATTGCAATTGCAGAATACCGAAATTTCACTATTTCGAAGTTTAGCCAACTCTGGAAAAATCCGTCACCGAGCGTTTTTGATATGCTGACATCTCGTGATTTCGCAAATGAGAGGAATTTCGAAAATGTCCGCATTTTTGGAATTTCGACAATTTGAAATACGGCATTGTGAACGATATTTCTAAAAGGCGGAATAGCCCTTAAACTATTGTATTTAGTTGGTCACCTCACGACAAAACGGCGTCTTCGTCTTCACCATCTTTGCCATCTCCACGTCGCTGACGTTATTCTTTATTTTTGAGTGTGTTTTGATGGATTTCTTTAAGTTATTCCGGAAATAGCGATTTTTATAAAAGTAGGAACTTTCTTACTCTTCGGTTTTGATCCTTTGAGTTTCGATAGGATTAAAAAAACATGTTTCATTAATAAAACCCGCAAAACGGTGGTGAATCGAACACGCGACGAAATTCGAACGAACGAAAGCGCCTATTTACGCCAAACTTGAGGACCCAAAACTACTCGCCTTCCGTGCCCCTTTAATTCCTATTTGTCAGGGGCCCGTTCCTCTGCAAAGAAGTGTCGGTGGCCGTGCCGATCGTCGTCGCCCTGCTCTCCCTATTCAACATCATCAATTTGTTCAGGTAACGACTTTCCTGCTCTCAAAAATTGTGGCTAAGAGTCTCGTTCATGGACCCCGGCATCATCCCGCGGGCCACGAACCTCGAGGTGATCGAGGACGAGCGCCTGCAGCGGCTAGACAGAGCGACGGCCGAGGATGCGGCTCGCGGCATGCAGCGCACCAAGCAGGTCATGCTCGGCGGCCAAATGATAAAGTTTGTGGCATTTTTCGTGGGCTAAAATGTATTCGTTCAGGTTGAAATACTGTACGACGTGCCGCATCTTTCGGCCGCCACGCGCGTCGCATTGCTCGGTGTGCGACAACTGTGTCGCCAACTTTGACCATCATTGTAAGTGATATCTGAGTTTTTTGGTGCTTTTGCAATATCGGGGGGGGGGGCTGGATTTTTACTACGGGTCTAGAAATTCCTGGCAAATTAATAGTCATTATTTTAACGATGTTTTAGCAAAACTGAGCTAGCTTTGAAGTGGAAAACCCATAAAAAATTAGAAAATTTTCGAGGTGAAGTTGGTCAAAAAGCTTTATTTTTATATTTATCGATCGAAATTGGCGACGTTTTTACGTTTAGGAATCGTAAGAAACTGTTTAGAAACTCTTCCTCTATTTTTGTTAGAAAAATTGGATTCTTAGAAAAAGTTGCCCCCGATAATGCGAAAGAACCCTTTTCACACTTCCGGTTTTTTTGGTATAACTCCCCCTTTTCAGGCCCCTGGGTGGGTAACTGCGTCGGGTTGCGCAACTACCGCTACTTCTACTTCTTCGTCATCTCCCTCGTGCTGTTGATGTTCATCTTTGCCGCCTGCTGCATCACGCACATCGTTATGGGTACGTTTGGCTTTTTCTTCATACCAATAGTCGAATTTTAGAGATCAAGCGACACCGAGGGCAGTTTATCGACGCTGTGCGTGTGACGCCAATTTCTTTGGTGCGTTTTCATAGGTCTTTTTCTGGCTCTAGACACCCGCGGCACGCAACGCGCTGGTAGCTTTATCGGCGTGAAAGGGGTGTAAATTACGGCTCGTAATCGATTACGGCATGAAATCAAAAATATCCAAAAATCTGTGTCTTGACTTCCGCGGCCCTTTAAAACCCTGCTGGCTGAAAAAATACATTTTCCAGGTACTGTGCTGCATCTTGGTCCCCGCGGCGTTCACGGTGATCGGCCTCTCCGGCTTCCACACCTACCTGATCGCGCGCAACACGACGACCAATGAGGATGTGGGTTTTCGGAGGGTTACGGTAGAAAGTCCGGGTTTTAGATGAAGGGCACGTTCAAGCGACGGCCCAACGTCAAGAACCCCTTCAACACCGGCTCCATCTGCAAGAATTTCTGCGTGCGGTTGTGCACGGCTGACGCGCCGAGGTTTGTAGTGTGTGTACTTCTAAAGAGGAGGAGCAGATTCCGTAAGAATCCCTGCTAGCCTATCCGATTTTAAGGTGCTAAAATGTTTTTCTAATCTAGAAAAACTTGAAACGCATAAAGAATCTTTGCTAGCATGCCTTTTGATTTTTTAAATTCTGCTTTTTAGTATGCTCGATGCGACTGGATGGGCGGACGAGCACCCCGGGCTGCAGCTCGATGCCACGAAGTCGCCAGCCAACGGGCGATCGCCGGCAGCCGGGCGCGGACGCGACAATGGGTACATTTTTTCATCCGTCTTGTCGAGATTTTGGTTTTCGGCATTTTGGGCTGCCGGGTTTTTTGGTTGCCAAAATTTTGTCTGTCGGGATTTTGGTCCTTGGGTTTTTGGTTGTCGGGATTTTAGGTTTTCGGCATCTAGACTGTCGGGATTATGCCGGAATTCGCCAAGTCTATGGCTAACGGAATCTTTAATTTAAGGGGATAGTGCCACTGTAGCTCTGAAGTCGGCATTTTCAAATTTTGTGGTTTTCAGGTCTTTATTAAATCTTGTATTTTCAGAATCTTCACCGTCACCATCGACAACGAGACGGGGCTGCGGGTGTGAAGGGGCGTCGCGTCGTGTCTACTCTCCGCCGATTCGACCATTACGATGTTTATGTGTTTGTTGCTATATTTGTTTGTCTGTCCACATATTGCCATTCCTCCACTCCGGGTCCTATACTTCCTCTATCCCCTCGATTCTTTCACCGCCCACCCCCTACTTGCCAAATTATATTTCATTTCCGTTGGACTGCTGCCGAAATTCCCCAATCGTCTCCGCTAATCGCCCCCTCACCTGGTGCCTCATTTGCATATCCACACGACAGACACTGGGGGGTTGTTGTCGGGCACTTGCGGTCTGAAATTTTGGATTTTTTTCGCCAAAAACTAGCTAAAATTAGGTAGATTTTCGCTATTAAAAGATTAGAGATTTCAGAGACTATTAAAGGGACTAGCAAGGCTAGGATTTTTCGATAGAATTCAGTTAAAGTTGCCGCGCCCGCGACACGCTACGCAGGGGGTCTGGACTCCGTTGCCTGCCGCGTAGCGTGTGCGCTGCGTGTCTAGGTTGCAGAATCCAACGCCAGAAAAATCCATAACTAGCCTTGCCGGTCCCTTTAAACAGTGAGGCGCTCGTTCGGGCATCTACTACGTATACGCCAATTTACGCCGGCGTAAATAGGCGCTCGAGTAGCATCTGGCTGTTTTGGGAACAAAATACGCCGAAAATAGCCTAATAATTCAGTTACAAATATAAACTAAAATAGTTTTAAAATAAACCATCGGACCGCAAGTGTCTGTCTGACCCCCCATCTTCCACACACCCGGGTGCTATACTAGAAATTGACTCGTGTTTCCGCCCCTCCTTCCCTCCCCCGCCCTGTTGCCAACCTCCCTCTTCTTGCTGCTGCTGTTCTGCTGCCCCCGGCCCCCGTTTCCGTCGTGTACACCCTTTATTTTGATATACCACAATAAATTCTTGGATCAATTTTACGTGGCGGGAAATCACAAGGCAAGAAACGTGAGATCGGCGACTGATTTATTGCGACGCGGGAGGAGAATCGTACGAGTAAGTGGAGTAATTTTCTTTTAGGCGCCTTCACTTGTTAAAGTGAAACGTCTCGCGCCACAGCCGCGTCTCCTTGCGCGCCCCGCCCAGGTTGTTCGTGTACGAGAAGAGGGAGAGGACGTTGTCCCGCGCCACGCCCACCATCCGCCCGCGGTCGGTGGAGGAGCTGCTGCTCCAGGCGAAGCGCTTCTGCAATGGGTGATGCGATGAGATGCAGGTGCATTTTTGAGCGCGATTTTAAAACGTTAATTTCGGGGAACTTTAAAACCATTGAAACAAGCGTTTTCATGCGTCCGAAAAACTAGAAACTCCTCTTGAATACCTGCTAGTCTGCCCCGAGCTTTTTTTGGAGGTTTCTAAGACTTTCGAAGGCTGTAAAAACAGTGAAATAAGTATTTTCATGTTTTTCATTTGCTGGAAATTCCTACAAAACCACTGCTAGCCGGAAGTGAGCTTTTCTTGCATTTCTTAAAAATTTTTATTCTTGAAAAACATCTAGTAAGAAATTTCGAAACTTGAACTGGATTTGAAATTTTCCTGAATCTGGAAATTCCTTGAGAATCACTGCTAGTTTGCCCTTGATGATTTTGGCTGTGCAATATTGCCTACCTTCTCGTTGAGTGGATAGTTGTAGATGACGCGCAGGTCTTCGGCGACACGCGCCTCGATTATACAGCTAGAATATACTTTGTTTGGTTGAATTTTTGGGCCTACTGTTGTACTGTCGTGCAGTGATATAACCAGAGGTGTTCGCCGTTTAGCCATATACCTTCGACGACTCCTGAATCGGTCCTTGCGGGTTTTAAATAATCTTTGCTATGCGACCATTTCCTAAATAATCCCTGCTAGCCTGCCATTTCCTAACTAACCTAGCTGCTCGTTCCAATGTACACATCTTGTCGGTCGTTCGGCCCTAGGATCGTCCCAGATTTCCAATCGATGCTTCACGGCATTAGCCCCATTCTCGTGCTCCTCGTACAGAATGAGCAGGATGTCCATGCCGTGCTCCGCATCCGGTTTTGGCGACATTTGCCAATGCTAAGGGGACTTTCAAGCGAAGATCAAGCTGACTTACGGCGACTTCGAAGCCATCTCCTGCGCAGTCGTGGTGAAGCTTCGTCTTGGTGCCGTTGTGCTCAAGTAGCATTGGACGGGCTTTGGCACGCTCTTGGACGAGGACTTCGTACTAAAGTTTGTAAGGTTCTCTCTCTCTCTCTCTCTCTCTCTAACCTTGTCTCCCCTCTTGTAGAACTGCGTCTTCGTGGCATTGAGGTGAAAGTTGGTCCATTTTCCGTATTCAGACCGTAGCAGGCAGGTGACTAAAGATTTCCGGAATTACATAGCGTAAGGCTTTGAATTAAGGCTTTTTTGCGAAATATCTAGCCTGATAGGCTTACTTCCATAAGCCGGAACTGTACAACACGTAGCCGCATTGACGACACGGTTCTCATCGCATGGGTAGTCGAGCACCTAGGAATTTGGGATGTTTTGGCAGGTGCTGGTGCTTGAGGCGATTTTTGATTCCTCAAGGAACTCTGCTAGCCTGCCCCAAATTCCCAAATTACCTCTACTAGCTCTCTCAAAGCTCACTTACGGCATGCGGTATCGGATGCGTCAACGTATTCCCGTGCACCACCAGCTTTTCATCGTAGCTCGAGGTTTGGAAGGTGGTGGGCCGTGTGCTGTAAGAGTATCCGTTTGATCCCGCATTTTCGAGTCAGTCTTACTCGGCAAAAGTGATGATCAGCTGGCCCTCAATGAACACGATGCCGAGCGCGAACCGATCGTCCATCAGGATGCTGATGGGCTCATCTAAATATAGGCTTCGACTTAGCTTTGGCTTATTTGTTAGGCTTAGCTTATTGGGTAACTCGAGAACCTACCGTTTCTTTGAAGAGGTGGCGTGATTTCCGGTGCCTTCAAGAGCTCTTTAATGAGCAAGAAGGCCCCCGAGATAGCGAGCACCAGGATGGCCACTAAAAAAATCGAGTTTTCCAAGGCAACTGGGTTATCTTAAAGTACCACTAGGGTTTGGTTGTTTTTTGTTAACTTTTAGCGTCCTTAGAATCGATACATACCTAGCATCGAGTACTTGAATAATGAAACAATCCACCGCGGGATCTTGCAATAGATTTCCTGGCGTCGCCGGCCCTTGACAGTATCACGAGCTGTGTGACTGGGCATGATTGGTATGGCAAGCTCGGCTGAAATGTTGAAGTTGGTTTTGCAACTAGGAAAAGCGCTGGAAAATTGAGGACAATGACTTACGGTGCTGCTCATGGAAGCCTGTGATTAAATCATCTCGTGTATCCTGGGTGGGAGCTTCTGAATTAACTGGGTTTTTTTTGGCTCGGAAGCCGCTCTCTCTCTCTCTCTCTCTCTCTCTTCTCTCTCTCTACTTCTCAGAAAATCGCTTACCACTTGGCGCGGGTCTCGGCGGGCCGCTGTCGTACCTGAAACTCTATGTCTTGTAGAACACTATTCAATAGCACTCACGTAAAGGTTGAAGATGGGGGATGCGGGTATTTCATTGTCAGGGGCGTCATTTCCACCGATTGTTGGGAGCATGAGGTTCCGGCAGTCTCTTCGTCCATAGTGCTAAAAACGGAATTTTCTGGAGCTGAAATTTATGTGTGTGTGAGAGAGAGAGCGAGAGAGAGAGAGAGAGTGGGAGCAAGCTATAAGTAGATAAATAGATCGATATGAAGAGTGAGCTAGAGACGGGAGGGGGATGTTAGGACGTAGCAGTATCAAAGACTGGCAGAGTAAACATATGAGACTCTTGTTAGTAATCGGCCACTTATTCGTAGTAGCGATAAACAAGTATGCGACATGGACCAACGGTTTGGGACTGCCAGGTTGTCGTGTATTTGCCGTGTCATCTGGCGGGTATTGCTATCAGTTTGGGAACCAAGCCACCACCTCTTCGGGCTTATCTACGCCCGAGCCCCTCCCAGCCGAATGGATAGGTATAGCTAGTCAGATTGGTGGTTCTATGGAATGGGAATTTAGTGGTTGATGGTTGCACGTAGAGTGCTTTGAAAATGATGACCTGGAATTCTTAAAATTCTCTCTCTTCTCTCTCTCTCTTCTCTCTCTCTCTCTCTCTCTTCTCTCGCACTCACTCTTTCTCTCTCCCTCTCTCTCTCTCACTCTCTCGCACTCTCGGCTCTCTCTGGGCCCACGCCCATTTCCTAGCATTAAATGGACATATCTATTGCCTAAAACCATGAGTCGCGGTGCTACTCTCTGCTGCGAGCCTCAAAGTGATAAGCAGGGGCGTCGCCTGGAGAGACCAGCCACCCGGCGTCCCGCGCTTAATGACCGAAAACCTGACTCGAGTTGTCTTTTGTGCTCTTGAAAATGTGTTGTGAGTTGTGTCATTGCAAATTCGTATACCTGCATTTAGAATAGCTTGTTTTCCATTCTCCAATAAATTACGTTCAAAACCTTTATTAACCGAAACACGAGCTAGTCGACACGAAAACGAAAGATTTGGGGGAATGAAAAAAACGCGAAAGATAACTGTATCGGGACAAAACGAACAAAAACGAACTACCTAAAATGCGCTAATCGAAATCAAATAACTGGTCGACGGGGCGTGGGGGAAACTGCTCGTATCGGGTGGGCCACAAAAAACACGCGGGCAAATACTCGTATGTATTGGGGCAGCAAAAAAAGGGCGATTAAAAAATATGCGAAAATTTCGGGGGTCAGAGTACGGCGGAATACCATGAACACCCCGAAACGGCGATGATATTGCCCGAAACCAGACATACCGTACCGGCGGGATACGGTAGCTGATGTGGGAAGAGAAACACACTCAAAATAAATTTGTGCTCAAAGGGTACGGCGGAATACCCCGAACACGCACAGCAAATCAAAACAAGAATTGGATAGCACGCAATTATCGATCGATTGGCGGTCAAATACCGTTAAGTAGAACTCTAAAAAATGGCTAAATTCGCAGTACACGTCTTACGGTAGGCGGGCGAAAATTGCAACGCAAAAACCGGGATCAACGCATCGTTATTCGAAAGATTAAAATTTTGGATGAGTGCAAATCGGCCCGGACTTCGCGTCTGAAAATTGGTGGAAACCGGAGTATGTTCTATTTTTTTGCCCTGAGCTACCGTATGCCCGTGGCGGACAGGCGTAGATAGACCAAGGTAGTCGATCTCTAGTTAAAGAAATGGCGTTTAGGACCAAGGGTCCTAATCGATTACGCCCGTGATATTGGCGAAAGGCCAAGCCCGAAAATTGATGCTTCATTTTAGGGCCCAAGTGTGGGCCGCTAGCTGGCGAATTGCCAATTTTTACGTAGACTTATAGGCCGGACAAGTGGTCGCAGACCTTTTCAAGAACCAATTACGCAATGTTTTAATCCATTAATAGCTTCTGGCCGTTTCTTAATATTTTCAAGACGTCAAGCCCGGGTCGAGTTTTTGGCGGCTAAATGTCTAAATTTCGAAAGCGATGCTGATAATGACTAAGATAAAGCTCTTCAAAAACCAGGGGTACTAATTAAGGTAAGGTAAGTCTAGAAAGGCGGGGGTCCATTGATAAAATCGAGGGTGGGGTCGAGGGACTTGGCAAAGTTGTTCAGCAGCTGGCAGCAGTACTCGTCGTCGCAGTGCGGCACTAGGCAGGCGGCGCCCAGCAGAAGCACCAGCATCGCCTAAAGTTGGGGATTTTTCGGGGACTTTAAAGGGACTAGGAAGTTAATGGAATGGAATGGTAACGAACCTGAAGGGGCAATGCGGTGCGCAACACGCGACGCCAACGGGCCTGTTGTCGGCGGAAGTGGGCCTAAAAGGACGTGTTTTGATGTGGCCTGGGGTTTGGCACTCGACGACTTCAAGTAAGAAGCTGCGCAAGTTCGAAGCAAAGCCTCGCACTCACCTCGGCGTTCCTCGGGTCGTCGGGGACGGGGCTAAGCCCGCCCGACGCGAAACTCTCGCCGAACGAGCTCATCTCGCTCTGCGAATCGTCGGTGTCCAACGGCAGATCCAGATCGATTCCTAGAAATGGGTTGCGTAATGGATTATTCGAGGTCGTGCTCGTTCCACAAAGTGCTTGAATTTGCCTTCGTCGTGGTCTACGGCACCCACCTTGTTCCCTCAGAATCTGTGCCGGTCTGCCCTTGGGGTAAAGTCGGGCGAGGATCCCGGAAGCGGCGTCCTGGTCGTAGTTCAGGCCGCCAGGTTGTCCCTGGCGACTTGTGCTCGGTCCAGCGAAGTCTTCCTCTTGTGTCGTGGTATCATCGTCACTCCTCGGCTCCTCGTCGGGCCCTTGCATTGCGCGGTCGTGGAGGTCGATCACCTGCAAAAGGTGGGAATTAGTGGGAAGGAACTACACACTGCAAAGAATTACAGCGGGGAAAGCAATTTTTGAATTTCGGCGGGCACAGCTGTGATTATTGTTGTGGCGCCGGCGTCGTGATTCATAAAAAGCGCGGAAATCATGACGGGTTTATTGGTCGAGTCAAGTTTTTTATTTTTCAGCTTAAAGTACTATCCAAGCTGCTAAAGCGAGTAAAGAGGTAAAGCTCACCTCTGCAATAAGGGCGGCCAACTCATCGTCCGTCTCCGAGCGCACGAATTGTCGGTCCGACGCGTTGGCGGCGACAATGTCGCGCTGGTGCTCCAGATGCGCCAGAATGTCCGACAGTTGGGGCTCACGATTCTGAAAAAAATATGGGTTGTTGTGATTGGTTAATATGCTTTACTAACATTACGAGAATATTTTCAACGCTACTTTAATTGTCACGCTTCTTTATTGATCTCTTTTTTTCTAGATTCGCCAGCCAGAAGCGATCGACACTTGCGGCAATATCTTTTCGAAATCCGCAAGGTATAATTAGTTCTATATACTAAATTGCGCTTTAGATAGTCGACGTCAAACAAGTGGGCGACAAGGAAAACCGCGAAGCGGCAAACGGTTCGATTCGATGGGACGAGGTCGGAAATCGAATAACGGTACTTTTTTGACTTTTTGGGGTTGTGGTTTTCGTCTTTGAATCATCTAGTTCTTGATGCTCTCGGGGGGAAACTTGCTAAAACTACTTACCCTGGAGACGACGGGATTCTCTGGGTCATATCCAATATCCTCTTTCGTCTGCCGCACCTCGTTGCTGAGGATGTTCAGCGTGCGGCGCAACTCGTTCTCGGCAGCGATTTCCGTTGACAATCGCTCCAACATGTCCTGAAAATCGGGTGTTCATGCCGTTTTTATGAGCCTTTTGGGGAACCCGTGGAATTGATTTTGTTGCTAGATTTCCTGCCCTGAATATAGTAGCTTACCTCGATGTTCCGTTCCACATTTTCCACTCCGACCGAGGCGAACCGGATCGCGTCGCCGGGTTGGGTCAGCGGCTCGACCCTGGTCGCCACGTCGTACAGATCACTCTCGGTGTCCTTGAGATCCATCAGCTTGGAGGTGACGTCGTCCTGAAAATCGGCGTTATAGAATTGTACGTCTTTTTTTTGGGTCAACTCTTTCAAAACACTTACCTTCAACGAATCGAGCAAGATCTCGCCCTCCTCCACCTCCACCAGCTCGCGGTCGTGCAGATACTCGCGCAGGTCGTCGATGCGCTCGTTCAGTTGGTCGAGCAAGCGATCGAAGCGATCGAGCAGCGCGGACCTAGCCTTCAGCTTGTCCAGCATCTCGCGCGATGCATCGATGGTCAGCGACAGGGCGGTCACTGGAGGGTCGTTGATGGAGTGCTGATCGCAAAGCGCTTCTGCCTTGGGCAACTCCGAGTCGAACGCCTCCGCCATGTCGGTGAAATTTGCGGAATTGCGCCGGATCTTGTAGCACGCTATTCGACTCGTCGATCAGCGCCCGCAATAGCTTCCTGAAGTTGTCGAGCTCGGTGTACAGCCGTTGTTGCTGCTCAGCCTTCTCCTTCTCGGCATGAAGCTTAGCACGCTGGGCCTCAAGCGCTGCCTGCGTTTCCTCAAGGTTTTTTCTCAGCTTGTCTGCGGTCTTCTTCGCATTTCCGACGGAGCCGAGAGTTTGCGCCTTCTGCTCGAGCTCAGCAAGCTGGGGTTGGACGTGCTCCAGAATATCCAGCGCATGTTCCATTTCCGGCGGCGAGCCAACCTTCCAGCCAAGTCTGGTTTCCTTTTGGCTTCCTTGATTCCGGCCTCGAACTCCTTCAGGTTGTCTGCCTTCCAGTCGAGGCTTCCTTTCAGCGTATCAACCAGGTTGCTCGCCTTTTCGAGACGCTCGAGGGTGGCAACGGCGAGCTTCTGACCTTCAGGCGTTTCCGCCTCTCCGAGTGCCTTGATCTTCTCGTAGTCATTGTTGAGGGCATCAAGCAGAGGGCGGCCTTGTTCGAGTTGGTCGGCTGCCTTGCGGAGCTCATCAACAGAAGCATTCGGTTCTTCGACTTCTTGAGCACGGGCAAGCACCTGATCGATGGCCTGAGCTTGAGCGGCCACATCGTTGGCAAGAGCGACAAGCTCGAGCTTGGCCTGCACGTTCTTCTCCTCATCGTTGAGCAGATTGTCAACGTTGCGGAGTCGATCAGTCAACCCATCGGCATCAACACCTTCTGGTTGTCCGGTGAGGCGAGATGGCTTTTCGGCTTGCTTCCTCTTCAATTCGGCAACACGAGCGATGAGCGGTTCGAGCTCGCTCTTCAGAGCATTCAGCGCAGCCGGATCGGACAGATCTCCGGTCTGACGGGCTGCCATCGCCCTGTTCTCAATGTCGGCGACCAAGGGCAGCAGTTGATCGTAGTCAGCTCGGATGGCATCGCCAGCTTGCACTTCATTGGCCAATTCTTCGACGAGACTGTTGAGGTTCTCTTGTTTCCACTTGAGATCATCCAGCTGGCCGTCAAGATCGGCTTCGCGAGATGGCAGATTGTCGTGCAGCCACGCCTTGGCGGCAGCTACGGAACGTGCCAAATCAGCCAGCTGTGCCTTCACCTCGTCGGCTCGGCTCAAGTCGTCCTTTCCGACGACGAATGGCTGAGGAGCCTGGTTGGCATACTTGTCAAAGATGGTGTTCAGTGCCACTTCAACAGGCTCGGCAGCCGAGTCGAGCTTCTGCTTCTCCTGGCCGTACTTGGTGAGATTGGCCAGTTTGTCGAGAGCGCATCCTTCAATCGGCGCAACTTGTCCAGGTAGCTCTCGGTGTCGGCCTTGGTCTTCTCGAGCTCCTTGCGTTGCTCGGGGCTGAGGTCGTCGCTGGCGAGAAGTTGGTTGATCTCGAGCAGCTTCGCCTCCAGCTGACCAATATCCGAATCGGCAGCCTGTTCGCGCTTCTGCAGTTCGTCTTGATCGTCCTGCGGTGGCTCGTCGGCGCGTTGCAAAGCGACCATCGTATCTGGGGTCACCTTGATCTCGAGGAGCTTGGCTTCGACTCGAGCTGCCTTCTCATCGGCGGCCATCTGGTCGTCCAGTTGTTTCTGGGCATCAGCCAGCAGCTCTTGAGCCTTGGCCTGAAGTTCGTTGGCAGCCTGAAGCTGTGGCACGACTCCAGGGGTGGAGGCGGCTTGATTGTTGACTTGTGCGAGGGCTGGTAGCACCTCATTCTCCAGCTTGGCCACCACTTCCTTGAGTGCGTCGGTGGTTGGTGCGACGGCTTGTTCCTTGCCCTTCTTTCCCTTCTTCTTGGGATGGGCTAGCTTGTCGGCTTCGTCGAGATTCTTGCGAATGTCGTCAAGAGCGGCTCCAAGTTGTGCCACGTCGGCGTCGTGCTTGTCCTTGCGGACCTTCAGCTCTGCAATCTTGTCGAGCTGTGCCTGGACTTGTGGCGGCACTTGATCGGCTCCAGCAGGCTTCAGAGACTCGAGCTGCTTCTCGATAGCGTCCAGTTGTTCAACAGACACATTGTCGAGTGGGAGCTGTTCGACTTGCTCCAGCTGCATGTTGAGAACGAGCAGCAATCGCTCGGTGTCAGCCTCGTTGGCATTCTGCTTGGCCTTATCGAGGGCCGCTTCGACGGCATTCAACTTCTCCTCGAGGGGATAAACGGGGGAATCGGCGAGGACACGGTGACGTGTGTCGTTGGCCTTGGCCATCTTGTCCTTCAACATGTCAAGCTGAGCCTTCAGTGCCGGAAGTTCTTGTTCGGCAAGGGCATTCAAGCTGTTGACATCGTTGACTTGTGGGATATCAGCAAGAAGACGGTTCAGTTCGTCGTCCAATTGCTTGGTGGAGTCGGCGCACACCTGTTCATCCTCGATCTCGGCGTGTAGCTCGGCCAGGTAGTCGTCGATATGGGCGACCTTCTGTTCGATGTCAGCATCCAAGAATCGCACATCGGCGTAAGCACTCTCGAGCGGGTCGAGTAGCTCGGAGAGGCGCTGCAGTTCTCGGCAGCTTCCTTTAGCTTTTCGACATCTTGATCCTTCAAACGTTTTGCTTCTTCCAGATCGGCCTTGGCGGCAGCGAGATGCTCGGGCTGCTTGGCTTGGAGGGCATCAAGATGGGCTCCGATGTTCTCGAGAAGCTGATCAGCATTGTCGCGAGCAGCCACGAATTCATTCCAGTAAGTGTTTCGGTCGTCGAGTACTGGTAGAAGGGCTTCGGCCGCATCGATGGTTGTTGCCAACGAGGCGGTATGCTCATCTTGGGCTGGGGCGCTGGCGAGCAGGTTACGAGCAACGGAAAGTTGTTCACGCATTTCGGCGGCCGTCGGCTCGTAGCTGCTTGGAAGGGCTTCTGGGTCGCGTACGAGGCGGTTAGCTTCGTCAACGAGTTCGGCCAGACGGTTTCCGGCTCCTTCAGCCTTCTTGTGCAAATCTCGAGGGCATCGGCTCGGTCTTGGAGCGCGATGTTGGCCGTGTTGATGGCTTCGGTGGCCTTTTCGAGACGCTCGAGGGTGGCAACGGCGAGCTTCTGACCTTCAGTTGTTGAGGGCATCAAGCAGAGGGCGGCCTTGTTCGAGTTGGTCGGCTGCCTTGCAGAGCTCATCAACAGAAGCATTCGGGTTTCCTTCGACTTCTTGAGCACGGGCAAGCACCTGATCGATGGCCTGAGCTTGAGCGGCCACATCGTTGGCAAGAGCGACAAGCTCGAGCTTGGCCTGCACGTTCTTCTCCTCATCGTTGAGCAGATTGTCAACGTTGCGGAGTCGATCAGTCAACCCATCGGCATCAACACCTTCTGGTTGTCCGGTGAGGCGAGATGGCTTTTCGGCTTGCTTCCTCTTCAATTCGGCAACACGAGCGATGAGCGGTTCGAGCTCGCTCTTCAGAGCATTCAGCGCAGCCGGATCGGACAGATCTCCGGTCTGACGGGCTGCCATCGCCCTGTTCTCAATGTCGGCGACCAAGGGCAGCAGTTGATCGTAGTCAGCTCGGATGGCATCGCCAGCTTGCACTTCATTGGCCAATTCTTCGACGAGACTGTTGAGGTTCTCTTGTTTCCACTTGAGATCATCCAGCTGGCCGTCAAGATCGGCTTCGCGAGATGGCAGATTGTCGTGCAGCCACTCCTTGGCGGCAGCTACGGAACGTGCCAAATCAGCCAGCTGTGCCTTCACCTCGTCGGCTCGGCTCAAGTCGTCCTTTCCGACGACGAATGGCTGAGGAGCCTGGTTGGCATACTTGTCAAAGATGGTGTTCAGTGCCACTTCAACAGGCTCGGCAGCCGAGTCGAGCTTCTGCTTCTCCTGGCCGTACTTGGTGAGATTGGCCAGTTTGTCGAGGAGCGCATCCTTCAATCGGCGCAACTTGTCCAGGTAGCTCTCGGTGTCGGCCTTGGTCTTCTCGAGCTCCTTGCGTTGCTCGGGGCTGAGGTCGTCGCTGGCGAGAAGTTGGTTGATCTCGAGCAGCTTCGCCTCCAGCTGACCAATATCCGAATCGGCAGCCTGTTCGCGCTTCTGCAGTTCGTCTTGATCGTCCTGCGGTGGCTCGTCGGCGCGTTGCAAAGCGACCATCGTATCTGGGGTCACCTTGATCTCGAGGAGCTTGGCTTCGACTCGAGCTGCCTTCTCATCGGCGGCCATCTGGTCGTCCAGTTGTTTCTGGGCATCAGCCAGCAGCTCTTGAGCCTTGGCCTGAAGTTCGTTGGCAGCCTGAAGCTGTGGCACGACTCCAGGGGTGGAGGCGGCTTGATTGTTGACTTGTGCGAGGGCTGGTAGCACCTCGTTCTCCAGCTTGGCCACCACTTCCTTGAGTGCGTCGGTGGTTGGTGCGACGGCTTGTTCCTTGCCCTTCTTTCCCTTCTTCTTGGGATGGGCTAGCTTGTCGGCTTCGTCGAGATTCTTGCGAATGTCGTCAAGAGCGGCTCCAAGTTGTGCCACGTCGGCGTCGTGCTTGTCCTTGCGGGCCTTCAGCTCTGCAATCTTGTCGAGCTGTGCCTGGACTTGTGGCGGCACTTGATCGGCTCCAGCAGGCTTCAGAGACTCGAGCTGCTTCTCGATAGCGTCCAGTTGTTCAACAGACACATTGTCGAGTGGGAGCTGTTCGACTTGCTCCAGCTGCATGTTGAGAACGAGCAGCAATCGCTCGGTGTCAGCCTCGTTGGCATTCTGCTTGGCCTTATCGAGGGCCGCTTCGACGGCATTCAACTTCTCCTCGAGGGGATAAACGGGGAATCGGCGAGGACACGGTGACGTGTGTCGTTGGCCTTGGCCATCTTGTCCTTCAACATGTCAAGCTGAGCCTTCAGTGCCGGAAGTTCTTGTTCGGCAAGGGCATTCAAGCTGTTCACATCGTTGACTTGTGGGATATCAGCAAGAAGACGGTTCAGTTCGTCGTCCAATTGCTTGGTGGAATCGGCGCACACCTGTTCATCCTCGATCTCGGCGTGTAGCTCGGCCAGGTAGTCGTCGATATGGGCGACCTTCTGTTCGATGTCAGCATCCAAGAATCGCACATCGGCGTAAGCACTCTCGAGCGGGTCGAGTAGCTCGGAGAGGCGCTGCAGTTCTCGGCAGCTTCCTTTAGCTTTTCGACATCTTGATCCTTCAAACGTTTTGCTTCTTCCAGATCGGCCTTGGCGGCAGCGAGATGCTCGGGCTGCTTGGCTTGGAGGGCATCAAGATGGGCTCCGATGTTCTCGAGAAGCTGATCAGCATTGTCGCGAGCAGCCACGAATTCATTCCAGTAAGTGTTTCGGTCGTCGAGTACTGGTAGAAGGGCTTCGGCCGCATCGATGGTTGTTGCCAACGAGGCGGTATGCTCATCTTGGGCTGGGGCGCTGGCGAGCAGGTTACGAGCAACGGAAAGTTGTTCACGCATTTCGGCGGCCGTCGGCTCGTAGCTGCTTGGAAGGGCTTCTGGGTCGCGTACGAGGCGGTTAGCTTCGTCAACGAGTTCGGCCAGACGGTTTCCGGCTCCTTCAGCCTTCTTGTGCAAATCCTCGAGGGCATCGGCTCGGTCTTGGAGCGCGATGTTGGCCGTGTTGATGGCTTCGGTGGCCTTTTCGAGACGCTCGAGGGTGGCAACGGCGAGCTTCTGACCTTCAGGCGTTTCCGCCTCTCCGAGTGCCTTGATCTTCTCGTAGTCGTTGTTGAGGGCATCAAGCAGAGGGCGGCCTTGTTCGAGTTGGTCGGCTGCCTTGCGGAGCTCATCAACAGAAGCATTCGGGTTTCCTTCGACTTCTTGAGCACGGGCAAGCACCTGATCGATGGCCTGAGCTTGAGCGGCCACATCGTTGGCAAGAGCGACAAGCTCGAGCTTGGCCTGCACGTTCTTCTCCTCATCGTTGAGCAGATTGTCAACGTTGCGGAGTCGATCAGTCAACCCATCGGCATCAACACCTTCTGGTTGTCCGGTGAGGCGAGATGGCTTTTCGGCTTGCTTCCTCTTCAATTCGGCAACACGAGCGATGAGCGGTTCGAGCTCGCTCTTCAGAGCATTCAGCGCAGCCGGATCGGACAGATCTCCGGTCTGACGGGCTGCCATCGCCCTGTTCTCAATGTCGGCGACCAAGGGCAGCAGTTGATCGTAGTCAGCTCGGATGGCATCGCCAGCTTGCACTTCATTGGCCAATTCTTCGACGAGACTGTTGAGGTTCTCTTGTTTCCACTTGAGATCATCCAGCTGGCCGTCAAGATCGGCTTCGCGAGATGGCAGATTGTCGTGCAGCCACTCCTTGGCGGCAGCACGGAACGTGCCAAAGCAGCCAGCTGTGCCTTCACCTCGTCGGCTTCGGCTCAAGTCGTCCTTTCCGACGACGAATGGCTGAGGAGCCTGGTTGGCATACTTGTCAAAGATGGTGTTCAGTGCCACTTCAACAGGCTCGGCAGCCGAGTCGAGCTTCTGCTTCTCCTGGCCGTACTTGGTGAGATTGGCCAGTTTGTCGAGGAGCGCATCCTTCAATCGGCGCAACTTGTCCAGGTAGCTCTCGGTGTCGGCCTTGGTCTTCTCGAGCTCCTTGCGTTGCTCGGGGCTGAGGTCGTCGCTGGCGAGAAGTTGGTTGATCTCGAGCAGCTTCGCCTCCAGCTGACCAATATCCGAATCGGCAGCCTGTTCGCGCTTCTGCAGTTCGTCTTGATCGTCCTGCGGTGGCTCGTCGGCTCGTTGCAAAGCGACCATCGTATCTGGGGTCACCTTGATCTCGAGGAGCTTGGCTTCGACTCGAGCTGCCTTCTCATCGGCGGCCATCTGGTCGTCCAGTTGTTCTGGGCATCAGCCAGCAGCTCTTGAGCCTTGGCTTGAAGTTCGTTGGCAGCCTGAAGCTGTGGCACGACTCCAGGGGTGGAGGCGGCTTGATTGTTGACTTGTGCGAGGGCTGGTAGCACCTCGTTCTCCAGCTTGCCACCACTTCCTTGAGTGCGTCGGTGGTTGGTGCGACGGCTTGTTCCTTGCCCTTCTTTCCCTTCTTCTTGGGATGCGCGAGCTTGTCGGCTTCGTCGAGATTCTTGCGAATGTCGTCAAGAGCGGCTCCAAGTTGTGCCACATCGGCTTGATGATGAGGCGATACTTCGATTCCAGAGGGTTGTTGTCCTCCGTATGATAACTCCTCGATTGGCGCTTGGTCGGCGGGTTCTTGTGCTGATGCTTCACCGCCGACATCCACGACATGCATATCTCTGAGTTCGGACAGCTTATCCAGCTGAGCTACCAGATCGTGCGGTGCTTCAGAATAATCGGTCGGAAGTAGGGATCGGAGTTCGCGCTCTAGCGTCTCGAACTTTTCGACCTGCTCCTCGAGTGGTAGTTCCTGAGCCCGAGCAAGTTCATAGGCGATCTCGGAGACGCGGGCTTTGCTGCTGTCGTGGGCAGGCTGTTCCTCCATTGGCATAGGTGGTGCCGAAGGCCCTGGGTGAGCCGGTTGGATTTGGATGTCTCCGTACGATAGTTCGCTCGGATGAGGTTCTTGCTGTTGGACAGGCGGTTCGGATTGTGGTCTGCCAAGTTGTTCCCTCGCATCAGCCAGCAATTCTTGAGCTTTGCCGAGATACGCGTGAGCTTGCGGATGCCCGGTTTGAGCGTCGAGCTCGGCGAGCTTGGGCAGCAAACTTTCCTCAAGGCGCATCACGACATCTTCCAAAGCCTCCTTCGTCGGAGTGGTTGGCTGGAACTTGCCCTTCTTGTTCTTCTTCTTCGGGTGAGCCAGTTTATCAACTTCATCGAGTTCCTCCTTGATCGTGTCGAGAGTACGGCGGACTTGCGCAGGATCTACGGTAATCTCGGGAAGCACGTGCTCTTCTTGCTTCTTATCCTCGGGCACTTCCACAGGTTCTGCAGAGCCTGCCGGGGGTATCTCGATTTCTTCAGACACCACCGGTCGGTGTAGGGCTTCTTCAAGATTGGCTTCGATTGCTTTGAGCTTATTGCGCAATTCATTGATGTTAGCCGGCATCTTCTCAGCATCCCATCCAACTTCTTGGGCAGCTTCTTGCAATTGCTCCAGATTCGAGATATCAACTACAAGTGCTGGCACTCTGCTGCGCAGTTCATCTACCGCTTCTGGGGTGGGATGTGTCAAGGCAGATGTGCTGGCCTCGAGGTTTTCGATCTGCGGCATCAACGCTTCGTACTCCTTGATGACCTCCATATACAGACCCATCCGATCGTTGAGCGCCTTGAATTTGCGCTTTTTCTCCTCGACCGAGTCGGTGGAGAGTCGGGGCCGATCGGAAATGGACTGGGGCTCTTCATCGTGCTGGGAGATGGACGGTTCAGCTTGTTTATCTCCGGGAATTTCACCGGTAACGGACGTGGCCTGTTCTATTAGTGTTCCTTTTGCCTCCTCATATGAGAGTTCCGATATATCTCCCGTTTTTTCAGGCTCGAAGGACGGAAGCTGACTCTTCGCCTCATCAAGCAGTTGCTCGGCCTTCTGGAGCAATGTTGCAACTTCCGGGTGGGCTTCCTGGGCCTCGATGCTGGATAAAGCAGGTATCACATTTGTCTCAAGCCTGTCAACCGCTTCTTTCAGCGCATCGGCCGTTGGACTGACCGGTTGCGCCTTGCCCTTCTTGCCCTTCTTCGTCGGATGGGCCAGCCTGTCCACCTCGTCAAGCTCTTCCTGGATGGTGTCGAGCGTTCTTCGGACCTGCTCAGGAGCTTCGACAGGTACCGCTGATTCGGACGGGCCGGGCTCTGACTCAACCACGACTTGAATCGGGGTTGGCTTCTCTGCTTCTTTCGTTTCGGGTTCTTCCGTATCGATCTCGATCTTTGTTCCCTGGCCTGTTTGTACAACCTCGGGTTCCGAGAACGTCGCTACAGGTGGAATCGGTTTTCCTTCTCCTTCTTCATAGGCCAACTCTCCGACCGTTGTTGGTTCCGAAGCCGGGAGCTGCCTCTTCGCTTCGTTCAGCAGTTTCTCAGCCTTATCATACAATGCAGCCGCTTGAGGATCTTGCTGTGAGTCGATACTGCTAAGCGCTGGTAGCACCTTTGTCTCCAGACGCTCGACGACTTCCTTGAGGGCATCTGCAGTTGGTGTTACTGTTTGGGCCTTTCCCTTCTTACCCTTTTTCGTCGGGTGCGCCAACTTATCGACTTCTTCGAGTTCTTCGACAATTGTTTCGAGCACCCGTCGGACTTGTTCCGATCCTTCGACAGGTACCTCTGCCTCTGAGGGTCCAGGGGCTGGCTCGATAATGACCGGAATCGTCGAGGGCTCCTGAGCTTCATTGGTTACGGGTTGTGTCGTAGGGATCGTGACCTCGGCTCCTTCCACGCTCGTTGGGTGAGCTTCCGAGACGGTCGCAACAGGTTCTGACGATTTCTCTTCAGTCTTCGAAGCGGGAAGCTGGCTTTTGGCTTCATCGAGCAGTTTCTCAGCCTGCTCCCGCAGCAGGTAGGTCTGCGGATTGCTTTGCTCTGCCTCGATGGTGCTCAGGGCGGGTAGAACCTTGGTCTCCAAGCGCTCAATGACCTCCTTCAGCGCTTCTTCAGTTGGAGCGACGGGTTGGGACTTGCCCTTCTTGCCCTTCTTCGTTGGGTGCGCCAACTTATCAACTTCTTCGAGCTCTTCTTGAATAGTTTCGAGAACCCGCTGGACTTGTTGAGCATCCTGGGCCAGTTCTTGAGGGGCTTCTGCCTTCTCGATTGACACGACAGTGGGTTCTTCTTCCTTACCGAGCGCAGTAGTAGCCTCAGATTTGGATGGCTGAATCTGGATATCTCCATAGGACAACTCCAAAGGCCCAGTTTCTGAAAGGCTCGGCTCTGGAGCAGCTGGGAGCTGCTTTCTGGCTTCATCCAACAAAGCTCGTGCCTTCCAATCAAGATCCTTGACGGCCTGCAGCTGGGGCTCGACTCCAGGGGTGGAAGCGGCTTGGTTGTTGACTTGTGCGAGGGCTGGTAGAACCTCATTCTCCAGCTTGGCCACCACTTCCTTGAGTGCGTCGGTGGCTGGTGCGACGACTTGTTCCTTTCCCTTCTTTCCCTTCTTCTTGGGATGGGCGACCTTGTCGGCTTCGTCGAGATTCTTGCGAATGTCGTCAAGAGCGGCTCCAAGTTGTGCCACATCGGCGTCGCGCTTGTCCTTGCGCGCCTTTGGCTCTGCGATATGGTCGAGCTGTGCCTGGACTTGTGGTGGGACTTGTTCATCTCCGGCCGGCTTCAGCGACTCGAGCTGCTGCTCGAGGGCTTCAAGCTCTTCGATGGGGACGTTTTCGAGGCGATCTGCTCGGTCGATGGTGATTTGAGCAGCTTCCAGAGTTTTGTGCAATTGCTCAGTTGATGGTTTTGATGGAATCACCACGGAAGCATCACCTGCGGGCTTGCCCTCATCATAGATTTCGGTGGTACCATGGGCATGTGTGACCTCGGGTTCTCCGCTGGTTGGCTGTTCTCCTTCAAGAGGGTGAGAGGTCGATGGCGCAGAAGAACCGGATGCGAGTTGATCTTCTTCGTCCGGTTTCTCTGGCTCAGGCCCTTCGATCCTGATCTCAGGGATTGATGGGCTCCTCTCAGTCTTTCCGGGGACCGTCAGGGAGAGTTCTTGTTGCAGCTTCAGCTTCTGCTCAATGAGAGCTTCAGCTTGTTCGCGATCCAGGCTTTCGAGATTGATGTTCTGGATGGCGTCGAGTTCACGCTGCAGCACCTCAGGGTCACGGCTAGAGCTCCTTACGGGCTCGTGGTACGGCAGTTCGTGGACATCAGGCAACACGTGGGCGGGCGACTTCTGCATTGCTTCTTCAAGCTGTCGCTTTTGGTCATCGTCAATGGTCTCCCATCCGACGGCGGTCCTTAGAAGGTCCTCATCTTCTTCGTCCTCCTTCGCCAACAGTTCGGCGAGATCTGCCTGTTTCCCGCGCTCATCAATCATGCGCGCGATCTTCAGCCGTAATGCCTCGACTTCGGCGTTTGGCTTCATCTGCCGTACCTCGGCTTGCAGCGCCTGAAGGCTATCAACATCGAGGTGTTCCAGCGGCATCGCCTCCAGCTCGGCCACCTTGCGTTGTAGGTAGTTGAACAGAATTCGTTCCTGCTCATCCAACGGTGGTCCTTCTTGGATGAACTTCTGGGTCTTCAGCGCGTTCAGCTTTTCCTTGAGCTTGTCGGTCTCCGCGCTCTTTGGCAGGGTGTCGAGGTTGTACTTCAAGTCGTCGATTTCGGCCCAGGTGATCTGGTCGAGCGGCAATTGCTTGAGTTCGTCCACCTTGCTGATGAGATAGGTGATGAGGGACTGCTCCTCGCGGCCAATGTCTTCGGGATCACGACCTTCTTGATCTTTTCTGACCATCACCCGCTCGAGCCTCACCTTCATCTGCTCAAGCTCAGGGCTGGTTGGAAGGGAACCGAGCTCGTTCTCCAATTGCTCGAGGTTTTCGGGGGAGATTTGATCAAGTGGCATGTTCTCGATGTCGGCCACTCGGCGAGATAGATAGTCCATGAGCAGCTTCTCTTCCTGCTGTACATCGCCCGGCTCGATCATTTCGAACTCGGAGTCTGGAGATATTCTCGGAGACCTTCGTTCTGGGGTCTCTTTGAGCAGCTCTTCTACCGTATGTGGAACTCGAGGCGATGGGGCCCTGACCTCCGTAGGCGCTGAAGTCGTGGGCAGTTGCTCCTCAACCTTAGAGGGCTGGATGACGATGTCACCGTAGGACAGCTCAGAAGGCTCGCCAAGTTCCGACGGGATAGGTTGTTGGGGTACTGGGAGCTGTCTTTTGGCCTCATCCAACAAGGCGCGAGCCTTCCAATCAAGATCCTTGGCAGCCTGAAGCTGGGGCTCGACTCCAGGGATGGAGGCGGCTTGATTGTGTCTTCTCATCGGGGGGTTATTGTTGACTTGTGGGCTGGTAGCACCTTCCGGCCCCGCCATCGGTGGTTGGTGCGGCTTGTTCCCCCTTCCTTTTTTGGGATGGGCGAGCTTGTCGGCTTCGTCGAGATTCTTGCGAATGTCGTCAAGAGCGGCCAAGGTGGGCCACATCGGTGTCGTGCTTGTCCTTGCGGGCCTTCAGCTCTGCGATCTTGTCGAGCTGGGCCTGGACTAGCGGCACTTGATCGTCTCCGGCAGGCTTCAACGACCTGAGCTGCTTCTCGATCGCCTCCAGTTGTTCGACGGGGACGTTTTCGAGGCGATCAGCTTGTTCAATGGTGGTTTGCATCATTTCGAGTGTTTTCTGAAGCTCCTCAGGTGGTGTAGTTCCGGACGGGGCTCCTTCCTCGGCAGCTGGGATAGCAACGAAGCCGTCATCAGCCGTACTTGTCGAGGGCAGTTGCCCAACTGTTGCCGGCACCACTTCAAACCCGTCCTCGTCGATGACGCGGGGTGAAGTAGGTTCGAAAGCTGCTGCGAGGGCTTCTTCCGTGTTCTGAAGGGGTGGTTATTCGTGAATTGAACTAGGTTTAAGGTTGAGTAAGTTACTTACCTCCAGCTTGGCAATGATGTTTGAGATGTTTTCCTCATAGATTCTGGTGTCCGTGACTTCGTCGTGTGGTTTTTGCACATTGGCAAGGACAAATGTCAGCTCGTGCCGGATGCGCTATAAAAAGTATTGATTGCAAGCCAACACATACCTCCATCTCGGGCAGGTTGTACTGAGCAGCTGCCTCCTCGGCTGCCTTCTGCAGCTCGACAGCCTTCAGGAGGAGCTCATCCAAATGGCGCGTATCTTCTGCCGGTTTGTTCATCTCCTCCTTCAGTTCCTCGAGTCGTTCCTTGATCTCGGCGATCGGGGGGATGGACTCCTCCTCGTAGCGCAGGATGCGTTCTTCGACCACCTGAAAGATCAAGAACCTCAGAAGATAGTATCTTTTCTTACTTGGATAATCGTGGTAACCGTGTTGGTGACCATGACGAGCACCTTCTTCTTCCGCTTCGACGGAGTAGTCGGTCGACTGGCCGAGTCGAGCTCGCACTCGACAAACCGGCGAGGCAAATGGCAGAGTCCGCGCAGCAGGTTCATCTCTAGCTGCAGCTTCTCCAGCTCCTCCCGAACGTCAAGTTGCCCGACGGATCGTGATTGAACCTGTTGAACAAGTTGCTAGAACTGTGGCTGGGACTTACAATCTCTTCCAATGTATGCAGCTCGCTCATAATTGTCTTGTGCTTGTCCACGAGGGCCGCCTCCTCGGAGAGCTCTTTCTCCATCTGGGAGACGGCTTGTTGTACGAACTCGCGCAACGCGTTCAGCTTCTGCCTTCCCGCCTCGAAGGCAGCGAGCTGTTGGTTGTCGAGGTTGCGCTCGACCTCGTAGTTTGTCGCCTCGACTGTGTCGATCCATCGTAGAATTCCCTGGAATTCACATCTACTTTCTGAGCTCATCCACCCACCTTCAAATTCTCGTAGTCGACGTTGACGAACACGGACGGGCGCGTGAGGTCGCTGTACATTTTCGTGACGTCTTGTGCGTAGGCCGTTACTCGGTCCACCTAAGAATTGATGAACTTCTTGAAAACGCTGGGTACTCGTACCTCTCCTTCAAAGTTGTCGACAAACTGCTGACTCGTTGCGGAGGGGAGGATCTCGACAGGGAGCACGACATCCCTCACGACCACCATCTGACGCTCCGGCGACTCGGAGTTGCTCGACGAGATTGAGAGCTGCGAACAGACGGACGTGCTGGGCAGGTTCGTCTGCACGTGCAGCGGCAATGGGCTGCTTTCAGGGATGCTGTGGCCGGAGAGTCGGGTGACGATCAGGCGGTATCTGAAGGTACATGCTACAAACTGGTAGAATATCTCGTACCTAGCGCAGAGTTCGTCAATGACCGTCCTGTCGTGTACGTTCAGCTCCTGGAGCCGTCGTACCAGCTTCTGCTGGCTTTCGGCGCTGTCGTGGAGTTGACGTAGTTTCTGAAGAGTTTTTGAGTACACCTTGAAAAACCTCACCTGTGTCCTGAGAGCCGGATCTTGATCCCGGGTCTCTTCCACCGTATCCAAGTCGGTCTCGACAGCCGTCAGCCACTCGGCGAAGGGTCCGAGCTTGGCTAGCAGTCGCTCTTCGCGATGTCGCTGTCGCTGCGACTCGTGCAGGTACTTGGCGATACGGCCGTCTAGCGAGAACGCCTAAACGAGTTTGATGTCGTCTTTGTAGGTTGAGACTTGTTTAGCCTTTGGCTTAGGCTTAGGGATAGGCTTAGACCCACCTTTCGCTCAAGATCGGCAAATTCGGGCTTGAGTTTGAGGCGCAACTCGGCGCCGACCGTCTTCTCGACCTCGCTGACGTCCAGCTTCCACTTGGTCCACTCGGTGTCGTTGAGGAGTTGGACCTGAGGGGTTGAAGTTTAGAGCGAGTAGTCCTTACCTGTTCAGTGTTTCCGCCTGCGATAAGCGCACCGAAGTGACGCTCGAACTCGAGGAAGCGCGCGTTGAGCAGGTCGAGGTAGACGCGGATCACGGTGATGATCAGTACGCGTCTGGAAGAGGTTTTTAGTGTTGGGCGCAGGGAATTTTTGTACCTGGTGTTGTCACGTTCGGTCATCCGTCTCCTCAGCTCGAGGAGGGAGTCCCGGGGCACGCCGTCCTCGCTGGTCACCGAGTCGAGGTCTTCGAGAAGGCGCGCCTCACGTGATTCTTCTTCTGAAAGGGGGTGGTTTGGAGGAGAGATGGAGGGAGAGAGAGAGAGAGAGAGAGAGAGAGAGAGAGAGAGAGAGAGAGAGAGAGAAGGAGGTGGGCACGAGCTAACTTGAGAACAAGTTGTAGCAGGAGCACCTACCTTTCATCTCGAGGATGAGTGGCAATGCCTGGGTGGGGTCGGATGCCCTTGCCGTCGCCGTCCTCTGATCCAGAAGAGGTCGGCTCAATACATCTTGCACGGCAGTCACCACAGCGAACGTCTCGGGCTCCGCCAGCTGAAAAAAAGATTGAGTTTCAGCTGGTGCTCGTTAGGGCCATCAGAAGCCGATAATTCACACCCACCTCGCCGAGATGTCGCCGTCGGTATGTTCGGATGATGTGCATGACGGAGAGGTCTTGGACAATCATGTCGGCGGCCGACTGCATTTGGCACAGCAGTTCGGCGCGACGTTCCAAATCTTCGCATGCTTCGTTCGTCTAAAAGGGCATGGAATTATGATTACGTCTGATAAGCTACGCGACACAACGCTAGAGTTGCCCTCTGCTACGTTATGCTACGCGACATTACGTTGTTGTACGCAGCTACGTTAGGATGCTGGTCCTTACGGCTACGTTGTGCCCTATAAGAGGTTGTGTTATCCTATATTCGCTACACTACGTTATTCGACGCTATGATATGCTGCGGTGTTCGCTACTACGTTATGTTACGCGAGACTACACTAACCGATAGTAGGCTGCAGTACCATAGATTACACGACGTTAGGTTATGTGATCCTACATTCTGTTACACTACGCGACACTACATAGCTCAAGGTTACCGGATTCTATGTTTCGTTACACTACGTTACGCTACGCTAGGCGATTCCATGCGTATCTACCTAACCCAAACTCACTTGTCGTAAAACTTGTTCGTGCGTGGGTTCCGGTTGTTCGTGGCTGGAGGTGGCGTTTTGGGAGGGTTCTTGCTCGGCGGCGGCCACGAATTCCGTGACGGCCGTGACGAAGGCCCTTCGCCGCTGCATCAGCTCGACCAGCTTTTCGAGGTCGAAGATCAGCAGCGACAGTCTGAATAAGGGGTTGTAAGTTTCTGAACCCTGAAACGGGGATGCTAGCAGAAGTTCTTTGGGAACGAAGGCCACGGCTGAGATCGTGACTTACTTTTCGTTGACACGATCAAATTCGAGTTGAAAGAATGAGCCGTGGATGGCGGCGACCTCCCGCCGAAGTGCCGTCGCGTCCCGTCTCCATTCTGTGGCCCGCGAGAGTTGGGCCACCACCTCTTCGGTCACCGCCGAGACCTGAAAACGTTGTTGCGTCGAATCTATGCCTCTTAAGGGTTCGCCGCTCTTTTAAAGGGACTGCGACACCTTATTTTCTGGCGTAACCAATTGTCTAAAAATGCGACCTTCTCGATTTTCATGGCGTAATGGGTTTTTAATAGATATTTACATTTTTTCGAATTTTGCGGTCCAAACTCTCTATTTGTCTCCGGAATTCCACAAATTCCCGGGTTCCATATTTCTCCCAAAACATCCCAGTAAACATGGCCGTATTTTGCGTGCCGTTCCTACCCCCCATATCCCTTGCCCTTTTTCACATGAGGTGCCGATTGTCAAAGGGGGATTTTTCTGATTTGACGTGACAGCTGGGGGCAAAGGTTTTTAATATGTAGAAGACGAGAGAGAGAGAGAGTGAGAGAGAGAGAGAGTGAGGTTGAGAGAGAGTGAGGGAGAGATAGAAGCTAGCAAAAGTTCTTTGGGAGTCTAGAGAACTTACAAGGGTACCTAGCAAAGATTTTCTGGGGAAAGAGAGAGTGGGAGAGAGACAGAGAGAGAGAGTGAGAGAGAGCGAGAGAGAGCAGAAAAAGCAGATTAGGTAGACTAGCATTGTGTTTTCGGGATTTTTTCAGATCTTGCCAGCTAAAGGCTAGCTAGCAGAGGTTCTTTGTGGAAAATCTGGCCCAGAGAGAGGAAGAGAGATATTTCAGTATAAGATTTCTTGAAACTCGCGATTTTTTTAGAACTCTTACCTGAGAGAGGCTGATAATGTTCCATTTGTCGTTTTGCACTCGCAAAAATTTGACCGTGTCGTAAAAGGTTTGGAGTCGCCTGGAAAATGGGATTTTTTAAATCGAAATTTGTGGTTTTGACATTTTAAAGGCCCCATGAAGGCTAGCCACCACACTACCTAAAGAGCTCCATTTTGTAGGCGAGGGTTGTTCGGGTTTCGTCGAGTGTCCGCGTGAGTCGGGCCCCGAATCGCCCTCTCTCCAAATCGCCAACCTCCTGCAAAAAATGGGTGATTAGATGATATCAATCAAAATTAAGGTCGGATTGTCTCGAAATGTTTTAAATAATCGACCGATACTATCGGTATCGATTGATAAAAGCGTAAAAAGTGGGAAAATGACGATGGAGGGAATTTGACATAAAAGGGTATAGGCGGCTTGTCAAGGTGTAAATAGGTCTTATCAGTACTTAAAGGTGGTCAGCACCGACCGGAACAAGTGTCAGGATGGGTCATTTTAACTTGGGGATGGAATTTCGGATCTGATCGTTTCGAATTCACTTGCAGCTTTTCTTTCTCTCTCTGTTCTTCTCTCTCGCTCTCTCTCTCTTTTCGTCTATCGAGTTCGGCTTATAATTGTTTTTTTTTTCAGGCGTACAACGATATGGCGAAGTTCAACTAACAAATCAACCAAGGATTCGGACTACACGAAGTCAGGTATCTCTTCTCTTCTCTCTCTCTCTCTCTTCTCTGTCTCTCTCTCACCCAGCACTAGCCATTTTTAGGTTTTGTTTGGCATTTCGAATCTAGGCATTTCCTCCCCCAATAAATCACCGCATTTACTTGGTGATTCGAAAGTGAGAGAGAGAGAGAGAGAGAGAGAGAGAGAGAGAGAGAATGGGGAAAGAGAGCTACAGAAATTCCAAAATTATTTTGTGAGTCGAAAAGCGACGAAAAGCGACCAAAAAAATAAATATAGACTTACAGGGCTGGGCGGCGACGCGTGATTCACAAAATTCCCGCTTTTCCCGGAGGTTCTAGCGTTTCTGTAGAGTATTGTAGCGTATTTTCTATTGCCGGCCGAGGCGTACAGAGTATTGTCGTGTACACACGTAGGCAGGCAGGTAGTGTTAGAATGGGGGGATGGCAATGTTCAGTTGCCAGTCAAAGGCTGGGATGGGGGATGAGAAGGCGACATGCCCTAGGGGCACATGCACACAGTCGCAGGTGACACCCCCGAAGTGGAGCCCAAAGGCTTTTCCGCTTTTTTGCTGACGAAATTCGGGCCATCCAGCTGTCTCAGGGATCGGTTTGCACCGGGGGGTTGAGTCGGTGGAAAAATTCGGGGGTTAAGGGTAGAGTTAACAAGTTTCGAAAAGCTGGGCTGGAGAGGTGAGGCAGGCTAGCAGAGATTTTTTGGATTTTTTGGGTTTTAAAAGGCAAACGGATGCAAGCTAAGTGTAGAAAAAAATTCGATAGCGTCAAGAGAGAGAGAGAGAGAGAGAGAGAGAGAGAAAGAGAGAGAAAGCAGGGAGATATCTAGAAAAAATCTGTCTAGGTAGGCTAACAGAGTTCCTTTGGGAATTTTACCAGTGCACTAGCCAGCAGAGGTTCTTTGCGGAAAAAATCTGGGTCGGTGAGCGAGACATAGAGAGAGAGAGATAGAGTGAGAGAGAGAGCGAGAGAATGCGCGATAACTAGCAAAATCCATCCCGAACTCACTGTCTATTGTCGTGTCGCGTACTATTGAGTATCGACTAGCCGCCCTGTCAATAGGACACGGGCGGAATATGTATGAATATAGCAGGGTTGGGGGAATATCGATGAATTCCTTGCGGATCTAGCGCTTTTAAAGGGCCATTCAATTCAACTGTAATATGACGGTAGCCATCTTTTAAGGTAAAATTAGTAAATTATCGTATTCCAACTTCCGCTATCGCTTAGGATTACGGTAGCTGGAGAATATGGTAGCTTAAGAATCTGATAGTAGGTATGTAGGTACCGTACTCGTTGAATACAGTAGCTAGGCAGTAGACTACCGTAGTATCAATAGTTCTGAATTTCGCTTTAAAGGGACGGTGAAGCTCGAATCGAATCGATCGCGTTCGATTCGTGTCGGAGGGGGGAGATTCGAAGGAATGGCATCAGACGGGGTTCCCCGCCACTCTCTTGCGCTTCGCTTTTTTTCGTTTTGAGATCTTGGCGAGAGAAAGAGTAGAGAGGGGAGAGAGAGAGAGAGAGAGAGAGAGAGAGAGAGAGAAATAGAGAGATAATGAGCAAACTCGACATCATAGGCCCGCGCCGCCGCACGTCTACATTGTTTGCCCGGGACTCGTTGGACAACATGGAAAAGGGCCGCGTTAAAGGGACCGGGAAGGTAGCGGGAGAGGGTAGGCTAGCAGAGGCCATTTGGGGAATTGATCCTAACGTGCTTACTCAAATTCTGGAAAAAAACCCATTTGGTTACCCAAAAATTTCACTGAACTTGACGCCGCTGACGTGTACTCCTTCTACACGAAGAAGAAACAAGTCAAAAAATAGCCCCCGTAAAACTAACCCCAAACTTGGGTAATTGAACCGCCGCTCGTTTTTCCCTTGCCCACGCCCGACTCGCCCCCCATCTGGCCCACTGTCTGGGCATAAGGGTCGGCCCCTCGGTTCAGTCAGCGGAGGTCAGCCGACGATAACTTGTTGCCGCCGCGCTGGCTCCGAATTTTTTTTTCCAAAACCGGGAAATTTTTAATGGAATTGAATTTAAGTCGAGGCTCATTTATCAATTTTTAGTTTTATCCATTTTTAATGGATACTACCTTGGAAAATTAATAAAGCGAACTTTCATAATTTTTGTTCATCTACTATCTTTTTTACAAAGATGTTACTACTAGAAAATACTCTATTATAAGAAATACTATCTTATAAGTATAGTGATTTTATCATAAAACTCAAAACGAAAGGATAGTAGGGCTGGAAACTTGCAAAAACCCACAAAAATACTCGTATTTTTGGGTTCTAGAAGCCCTGGACATGGAGTGTTCTTCGCATGCTGCCTGCTCGCCACCGACTCGCCACCCGTCTGGCCCACTGTCAGGAGATACCTTCCTTGGAAAACGCGGGTAGTTGGGATGGCATTTTTGCCGTCCCTCAGCAGACCCCTCGGGGGTTTGAACCTCTGATCCTCAGAGTCACGTCACCAATTCTCTTCGGAGAAACGGGACCACCAGCTTTCCTAATTAAAATTTGGGATTTATCCTGGATTTTTTGAAACTAATTTCGAACTTTCTTCTGCATTCTAAATTCAGATGAGAAGTTTAGAACTTAGTAAATTCTCAATTTTTGATAAGATAGTCTTTTGAAGACTATCAAGAATATAACAGGAGTATCTTTAATACTATTCTATTGAGTATTCTATTCTATTCAAAAAGTATCTCAAAATAATGGAATAGTAAGTCCACCGACCTCCCCAACCACCAACCCTGCGTTTTTTTCCGGGGTATAGTTTCAGCGTGGTCCAGCCGGGTGGCGAGTCGGTGGTGATCAGTGAGCATACAAAGAACACCGACGGTAACAAGGTTTAATTAAATTTAAAACTGCGAAAACTTTCCTCGGCCCTGAAGCCGCACCTCGAAAATTGGAAATTCCGCCAGAGCTTCAGCCAGGCTGTACCGTGGGCGCATTAATGGCCTGCCCCTACCAAACAGCCAACATTTGGGGAAAATTCCCCGGCTTTTTGGCCGCATGCTCTTCGAGCAGTTCGGAACCTCCGAAGCTTTCCAAGCGGTTCAGATGCATCCAAAATTTCGAGCCGTTCAGAGGTTTCTGAAGCTCTTCAAGCAGTTCAGAGCACTCTGAAGCCTTTCAAGCCGTTCGGAGGAATCCGAAGCTTTTCAAGCAGTTCGTTCAAGCCAAAGCTCTTCCTTTACAAGTGCAATGCTCGAAGTGGCTTTTTGAATGGGTGCCTGGCCCATAAAAATTTAGGCTGTACGGGGCCACCGGGTCAGACGGAACGAGGCGTGAACCGACTGACAAATTGGGGTGGGGAGGGCCAGACTATCTGTCCTGACAGTGGGCCAGATGGGGGGCGAGTCGGGCGGGGGCAAGGGGACAACGAGCGGCGGTTCAGTTACCCAAGTTTGAGGTTAGGTTGGTGGGGAAGTGGTATTTTTGGGTCGTTTCTTTTGCAATCAGCTAGTCTTCGGCTTCATCGTCGTACGGCTTCGCTTTCGCCGGGCACAGCTAATTCCTGGAAGATTTCTGAGGCAGCTTTGCCTATTTTTTAGGAATGGGAAGTGACTTTCTTGGGGGTTTGGAATGGGGTTGGCTAGCCTAGATTATTAGGGAAAAGAGAGAGCGAGCTAGAGAGAGAGAGACAGAGAGCTAGCAGCAAAACCACTGGACGGGCTAGCAGAGATCATTAGCCCCGACTTCCCGGGCCTCAAATCGATTTGTAAGTGATTGGGGGGTACTTGATCGTCCACTGTTTTTGTGCGTTCGCCACATTCTTGCAGATAAATGAGGGGTTCGGGATTGGGGAAGGGATCGGGGCGTTGATTAATGTTTATTGACGGAAACTGGCAACTGGCAGGGCTGCAAAAGCGTCTGGGAGCCTAGTTTTGAGATTTTCGATCGGGGAGGCTAGCAGAGATTCTTTAGAAAAAGGCAGGCTAGCAGAGATCATTTGAGCCATCAAAAAAAACACCTGGAATGTTGCCAATCGGCGGGTAAAAATAGGTGTAAAAACTGTTAAGTGGCGCCTTTTTGCCAGGTATGCACCGTCCTGCAGAGCTGGCGAGAGAGGAGAGAGAGAGAGAGAGAGAGAGAGAGAGAGAGAGCGCGCGAGAGCGAGAGAGAGCGACGGACTTGAGGACAAAACAAACACACAAAAAGGCAGGGGCGATGCGCGCGGAAAGGGGGGCGGCGAAACAGGGGGGAAGAAGCGCGGCAAGGTCATCCTAAATTGACCGAGTATCTCGGGTAGGGTGGGCACGCACAAAAAGTGATCGATTCGACGGGGTGGGAGTTGCCAACCTGCACGCAGGGGGATATACAAATAGGTTTAAATTGCTAGTAAACAAAAAAACATTAAAAAATAAATTAATCGCCGCGGGGAATCGAACCCGGGTCTTGCTCGTGATAGGCAAATGCACTAACATTAGGCTATGACAAAATCCAGAATTTTTTTCTGGGGATTTAAAGTTTTTCGTTCAAATCCAGGAGTGCGAAGGAATCTCTGCTTGCCTGCCCGCGAAAAAAAATATCGAAAACTGGGTAACTAAAGTGATAAAACAGTTGCAAAGGAGCCGCCACTAAGTGGGGGCGAAATTCGTCCAAAAGAGCCAATAAAACTGTCGTCAAGGGTGGATCTAGTCATGGGAGGAATGGTAAGCAAGGAAGAATGGAACGGAAAAAGTGGGCTGGAGTATCATAAGCTGATTGGAACGGGTAAATAGAAAGTGGAATAAAAAACTATAGGTAAGAGGAGAGCAGAGAGAGAGAGAGAGAGAGAGAGAGAGAGAGAGAGAGAGAAACAGAGAGAGAGAGAGAGCAAGCTAGTGATGATTCTTGTGGAAATCAGAACCAGGCAGCTAGCAGAGGATCTTTGAGGAAAGGGGGTAGGCTAGCAGATATCTTTAAGAAAAGGGCAAGCTAGCAAAGGTTCTTTTGGAAATCACATGCTAGCAGAGATTCTTTAGGAAATCCGAACGAGATTTAGGTGTGCAAACACGGTTTTCACGCAAATTTCCCGGCTCTGGGGTGTTGGGGGATGGTTATCAGCCGGGGATAAATTAGCGAGAGAGCGAGAGAGAGAGAGAGAGAGAGAGAGAGAGAGCGAGAGAGAAAGAGAGAGAATGATATCCCCCATTCTTCTCCTCCCCCATCCATCAAAATCATCAAATTCGAGCTGTGGGTGGGGGAATTCGAGCCCGCTTCCTTTGGTTGTGTGGATACAGAAATTGGGCAATTGGGAGCAGAGACAAATTGGTGGACAATATCATTTTTCTGTCGCCCGCCCCTCAGGATCGCAACGGCGAGAGAGGAACGCAAAAAAATGCGCGTAAAAAACGGAACGGCCGCGCGCAGGGGGTACGGTATTTTAGGGCGTGTTTTAGGCCCGATTTTTGTCGAATTTTGTCGCATGCAGTAACCCTTAAAGATCATGGCTCCGTAAGAAACGAGGTGTCAATAGGAAACATCGGAAAATATTTCGAAATTAAGCCGCACTCCGCAAGACACCAAAAAACGGTTACCGGCCGGAAACGGGGCGGATTAGCGAGATTTGCGGCCTTTGATGGGGTTAACGGCAACTATAGAACTAACCAGAGACTGATCGCTCCAAAAAATACAAAAAAAAACACTTTAAAAAGCCCCAAACTACGAAAATTGCTAAAAGACTCGTAAAACAGAAAAAAGGGAAATGGGCAGGCTAGCAGAGATTCTTTGAGAAAATGGGGCACGCTAGCGGAAATCCTTGACAAAAATGGGGCAGGCTAGCAGAGATTCTTGGCGGAAATGGGGCAGACTAGCAAGGTTTCTTTGGGAATCTCATAATTACCGCGCGTTAAAAGTGATCCTAACTATTATTAACGATCCAAACGTCGATATAAGTTCTAGTAATGCGGTGAGAAGGGACAAATGGTTTGTATGTCAGTCCGAGGGGGTATAAAAAGAGAGGGTGGTGGCGAAAGGACAGCCGGACAGGCCTTAGGGGCTGATCGGTGTAACATCACTCTCTCTGTCTCTGTCTCTCTCTCTCACTCTCTCACTCTCGTTTCTCTCTCTCTCCCTCTCTCTGTCTCTCTCTCACTCTCTCACTCTCTCTCCACCCGATCCATTAAAAAGTGGCTGCAAGTTGCCCCCGGGGCCCAAGCGCTTTCTGTCTGAACGCTGAGAGTCGGAAATGACGAAATTGGGCAGGTAGAAGTTTAAAGGTACGTTGAAGTCAGGCTTAGTTGGGTTTAGGCTTAGCTTATGCTTAGGAATGGCTTAAGCTTGGGCGCGGGCTTAAGCTTAGCTTAGGCTCAGCTTAAGCTTAGGCCTGGATTCGGCTTATGCGCAGGCTTGGCTTGGGTTTGGGCTTAGACAAGGGCTTTGACTTAGCTTGGGCTTAGGCTTCTGCTTAGGCTAAGGCTTAGGCATCCGGCTTAAAATACGCTTCCAAGTGCCTTGAAAATCGAAGAAAACGCGTGGGACATCAACTAACCCCCGTCCTCATCAGTTACATAACTCGAGAGCTCTGGTCAGTGAGAGGGGCCCGGTCGAAAAAACATAAAGAACAAATATTCGGTGCAGGGAGCTAGGGGGATGATTGTGTCCACTCGAGACAATCATTTCAGGCAGTGGCGCCGGAAGGAGAAGTAGAGATTCTATGTGATTACATCGTTAGGATGATTTTAAAGGGACCGGCAAGTCAAAGGGCAGGCTAGCAGAGATTGTTTAGGAAAGAGCAGGCTGGCAGATTCTTTGAGGAAACGGGGGCAAGCTAGCAAAGATGTCTTAAAAATAGGCAGATTAGCAGAGATTCTTTAGGAAATTCCAATAGGCGAGAAAACGAACGGCTGTCCCTGTCGCTATGGCCGAAGGCAAGTGTGCAAAGGAGCGTTACGGAAAAAAGGTGCGGCTCAAATTTCTCACAGTAAAAGGAGGGTGAGCCGAAGGTATGAAACTCACGGGTCCGGATTTAAGGAAAACTAAAAAATCAAGAAATTTCTCGCCTAAAAGGATTCTTTAGGAAATGAAGGTAAGCTTGCAGAGATACTTGAGGACTAAGGGCAAGCTAGCAGTGATTATTTGAGGAAAAAGGCTGAAAAGCTAATTTAAAATCAGGAGGATATAGCGGAGAAGAAATTGAAGGTCTAATAGCCGAAAAACGAAAATTTAAAACTCTACCTACCTGTATAATTGTATGTGCATGTGGTGTATCCTCCTCGCCGGCCATTTTCAGGCCTCTTAGCCGCTCTTCCAGCGATTGCTCGGCTTTTTCGAGGGCATCATCGATGGAGGGGAGCAGGGATTGGCCGAGGGCCGTGTCCTGAAAAAATATAGCGTTTTAAAGGTACCGGAAAGGCATCCAGATAGATTAAATTTCTAAGTTTTTCGACCGCAAACGACAAAATTTTCGACTTTAACGCCCCTTTAAAGTCACAAAATCCGCGCCAAACCCCCATTAGTGCGTTTTAAAGGCTATGTGCCAGGATTTAGCCAAAAAAAAAACTGTAAAAATCGTACCCTAAACGCCGAGGCTTCGGCCCTCATCGTGACGAGGTCGGCGAGCATCTGGCTGGAGGCCGAGGCGCCCTTGTCGAGCTGTTCGACGATGATCGTCAGCCGCTCGACCATACGCTCGTAGCACGTCAGCTCGTACATCTGGAAGAGAACAAGTTCAAGGAGGTCAATGCAAAAAAAATAGCTAGCTCTCTCTCTTTCGCTCTATCTCTCTCTCTCTCTCTCTTCTCTCTCTCTCTCTCCTTCTCTCTCTCACCTTAGCATTCCAACGATCGTCCAGATCATGAATTCTGTCAGAATGCCATCCGTCCAGAATCCGCTCACAGTCTTGCCAGTCTCGAATGCTGACCCGCATCTCGCTGACGTCACGCTCACGTCTTCTGATGATGTCCTCCTTCCGGTCGATGACCTCGCGGATGTAGGCCTGAAAAAATAGGAGTTGACGGGTAGCTAGCGGAGATTCTTTAGGAAGAGGTAAGCTAGCAGAGATTCTTTTGGAAATGGCAAGCTAGCAAGGGTTCTTTAAAAACTCACCTCATCAAGCGGCGATTCTTCGATCGGGGTGACAGGGCGACCAGTCGCCACGGCGAGAGCTCGATTGTACCTGAAAAACCGCGAATAATTGGTTTTAAAGGGCCATTGACGTCGGAAAACGGTTGCCGATGACCCCCCGCTAACGCACCAGAACCAGAAAATCAACGTAAAAAAATCAAACGCTTACCGTTGCTGGTAATATCGCGTATCAACGGCATGGGAGAACTCGTCGCCTTTGAGGACGGCGATGAGGCGAAGGACCTGGTCGAGATAGTCTTCGGCTTGGGTGAGGCGCTGAAAAAGATGGAGGTAATAGCTGTCATCTTGCCTTTAAAGGGACAGAGAAGGCAGGGCTATGGATTCCTGGAAAATTTTTCCGCAACGCGACACACAACACACTCTCGATTACAAACCGCGAAGCGGCAAAAATTCAGGAAAATCCAAAGCTATGCCTTTCCTATCCCTTTAAAAACCTCTACCTAAAAACCACTCACCCGCTGATCCGCATCTACCAGCAGCACGTTTTCGAGCTGTTCGAGGTGTCCCTCAATGCGGGCCATCATCGGCATCGCGTTCCGCAGCGCTCCGCCCTTGTTTTGGAGGTGGATTTGGATGGCTTTTTGCTGGAATTCGGCGCGAGCGCGTTGGCCACTTCCGGATTCCGCGATGAAGGCGTCGATGTCGCGGACGAGTTTGGTGGCTTGTTGCATTGAGACTGCAACTGCTGCTTCAAGGGTTTCCAGATCGGGACGGGCGTAGTGAGGAACAGCCTGGAAAAACGGAATTGAGGGACAGGCTAGCAGAGATTCTTGAGGAAAGGGCAGGCTAGCAAAGATTTTTTAGGAAATGCGGAAGGCTAGCAGAGATTCTTGAGGAAAAGGGCAGGCTAGCAGACAAAATCGAGGAAATGGGGCCAGGCTAGCAGAGAAAATTTAACCAACCTCAAGCCTGGGGGGAATCTTGGTCAACGGGTCATCGACCTCAAAGTGTGGGGTAGAAGCCCTGGAGGTAGATGGCCCGCCCAGCTCGACTACCAGCCGCGCGCCGACACACTAAAGGGAGCATGCGCTCTAAAAACCGTGTTCAAGCTCACCTTCGACAATTTCTGAGCCCTGTGCCGCAACTGGTCCATTCGCTCGTTGTTGGCGATAATGGCGGCCGGGGAGAGGAGGGGAGCAAGACGGTCGGCTGCAGCTTCCATCGAGCGGATGTTCTCGGCTTCACCTAGAAAATCGAGCTAGTAAGACGAATTCCTGGAGAATCGCTGCTAGCTTGCCCATTCCTAAAGAATCTCTGCTAGCCTGCCCCGATTTTCTCTAAGAATCTCCGCTAGCCTGCCCTTTCCTCAAGAATCTCTGCTAGCATGCCAAAACTCCAAAAAACTCACGATATAGCGTATTCGTGTTGTTATCCACCCCGCGTTGTGCGAGCTCCTCTAGCCTCCAGATGTCTCTTTCCCATTCTTCCCATGCGGCTCGGAGCGTGAGGAGGACTGGCTGAAGTTGGTGCTCCTTTGCAGTAAGATAGAGTCTCACCTTGCACTCGTCAAATCTGGCCAGCGTCTCTTGGGCTCGGCCGACGCACTGGGCCGCCAGGGAGTTGATGTCGAGCTTGGTTTCTGAAGCGAGAAATATATAGAGAGAGAGAGAGCGAGAGAGAGCGAGAGAGCGAAAGAGAGAGCGAGAGAGAGAGTGAGAGAGACACCCACCAGGTTGTGTGCTAACCGTCCGTCTCAACCGCTCCATATGGTGATCGAACTTGCGGCGCGGGTTCTCGGACGCGATCTGGTTGTACTCCTAGAAAACGGTGTTTCAAAAGCAGAGTAACAGTCCCATACCTTAATCCATCGATTCAACAACGCCAACGAGTCGGCGGATCGCCACAGCTCGACCTTGTCGTCAAGGTCGGCCAGGTAGGCGAGGATGATGTAGTGGGAGAGCAGGATCTGGAACGTTAGAAATCGATAGGAGGATAGGACAGCTTGGCCTAAGCCTAAGCCGAAAACTAAGCCTAAGCACCAACCTTTAATGTAGCAATTCTGGTGGGCACTTCTTGGCTCATATGGCCCATTCGGATGCGGAGAGGCTCGGAGAATTCTGGGGGCACTTGAGCACCACCTACGCCCCGGCCGGCAGCCGCACTCTGGAGCTCGTCCTGCTTGGAGCGGAGGTCGGAGAAGTGGCGCTGAAAAAGGGTCAAATTGTCTCTGCTAGCCTGCCCGTTCCTAAAGAATCTCTGCTAGCATTCCTCCGAAAACCGACCAATTACCCCCCGAAATTACCTGGTGCTCCTCGATGAGACTGTGGAGCAAATTCACCGTTTTTTGTGGATCGTGAGGAAGGAGTTGGAGTGGGGAGTTGAGCAACATCTGAATAACCATGAATGATGGAAACGCTAGCTCGAATTTACCTGTCCATGCTCGGTCCAGGTGGACAGTGAGGCGAACGGCTCGGGCAGGTCCCGTTCCGCCCGGAAGGCTGCAGACTCGAGCCGTGTGCGCACTTTGTCCCATCTGGAAATGGATGGATGGAGAGAGAGGAGAGAGAGAGAGAGAGAGAGAGGGAGCGCGAACGATAGAGAGCGAGAGAGGTTGTGGAAGCGAGAGAGCAAGTGGAGGTGAGAGAGTTCGAGTAGGCGAGAGAGAGGGAGAGAAGGAGAGACTCACTTTGTCTCAATATCCACCAATTGATCCACCGAAAAGTTTGTCCGCGTGGCGAGGATCGTCTGGAAGGTCGGGCGATGCTCCAGGAATTCACGACGCAACCGGAAGTAAGCCTGGAAATACAGGGTGTATCAAAAAAAAGTGCCCAAGTTTGTCCCCAATTATCTCGAGAAGGAAAGATATTTCACCGTGCGTTACCATGCCAGAATGCTTAAATATGTCAGGAATAGGGAAATAACCCAACTTGATTTTTTCGATTTTTGGCGACGTATCAATACAAATGACACCCGAAAACTGTGCGTTCGGGGAAACTTCATTTGCATTTTTCTCAGTTTCCTGTGGTGGCTGGCTTCTAATTTTTACAATGTAGAATAATCTAAGCAACAGATATGCACCTAAAAAAATTTAGATTTTTTGAGGGTCTGGGTCAAAAGTTATGCACCACTGATATTTTGTATGTAGAAATTTCGTGAATTTCGTGTATTACAAAAACCTGTGGTGGAAATGTCAAGATAAGTGGTTTTAAAAGATCTAAGGGCTCGACACAATCGCATAAAAATATTTTAAAATTTTTTAAGATTTATGAATTTTTGAGTTTTTCGACGACCCCCTGGTCATGGATTTTTTTGGGGTCACGGCAACAAACTTCAGAAAAATATTTCTAAAGTTGCAGATGGAACTCGGCTATTTCTTTTCTTGGTTATGTAGGACTGGGGTTTATCTATCATCTACAAGAATTTGAGCTACCGTACCCCCTCGGAAGGGCGCCTTTTAGGGCCCCCAAAACAGTTGGTTCGTGCTATTTTGCAAACCTTACTTCCTTTCTATAAAATTGAATTGTGCCGCCAAAATTCTCGCCACATTTTTGTTTGATACTATCTGGTTGGCGCATTCAAATATTATATTTACGAATTTATTCAGCCGTAGGCTATCTCGAAAGAAATTCATGAAAAGCCCAAATATACCCGAATTCGAGGCTATGTAAAAAAATGCTCGATGCGCTAGTAGCCGTGAAATTTTTAGCATAAACCAAGCTTGGGTATTCAATTAAAAACCATGCAATGAAAAACTTTTCTATGGCAAACGATTTTAGAAGAGCGCCTCAAAGTCGATTTTGCAAAAACGTTATTTTCGGGTTTTAAATCAAGATCAACCATTAACTTCAGCCAGATCATTCCAGTATTCTGCTCTGATACACAGTTCGATGCGTGCTTTAATTGTATCCACCAAACCCCGGTGCCTTTTTCATTTTCAAAAATTCGATTTGCGAGCCAGGGCGTCGGGTCCAAAATCGGGGCCCGAGGGGGGGTTTTCCTCTTTCCTTCATAACTTTGTCATTTGCCACAGGAATCAAATAATTTTTTGTAGGTGCTCTTACATTCACCCAGAGAACAGTCTAAAATCGAAAAATTGGCACTTTATGGAATTTTGTCTTGGCATGCTAAAACGCGCTCCAGGCGGGTTACTGTAGAAAACAGAAAATCGTCGTTTTCTCGTGCTTTTCACCATAGAAACGTTTCGATCTTTCAGGAAAACGAATAATAGTAGTTTTTAGTCCGATGCATCAAAATATTTAGAAATTTCCGTGGCTAAATTCGAAAATAGGTTTTTTGCATATTTTGGGAAGGTGTATGGCTAGAACTTCGCGATATTTAGCCCATAGGTGACCCTTACCGGTGTTTACCAATGATAAAATTTTCAGCGAAATCGCAGCTTACAATAAAAAGAAAAACGCTGAAAACGAAAACTACAGTATCCCTCTGGGGCACGTTTTAGCAAGCAATATTAAAATACCATAGAATCAGGTAAAATTTGATGTTGTGCTAAAGATTATCATTCGGAGCCACCATCTGCAAAAGATCAGCCATGGGCAGCGTATTTGAAGCGAGTTGCGATTTAAAAAGTAAAAATAAGCAAAATAGGAAATTTGTTTTGCCTGTAAAAAGAAATAAACCTTCAAAATTTGAAGACTTTGCTATTAATTTTCTACAAATGTCGACTATTTATGGGCCAAAAATCAGAATTTTCCCACCACCCTTTCAAGAACGCACAATTTTCGGTCGTAACCACCGTCAATAGTACAGTTGCGTACTCAAAAATCGAAAAAATCAAGTTGAGTTATTTCCCTATTCCTGACATATTTAAGCATTCTGGCATGGTAACGCACGGTGAAATATCTTTCCTTCTCGAGATAATTGGGGACAAACTTGGGCACTTTTTTTTGATACACCCTGTACAAAGTATAGCAAAAACGCAGATTTACAAAACCGGAATTGATTACGTCGTGAAATAGAGAGCGAGTGATAGCGAGAAAAAGAGAGAGCGAGAGAGAGAGAGAGAGAGAGAGAGAGGGAGAGAGAAAGGTCGATTACGCCATCAAAATCCGCCCCAAGGCCTACAGGGCTGGTACCCAGATCAAATTTACACCCGTGAAATTTATACACGCGTGTAAAAAATTTTACACGCGTGTAAAAAAATTCACACGCGTGTAAAAATATTTACACGCGTGTAATTTAGCAAATTTCCTTAACAAATTTATTAAGGGAAACAAAACACGTAAAAAGTTTACACGAGTGTAAAATATTACACTGTAAAAAGTTTACGCGTGTAAAAAAACGGGGTTTTTGCCGAAATGACGAAAAAAAGCAAAAAATTTACACGCGAGCGGCCTAAATTTACACTCCAACTTTGAAGAGCTCGAGAAAATTGTAGAGCCAACTTTTTGTGAACATGAAAACGAGAGGGGGTAGCGACAGGTCCCACCTATTAGTGAAAAAAATTGTGGCTTGCTAGGTACCCTAGAAATTTTTCTAGGATCCTTCTTGTGGAGGTCGTTTTTTGACCGATTTACACTACTCTCCCAGGTGTAAACTTATGGGGTAAAATTTACACGCGAGCCCATATTTTGAGCCAATGATTTTTGCACTCCCAAATTTGATTTTTAATCAGTCGACTAAACCTTAACTAAATATACTTGATCAGATCAACGGGATTTTTCTCGAATAGTCCGGATGCGAAAAAATCAATCTCCTTGTATTTTCGCATAAGAGAATCGGATCGGAATAATTTTTACATCCTTCGCAAGCCCACGAAACGGCAAATTTTCCAGTGACAACATCTTATTTTATGTATTCTTTCCTTCATATAGATGTTTTTTTCAAAAAATGGGGCTTGAATCCAAAATACACGAAACCAAGTTAACACAACCAAATTCCGGCACCAAAACCCTCTAAAATGCAAAATCACGAGTGTAAATCCCAAAAACACGCGTGTAAACTATTTACACGCGTGTAAATCCGAGGTGTAAATATTTTACACGCGTGTAAATTTTGGGCTGTTTACACGCGTGTAAATGTCATCTGGGTACCAGCCCAGTACTCACCTGGCTATCCTCGGGGTCGATATCCGCCCGGCTCCGTATCCAACCACAGCAAGAAAGCAGCAAACTGTCCCCCCCGGTGCGAATTGGGAGACGTACGTGATGATCGAGCTGGAAAAAACGGGTGGATCGATTAAGCTATGAAATTTGGAGAAATCTAATCCATCCAGTCACGAAATACATAAAATTAATGGGCTATTAAATTCGAAGAACTCAATCGATTACGTCATGGAATTAAAGGCAATAAGTCGATTAAGTTACGAAATTCAGAAACATGCAATCGATTACGCTATGAAATTCTACGAAGCATACGATTACGCTATGAAATTGGCAGAAATCGATAGATTACGCCCCCAAAACTCTACTCACCGTTTGTCCGGCTTCTCAGCCAGCAGATCCTCGACGTCAAGCAGTTTCCTAATGCCAAGGTATCGATGGGCGGCTTCAAAGGCAGCTTCGAGGTTGTCCCGAGCCGGTCTACTCTTCGCTCCTTCCAGATCTACCGTATCCGGTCTCCATTTATGGACGAGGGCCGTGAATAGGACACCGTCACGCCATGCCTTGTCCATGTTTTCCACTTTTAGGCCGAGGGATCTGGAAATGATGGAGGTTAGGGCGGAAATTCCGCAAAAGATCACTTCCAGGATGCCATGGGCCGGTATTCCCCATTGGTCTCTGCTAGCCTGCTGCATTTAGGCAGTTTTTGCGCAAATTCGCACTGCTAGCCTGCTCCATTTCCGGAAAAAAAAGATCTGCCAGCTTAACCGATTTCCATAAGAATCTCTGCTAGCCTGTTTCGAACGCCTCAAAATTTCCCAAAAAATCTCTGCTAGGTTGCCCCGAGTCGATTTTCCCTAATGGTCTCTCCTAGCCTGCCCCATTCAGGCATTGTTTTCCGCAAATCGTCTCTGCTCGCGTGCTCACTTCCTCAAAGAATCTCTGCTAGCCCCCTCCATCCATTCTTTGGGCGGCTTTTTGATGTCGCCTAGTGAATGCGGGGGGTCATTTCTGTTCGAGGACTATTTGTTTAGTGGGTCGAGTGGCTCTTGCTATCAGACAAATAGTGTACCACCGCTAGCCAAGGCGGTCATTTTATGGCGAGAGAGAGAGAGAGAGAGAGCGAACGAGAACGTGAATCTCGAACTCACTCGGCAATCTCTGCATTGATCCATCTGAGCAACACGGCTTCGACGTTGCTCTTCATCTTCAGGGTGCCGGACCGGGGCGAGGAGGGTCCCGGCATGAATTCACTGCAAAAGGGTTACAGTACAGCTACAGTACCCCTACCGTAACCGTTGCTTGAATGGACTTCTTGAGGGCGCCGCCGTCGCTCCCCATCCCCATTCGCGCAGTAGTTGAACGTTGGTTTCAATCTGAAAAGTGGAATTCATCTACCGTCCGGGGGACGGTACCTGGAAGTGCAGGATAATCTGCCATATGAGGCCGAGGACAACGTGGGTTTCCGTCGGCCAGGTCGGAGGCATTGTTGTTGATCAGCTCGAGGCCGCGGCGTCTGGAAAACGAATTTAAAGGGGGAGTGACAGCAAAAATCGGACCATTTTGGCCAATCCTTTGCCTTCACGGTCCCTTTAAAACGCTAGAATCGATTTTAAAGGGATGGTGACAGCAAGGATCGGACCGTTTTGGCCAATGTCCCTTTAAAACGTTAAAATAAATTTTAAAGGGATCGTGACAGGAAAAACGCCCTCCAAAATCTCTACCTGAGCACGGCGAGGGCTGTCGTCAAATTGGCAATGTGGTGGACGCGGACGGCGTGCTTCGATTTGTTGATCGGCTGAAAAAAATGTATAATTTTTCCTTTCTCAAAGAATCTCTGCTAGCCTGCCCTTTCCTAAATAATCTCTGCTAGCCTGCCTTCCTAAAGAATCTTTACCTGCCTGCCCTGGTCAATTCCACAATTTTCTCTGCTGGTTTTTTCCCAAATTTCGTGCCAATATGAACTGTTCCCCCACACGAGATCTTTTGCATTTACACCTTTTGCATCAATCACCCACAATTATTGGCAATTGGGATGGTGATTTGGGTGAATGGGATCGGAATTTCATGCTTGTTTTTTTTTTTTGCAAAATCTGGGCTTTGAAACATTGATAATCTTAAATTGCGGATGGTCCCTTTTTACGTTTGTTACTTTGCGTGGTCAGGCCAGTCTAGCTAGCGTCATCCGGGATGGCTAATAATAAACAGACGGGGTATCGATTTCAGGGGAGGGAAGAGAGAGAGAGAGAGAGAGAGAGAGAGAGAGAGAGAGAGAGAGGGAGAGAGAGAGAGAGGAGAGAGGGAGAGAAGTCAAGTCAAGGTCAGCAATTTGCAAGACATGGCAGGCAGAATATCAATTCGTCGAGCCGAGGCAGGCTAGCAAAGAATTTTTAGAAAAGGGCAAGCTAGCAGATATTCTTTAGGAAAGGGTAGGCTAACAGAAATTCCGTGGGAAAGGGCATGCGAGCAGAGATTTTTGAGGAAATGTGGGCGGCTAGCAGAGATTCCTTGGGAAAAGGCAGGCTAGCGGAGATTTTTAGTAAAGGGCAGGCTAGCAGAGATTTTTGAGGAAATCGTGACAAGCTTGCAGATGTTCTGGACCACTTAAAAAAACGTACCAACGCCTCTCCGGTGAGCACTTCGATAAGACGGCACAGCAAAACGCCGTCTTTGATGTCCTCGTAGAGATCGGTGACGTGTCCGGAGGCGGAGTGCTAAGAATTAAAATATAAAATTAATTAAAAACCACTGACCTCCTCCAAATGGACGTTGATCCACCTTGTGAATGTGTTCTTCTGGGCCCGCTCGTCTTCATCTGAAAAAGAGGGATTTTCAAAGCAAATCAAATCATTTGAAAATCAGCATTCCCCACACGCTCATTCGCCGGTTTTAGAAAAGTTTGTTAATCAGTTTGATAGGTTGGTTTTGTTTGAAAAGGTCACATTTTCACAGGGTTTTACATTGTCCTTTTCACAAAACAACGTTGAAAAAAAACACGACGAGCGAAAACTTACCATCCGAGGGGTCTCCGTCTTCTAGAAAAATCGGGTTTTGCACTTTTTAGTACTGTATTGGTGCGCATTTTCCATATATTTCTAGACCTAGATCACTGTAGAGGTCGTTTACCCGTTAAAAAATGCGATTCCAGGGATTGGGAACCAAAAAAATCTCGCCTAAAAATCGCTTTTTCCATAATTTTCAACCAAATTTTGTTTTTTTTACAGGCTAATTTGCATAGAAATTTACGTAGAATCTGTAGAGGCCGTTAGAACGTAGAACCGGATTAACCGGACTAGTAAACCAACAAAATGAAACAAAAAATCGAGTTTTTTTAGTAGTTTTCCACCAAATTGTGATTTTTAAACGTCGAATTTGCATATAATTTTGCGGTCATATAAATAACATTACTGAATGATCTCGATTTTCTACCGTAATTCCTATGGCGCAGGGCCGTCCTGAGTAGCTGTAGTGTTTGATGGCGGTGTCCAGAGAGTGTGGACACCATATCACGCCCCGGCTTCATCCCGCCCGGCTTCCGAATGCGATTTTCCGGAATTTAGGGTCAGAATGGCCGGAAATAGGAGCTTGGGAATACGGTAGAAATATACGGTAGGTTCGGAAAATCGATTACGACAGGTATTTGCAAAGATGCAATCGATTACGATAGTTATTCCGCTACGCTCCAATCGATTACGACAGCTATTCCGTGACGTTCCGCAAGACTACGTTCGAATAAAGGTAGTTCTACGGCGAAATATAATTTTTACCGTAGCCAAAAATTCTGAATTACGGCAGAACCCGTAATAAAAATTCGGGGTGTGTGTTGTTTGGAGTAGCGCGGAATGGAGGGGCAGAAATGTCGTCGGCCTAGTTGAGGGTCGATAGAAAAAAATGGAGGAATAGCGGCCGAGTCGAAATGGGAGTCAAGGCCACGGGGTGGAAAGCCAATTGATCAGATAGAGCGGCACACGGTGAGGCTCGAGAAGCTTATTTCAGCTCGTTTATTTTCGGATTCTAGATTACGGTAGTCGTGGCGTATGTTGGAATACGCAGGAGTACTGCACGCTACTCAGAACGTTCAGTTTTACGACCTGGCTTCGATTTCTGTGTCTTCTGTAGCTCTACAGTACGATTCACTACGCCGGAGTACGTTGGAATACGCGCGAGTACGCTACGATACTCCGGACGTCAGAATAAAACCTCCGAAAGCCCTCGAATTTCAGTTAATCAAAGCCGCTAAGAACGCTCGAATACGCCCCAGTACGATGTCCGTTCGGGACTTTAGCTCAGAAATACGCTAGAGTACGCTTTAGTACGCGGGCTAGCCGAGACTTTCCAGCCCCTTAAAATCGGCAAAAAATTCAGGGGTACGGTAGAATCGTCAGAATATAACGCCTGGCCCACCAGCGAGGCCAGGCTCGGGATACGGTAGATCGAGTACGCCGGCGACTACAAGAGGAAACTATAGAACGGCATGGTGTAAAGAGGAGCGTAGCGGAATGTATTGAACGCCGATTGGCCGGATATCAAGAGCAGAGCTGGGCAGTAGCCGGATATCAAAGTGAGAGTGGCCGACTAAAAAAAGGGTCGAAAACCGCGCGAAAATCTCTTTCTCTCTCTCTCTGTCTCTCTCTCTCACTGCGCACCGCACCAAATTACGAACAAAACGATTGCGGGTGGAGAGAGGCGCGCGGCGGAAAATCAGGTCGGTGATTGATGGACGGGGGGTATCGTTTTTTGGGAGGCAGGGTTGCGGCAAAAGTAAGAAGCGGATGGCATGGAGGGGGATCGAACCTGGGAGGTGGATTTAAAGGGAGGGTGACAGGTAGAACGAGAGAGAGGAGGAGGGCGAGAGAGAGAGAGAGAGAAAAAGAGAGAGAGAGAGAGAGAGAGAGAGAGAGAGAGAGAGCAAGAGAGAGGAAGAGAGAGAGAGAGAGAGAGAGAGAGAGAGGAGAGAGATACGGAAATAAGTGAAGTGAGAGGGGAGGGTGAGAGAATGAGTCAGATAGCGAGGAGGCGAGAGAGCGCGAGAATCTAAGAGAGAGCACGAGAGAGCAAGAGGGAGAAGGCCTTAGCTAATTTAAAGTACGTAATCGGCTCAACTCCAAATAGATTACGACATGTAATGGCCAATGGAGAGAGACAGCGAGATATAGAGAGAGACAGAGAGACAGAGAGAAAGAGAAAGAGAGAGAGGGAGAGAGAGAGAGAGAGAAATGGAAGCAATAAAACTAGACTAAGATTTCCTCCAAAATCCCAGAAAATCAATGCAATCCATGTGTTCGGCCGGCAGTTGGGTGGGGGGAATTGCAACGTGTGGGTCTGATTTCCCTGCCGCGAGTACGCGGTGATAACTTTTTACGGTGTTTGAACAAAAAATTAGGCATGGCGGGGAGGGGAGGGGGGACGGCATCCGGTGGGAAAGGCAGGGGCTAGTAATTCTCTGATGACACTCAGCCGATCATTTCCCTGAATTTGTGGTTTTTCGCTACAGTAATCCCAGTTCCTATGCTGTGGTTTCCGCTTGGAACCGCTTACTTCATGAAAAGTGGTTCTTCGGGGGAGATTTTGCCTTCACTGGTCCGTTAAATCCAGCGTGCCATAATATTCTCATTCCACGGAAGCGATTACGTCACAAAAAGAGGTTCTTATGGAAATGTTGCCTTCTCTGGACCTTTAAAGCGATGCCCAACCTTATCGCGGCTCAAAAAGCAAAAACCATGCCGCGGGCGGGGGTCGAACCCGGGACCCCCGTTTTGTAGGCCTGGATGCTATCCATTAGGCCATAGTGGCAAGCCATTGGGTGGGATGGGGACGCCAAGAGAGGGAAAGGTGGCCGAATTCTGTGCGGCATTGGGGGCCCATTACCGCACAAAATTCGAGCGTCATTTGTACTGCCCGGAATCCATAACTATATATTTGCCGTCAAAACCTTGGGTATCCCTTTAAAGGGACGATGCCAGGTACTTTTTAAGCCTTCTGAATCGATTACGCCATGAAAATCACGTTATTTGGGCCAAAACTACTTCTGCCGGTCTTAAAGGGAGCGTGCCAGAAAATCGAGTCGTGTCGATCGATTACGCTATGAAATTGAGCGGAATTTCATGGTTTTAAACTCGTTTTTCAGTGACAAATTGGCTATTTTGGTCCAAATTTCCCGGTTTTTCACTCTTATTCTTGTCAAGCAAATTCCCGCCTCGTTTCTGTCGGTACTAAATTCGCCCCTCCGCTCTCCCATCCCCATCAAATAGTACGAGCCAATACTGGGGACATAAAGCTTGAGGCGGGAACATGGCCCTCAAAAGGGGAGACGCGTCACTAGACCGCCGTGAAAATGATAAGCCCCCATGTCGTGTCAGGGGCTCTTTTCCCAGACTCGAGGGCACACTGCTGTTGCAACATGAAGCCGCGGAAAATTGCCGAAAAATTATGGGAAAAATTTTGAACCCCCGTTTTTAGCTTCAGCCGTGGCGCTTCTAAGGAGCCAGGCTCAAAAAGCCGACCTTTTTCATGGCGTAAGCGGTTGCGAAAGCTAGGAATTCAGGTGTCACGCACCTTTAATCGTTAAAAACATGCTATTTTCATGGCGTAAGCGGCTGCGAAAGTTGGAAAATTCGGTGTCATGCTCCCCTTCAGGGACGTAGCGTAAGGTGGGCCCCTGGGCCCCCCGAAATCGGCCGGGGCCGAAAATTTCATAAGGGGGGACCCTTATGATTTTTATTTTCTCAAAAATTTTACTGCCTGCGGCGCTATTTGTTCACGTTTTTGCTGCTATTTGTAGAGCTACATAGCCTTTTCTCTACAATTTTTGCCTGCGGCGCTGTTTTCTAGTTAGTTTTTTGAATTTTTCGAAAAAGATTTTTCGGGGCCCCCCCGAAATTTTTTTCTGGCTACGCCCCTGCTCCCCTTAATCGTCAAAAACATGATATTTTCGTGGCGTAAGCGGTTTAGAAAGCAAGGAATGCTGGTGTCGCGGTCCCTTTAATCGATAAATTTGCTGATTTCATGGCGTAGGTTGAAAAGCTGGAAAACGTGCTGTCACCATCCTTTTAAAAGACGGCTACAATCTCCAGATGACGCGCTTGTGTATCAGAATTTCATGGCATAATCGATTAGCCTCCCAGCTTTCCCAAATGGCCTCTGCTAGCCGCCCCAAATTCTTGCTTTCTACGTGGCTTCCAGGCGCCTCTAAAATCTGATTTGGCATATCCTCTAATTTTTCATTCGAATTCGAGAATGTGCAAATCCTGCGCGAGCCGTGGGTTCGCGTTGCTCGGATTATTTGCCTCGATCCGGGAGCTGTTGTATCAGAAGAGGGAGAGAGAGAGAGAGAGAGAGAGAGAGAGAGAGAGAGCAGGGCAAAGTCAGAAATAATCCTATTTGTCCGGCACACGCGGTTCGACAGGGCGCCCGAATCAAAGGTGACTACAAACAAAATTGGTTGGAATTGGAATTTCGAGTTTTAAAGGGGTTTGGAAGGCAAATTCGGGTCCTAGGATTCCTTGGTGAAAAGCAGGCTAGCAGAGATTCTCTTTAGGAAACGGCAGGCTAGCAGGGTTTCTTTAGGAAAATAAGGGCAAGCTAGCAGAGACCATTTCGCACCCACATTTTTCCCTCATTCCCAGATTTCCTTGGTGTTGCCATCCCCTGCAATCGCAATCCATCCCCGCCATTTTTTGCGTGAATTCCCGGGATTGGCCCCCTCAGCGGCCGCGGCCCAAAAAAGGGCGCTTTTGGAGGGGAGGGGAGACCGCCCGGGCAAACATTAGCCTGCAGAAAAAAGTGGGGGGATGCCGAGGAAGACGGCCCGAAAATGGGGAACCCTAGATGCTAACAAAAAAAATGGGAAATCAATTGAAAGCCGTCTCCCAAAAAATCTTTGCTAGCCTGCCCTTTCCCAAAGAATCTCTGCCAGCCTGCCCTTTCCTAAAGAATCTCTGCCAGCCTGCCCTTTCCTAAAGAATCTCTGCCAGCCTGCCCTTTCCTAAAGAAACTCTGCCAGCCTGCCCTTTCCCAAAGAATCTCTGCTAGCCTGCCCTTTCCTAAAAAATCTCTGCTAGCCTGCCCTTTCCCAAACAATCTCTGCCAGCCTGCCCTTTCCTAAAGAATCTTTGCGAGCCTGCCGTTTCCCAACAATCTCTGCTAGCCTGCCCTTTTCTAAAAAATCTCTGCTAACCTGCCCTTTCCCAAACAATCTCTGCCAGCCTGCCCTTTCCCAAAGAATCTCTGCTAGCCTGCCCTTTCCTAAAAATCTCTGCTAGCCTGCCCTTTCCCAAACAATCTCTGCCAGCCTGCCCTTTCCTAAAGAATCTTTGCGAGCCTGCCGTTTCCCAACAATCTCTGCTAGCCTGCCCTTTTCTAAAAATCTCCTAACCTGCCCTTTCCCAAACAATCTCTGCCAGCCTGCCCTTTCCCAAAGAATCTCTGCTAGCCTGCCCTTTCCTAAAAAATCTCTGCTAGCTGCCAGCCTTTTTGATTCCCCAATGGTCTCTGCTAGCCTGCGTCTTCAACTTCACCCCATATCTTCACTTTTTCACTCCTGATTCATTGGTGGTTGAAGGTTAGCCGAGCGCTTGAGGGTGGATACCCTATATGGGGATAGATGAGTGGTGGGGATGTACTAGATTATGAGGCGAGAGAGCGAGAGAGAAAGAGAGAGAGAGAGAGAGAGAGAGAGACATCGTCGGGTACCCCTTGACCTTCACTAGACCTGAGCCTGTACCCCAGTTAACCTAGAGGGGCTCCACTCTGATGATTCACAGGCTAGCAGAGATTCTTTAGGAAACGGCAGGCTAGCAGAGATCCTTTGACCGCTCTTTTTAAATGAAATTGCCCCGATCTACGTTAATTTCCTTTTACAAAATTCCCAAAATTTCGGGAACGGTTTCCCCCGTCCGGTCTACACGATTGACTCATGTTTTCCGAAACGAAAAATCGACACCGCGGCCCCGCAAAGGATGATGCGGCAATTCCCGTAGCGAATCTATGAATATGGAAAGCCGATCAAAAGAGAGAGAGACCGGCGTAAACCCTCAGAAATTCACGGAAAAGTTTGCAGGAACCTCAAATCGATGAAAATCGTCTGGTCTGCCCGCCGAGAAATGGGTTGAAAGCTAGGCTTTTAGCGCCCGGAAGCTCGATTTGTAAACAACACAAATAGCCGAATAAACTCGCGTAATCGGTTCTCGGATTTAGAGAGTCTGGAAGGCTGAAAAACCCCAAAAAGTCAAAAACAAAACTAGGTAAAATCAAAATATCAAAAATTTTCTACAATTAGCATAGCGCTTAAAAAATTATATTTCTCATTTTTCCATAGCATCCCTTAAGAAAATCGCAGTAACCTTCAAAAAAATCTAATTTAGCTCAAAAAACGGGCCAGAAACGCCTAGAAAGTTCGAAAAATTGCCAAAAATTAGCATAGGGGCACGGCACATCAAAAAATGACATTCACGCATGAAAAAAGACAAGTTTCCGACAAAATGCCGTACGAAAATCGTGAAAATCCTCAAAAACTTTCGATCAGCTCGAAAATCGGGCCAGAAACGCCTAGCAAGTTCGAAAATAGCCTAAAATCAGCACATAGCTCAAAAATTACGTTTTTCGATTAAAAAAACAATTTTTCGACAAAATACGGTAAAGAAAATCGCGAAAAGCTTCGAGAAAATGGATAGCCGCTCGAATCAGTGCGAAAATCGGCAAGGAAATGGACTCACGCTTCTGGGTGCGCAGGCATAGGCAGCAGGGGCGGCATGGAGGCGAGTGGGACATCAAATTGGCCGTTGCAAAAAAAACGGTAATTTGCGTCCGGAATACGGTCCTCCGGGGGCCAGAAAATAGTGCAGAAGCCTGAAATCGGGGGGGTGGGAGGGAGGGAGGGCCACTAGAAGAGAGAGGAAGAGCGAGAGAGAGAGGGCACCAGACGGCGAGACAGCACGAGAAGAGGAGAGAGTAACTAGCCCTCCGCTTCAGAAGGCAGGAGAGAGGGCGAGAAGCGCGGAGACGCAGGGGTGAGAGAGAAAGAGAGAGAGAGAGAGAGAGAGAGAGAGAGAGATAGCACGAGAAGGCCAGAGATTCCTGAGACACCTTCTGAAGCCCACGTACCAGTGCCCTTTCTCCCTCTCTCTCTCCCATCGGCACAAACAAGACAACAAAAGGCAACACACGCACACCGGGCCCCCCAGTTCCGAAAAGCTGCACCAGATGGGCTCAGCAGGCTTTTTTGAGGAGCTTGTGCGAGCAAAATTCTGATGGATGAGTTTCAGAAAGGGGCGTTTTGGAGCACGAGGTTTCTTCTTGACTCAAAAGAAGGAAGAAAGAGGCTATAAAACCCCCATGGCAGGCTGGCAAAGATTCTTTAGGCAAGGACAGGCTAGCAGAGACCATTTCTGAAGTAAAACTCATCACCATTGACGTGCTTTCCTTTCGCGTCTCTTTAAAAAGTCAGTGGCAGGCTAGCAGAGATCATTTAGGAAAGAAAATTATGCAGGGCTGCTAACATAGATCCTTTAAGAAACAAAAATGGCTTAGGGCCAGCTAGCGGAGGTTTTTTGAGAGAGCAGCAACCATTTGGGAATCCGCGCTTACAACGCGGGGGCTGAGTAGCAGACGTTCTTTAGAAAGGGGCAGGCTAGCAGAGATTCTTTAGCAAAAGTAGTCTAGCACCGTTTCTTGAGGAAAATAGGCAGGCTAGCAGAGATGCCTTAGGAAAGGGCAGCTAGCAGAGATCCTTAGGAAAATCAGACTAGCAGGTTTCCTTAAAAATTTCCCCCGTCACTCACCATTTCTCTTCTCCTTTTCCCTCCTCCTCGGCGAGTGATTCTGCAGATAATAGCTCTGGATGAACGAGGAGAACATCTCCGGGATTCTGGAGACGACGTTCTGGCCAGAATGACGGTAGTTTATAGCGTGATTTTCACAGAGTGTGAAGTACAAACAGACGTTCAAGTGGAAGACGAAAGGGGAATTTAGGCCCGAAAATAGGTGGAAATGGGTTCTCGAGGCGGATCTCTACACGCCAGGGTCGCCCGCGCCGTTTTTACGATAATTTACGAGTCTTGCGGCTGGAGAAACACGCCTTTTTCAGGTGATGGTTGGGGTAGATCCCCCACATTCTCTGGTTGTCAATTTATGGCGGGAATTTCATGGGGTAGGCTAGCAGAGATTCTTTAGGAAATGAGGCAAGCTAGCAGATATCCTTTGGGAAATGAAAGCGGGCTAGCAGAGTTTTTTCGACGATCAAAATTCTGGCATTTTTGCGCCTTTTAAAGGCACCTAGAAGGCAAGCGATGAGAAGAAAATGCGTAAACAACAGCTTAGAAGCCCCCAGGAAACTGTTGCAAAAAGTGGCGGGAGAAAATGGGGAGCCCAGGGCAGCTTCAGATAAGGGACGCTCCCGTTTCGCAGGCGCCAACTTTATAGCCCTGGCCGTGCCACACGTTTTTCTGTAGGGTCGGAAATTTAATGGGCTAAAGAGATTTTAAGCATAAAAATTCTGAGAACGAGGGAGAGATATATGGAGAGAGAGAGAGAGAGAGAGTGAGAGAGAGAGTGAGTGATGCGAGAGAGACAGAGCGAGAAAGAGTGAGCGAGGGAGAGCGACAGGCTAGCAGAGTTTCTTGAGGAAAGGGCAAACCAGCAGAGATTCTTTAGTTTTCCGCGTTTTTCACCTCCGGCTCGCCAGTTAAATCTTTAGAACTGTCTTTTCTGCTTGTCAAAGTAGTCTCTTGTCATCGGAAGTTACGTAATAGCATCGGAAGTACGAGAAGAAGGAAAAGAGAGAGAGAGAGAGAGAGAAAGATCGAAAGATCCTCCTGCCGTCAATCAAAAAAGTTGATCAGCGCCTCATAAAAGGGAGGGGTTGGCTGGAGAGGTTGATGCTATCAGTCTAAGGCCATTATGGCCGCTCTAGTCGGCGATATCCAAATAGTAGGGTGGATTGGATGGAAAAATGAGGGAAAACGAAGTAAAATTCAACGCCATTTAAGTACTAAGCGATAAATTATGAAAACCCGATAATTCTGGATGCCTAGGAAAATTTTTTAACCCGCTTAAAAATCCATAAAACCGCACGGATAAAACCACATCAAAACCAAATTTAAATAAAGAAAAAAGCGCAAAAATACCCCCAAAAACCTAAAACGTACCAGCATTCTTGGAGTGAAGAAGCCGCGAAAACATGGCTACGGTGGATGGCAGAGAACGGGCAGTTTCGGTCGGGTAGTCGCGCAGGGAAGAGCCGGTGCCTGGAATGACAAAACTAATAAATTTTAATACATTCAAAAGTACGGCATAAGACTTTAGGGGTCCAGCTCCCTTTAAAAACCAAAGGACAACATGGCGAGGGGCAGGCTAGCAGAGATTATTGAGGAAAGGGCAAGCTAGCAGAGATTCTCTAGGAAAGAGCAGGCTAGCAGAGATTTTTAGGAAGGACGTGATTACGATAGGTAATTTTCTAAAAGGTGTTTACCTCAAACAGGAAACAACGAGGACCGGTGGGCTGGCCCCCTGCTCGAGCGAGATGATTGGCGAGTTGATGGAGTTTCTGAAATCAAAAAAATTAGTTGCGGGAAGAGAGAGAGAGAGAGAGAGAGAGAGAGAGAGAGACATAGAGAGAGAGAGAGAGAGAGAGAGAGAGAGAGAGAGAGCGAGAGAGAGCGAGAAAGCTAGAAAAATTTGTTTAAATTTCAACAAATAGTTAAAAAATTACATTATTCCTGCTAAAAAAATTCTGAAGATACGAAATCTAACCTGAACCATGATATGGTCATAAAAATCGCGGAAAAAATTTGGTGGGGCTCGCTGCGGGACCAGCCACACCTGGGCGAAGTAATCAGTGCGACAGGGGGGATCAAGACCGGGTGAATTCCAGTGGCAGCCACTCCACACAGAAAAAAGGCCAGAAAAAACACACACCCGCACAAATATGGGCCCGGGGAATCGATTGAGCCGCGGATCTGCACGTCGGCTGGAAGCCGGAAGGCGATTTTTGCAACAAATTAGATTTTTCATCGAATCTAGCGGTTTTTAAAGGGATTCGCAAGGTAAAATTGTGTAAGCGGAAACTTGAAATTCTCTAGTTTTTAGCTATCGTAATTAGGAAAGTGCCGTAGTGCACCCGTTACGTCCAATACCAAAGGACGGCAGCCGCAAAATTGCCGTAATTCGTAACGTTTCAAGGAACCAGGAAGGTGACAAATCCGTAACTTGTAAAGTGGTGTACTCTAGAAACTACCGTAATCTACAGTCTAGAGAATCCTTAGGAAAGGGCGGGCTAGCAGAGATTCTTTAGGAAAGGGCAGGCTAGCAGAGATTCTTTAGGAAAGGGCAGGCTAGCAGAGATTCTTTAGGAAAGGGCAGGCTGGCAGAGATTCTTTAGGAAAGGGCACGCTAGCTGAGATTCTTTAGGAAAGGGCAGGCTAGGAAATGGGGCAAGCTAGCAGAGATTGTTCAGGAAATGGGCAAAAGCAATACATAGGACAAACTCTATAACTAACAAAACGGTCGAAACGCCGGAAAAGCGGCTTTTTCGGTAGCTGAAGCCGGGGTGGTGGTGTTCGCGCAGGGCAGGTGGTTTGGCAGGCCGGTAAACAGCAGTCGGACCAAGTAGAAAAACGGGCGGATGGTGAGAAAAAGGGGCGGCGAATAAATAAGTGGAGGAGGAGGAGGACAGGGGAAGGGTAAACCCCCCAGAACTACGAGAAGTCATGGAATGTCCACGAGGTGGTGAAACGAATCATTTTTAGCTGGAAACATTAGGTACGCTGATTTCCTAAATAATCTCTGCTAGCGCGCCCTTTCCTAAAGAATCTCTGCTAGCCTGCCCTTCCATAAAGAATCTCTGCCAGGCCGCTTTTCCACTTCAAGCTGGGCAGGCTAGCAGACTTCCTTGAGGAACGTCTTCCCCAAAAAATCCCGTCTAAACTGGTATATTTTAATGGCAAATATCGAAACGAACATCCGGTGAGACTCAAATCGATACAGCTAGCCCCAAACTAAGCCGAAAATCGCGCTCAAACGGGGCACATTGCGGGGTTGGCAATATTCATGTCGACACGCTCCAGCAGAGTCTGCCATTATTTGGGGATGGCAGGCTAGCAGAGGTTTTTTTTGTTGTCCTCCTACGAAATTAGAGCCAGATTGATGAGAAAAAAGCTAAAAATAACACATCTGGGCCTCGTCTCTCTCTCTCTCTCTCTCTCTCTCTCGCTCTCCTGCCTGGCCTTCGATTCGTGTTTTATTGCCTTGTTGTGTGGTGTGCGCGAGTCTGTGGCCCGCGACTCGGATTTCGCCTCCCTCACCCCTCATCTACCCGTTTTTCCAGCACTCACCAACAACACCGGATTCTGAGAAGCCCCCCGTCAACAAGATCGGGTAGAAACGAATAAAATTCAAAGCAGCGGGTGAGAGTGTGTCTGCGTGTGCGAGAAAGAGAGAGAAAAAGGAGGAGAGAGAGAGCGAACGAGCGAGCTTTTACTTCTGGCAACGGCCTGCACGATACGTTTTAGCCTGTATTCCGCAACGCTCCAAATGACGGGACAACCGTACCCTAAGAGCCTAACAGTAAGGACGATTATTTGAAAAAAACGGGTGGATCGCGTGAGAAACGCCTTAAAAAACCATGAATGACCAAAATGAGAAAGAAAGGGTCACCAAAATGCACAAAATTTCAAGGATTGCGTAACCATGTATCGAAAATGTAATTCTTTGAGGAAATGGGCATGGTTAGCAGGCATTTCTTCAGAAATGGCATGCTACGCAGCGCAGGCCTTTTCAGTCTTGTTGTGGCCGGGCGATGGACATGCCAGGGGTAAAAGTGAAGCTTTGGCGCCAAAAACTTCGCCTCCCCCCCCCCCTAGGATGAAGGCCGGCCGTTTCCCCCTTTCGCGCATGGTCTTTCTTGATGTTTGTCGGAGGCTGGGCGGCCTTTCCAGCGAGTGGAAAACATCAAAAGATCCCCGGAAGGTGGGGCTAGCCGAGGTTCTTAGGGAAGAGCAAGCCAGCAGAGATTCCTTAGGAAATGGCAGGCTAGCAGAGATCCTTACGAAAAGCCCTGGCGAGCGAAATATCGGTTTCTATTTTTCTTTAAAGGCCGTAATCGGCTGGTCCTGTGGTAAAGTCTATTACGGCATGAAATTCCGGCAGTTTCCGGAATTGATTACGCTATAGAAAAGGGAATTTAGAGAAAACTTATTACGCTATGAAAAGATATAGACTTTGCTAATCATAGGGACGAGAAAATGAAAGGAAATGGAATGAAAAACAAGGCGGAATGGCTCCGGGCGAGAGAGAGAGAGAGAGAGAGAGAGAGAGAGAGAGAGAGCGAGTGCATTAGATTCCGAACAACAACCCGTAGACGGCATGGGAGGAGGGAGGGCCCTCCTCCCTTCCCATGGGTCTCGAAAAGGCCATACAGCCCCCCACCGGTCGGCATCGGCCCGGCGATGTGTCACAACATCGGGCCCAGGCCGACACACACAAATACACACCCAGAAAGGGGACAACCTCCCCCAAAAAAGTACCGAAAAAGGCGGAAAGGGCGCAGCTGGGAGTGCAGGAGACATTTTTAGGATCGTGGAGAGGCTAGCACAGATTTTTTGAGGAAAGGGCAGGCTAGCAGAGATTCTTTAAGAAAATGTGGACAAATTAGTAGCATTAAGTTTTTTAGATAATTTTAGTTTTTTAAGGCTTTTTAGCAAATTAAATTTATAAAAAAGGGTAGATTAGTCTAGCTGGTGGTAAGGAAACGAGGGGACTAGCTGGGGGTCAACCTCCAACTGGCAGCTGTTGCCCCAGGGTATTCTCTCGCCTTCTCTCTCTTCTCTCTCTCTCTCTCTCTCTCCCTCTCAAACGCCAGCTGGATACCATTACGATAGGTTAATGTATTGTCGAGAATTGGCAAGATAATGAAGGCAACGGAAATCAATGAAATTTCTAATAATCACTGCTAGCCTGCCCCACAGGGTCTCTGTAAGCCGTTCCGCTACTCGGAAATAATCCGGCAAATGGTACAAGCTAGCGAACAAATATATACCCAGGGTGAGAAGAGGAGATGGTCGATTGTGGAGACAGAGAGAAAGAGAGAGAGAGAGAGAGGGAGAGAGAGAGAGAGAGAGGGAGAGAGAGAGAGTGAGAGACAGACAGACACAGACAGAGTACGAGAAAATACCAGCGACGGCCTTTCTACGCGGAGAAGATCGTTCCGTCCTTGGCGCCCCCAATCGCCCGGATTTGCATATCGCCCACCTTCCGGGCGATAGCGGCCCGCCGGAGGAGTTTTATGAGGCAGCAATGGATACGGTAAATGGGGCACGGCTTAGGCGGCGATTTCCTAAAGAATCTCTGCTAGCCTGCCCTTTCCTAAAGAATCTCTGCTAGCCTGCCCTTTCCTAAAGAATCTCTGCTAGCCTGCCCTTTCCTAAAGAATCTCTGCTAGCCTGCCCTTTCCTAAAGAATCTCTGCTAGCCTGCCCTTTCCTAAAGAATCTCTGCTAGCCTGCCCTTTCCTAAAGAATCTCTCTAGCCTGCCCTTTCCTAAAGATTCTCTGCTAGCCTGCTCTTTCCTAAAGATTCTCTGCTAGCCTGCCCTTTCCTAAAGATTCTCTGCTAGCCTGCCCTTTCCTAAAGAATCTCTGCTAGCCTGCCCTTTCCTAAAGAATCTCTGCTAGCCTGCCCTTTCCTAAAGAATCTCTGCTAGCCTGCCCTTTCCTAAAGAATCTCTGCTAGCCTGCCCTTTCCTAAAGATTCTCTGCTAGCCTGCCCTTTCCTAAAGAATCTCTGCTAGCCTGCCCTTTCCTAAAGAATCTCTGCTAGCCTCTTCCTAAAGAATCTCTGCTAGCCTGCTCTTTCCTAAAGATTCTCTGCTAGCCTGCCCTTTCCTAAGGAATCTCAGCTGCCCTTTCCTAAAGAATCTGCTAGCCTGCCCTTTCCTAAAGAATCTCTGCTAGCCTGCCGAGTCTCTAAAGGCACGTTGAAGGCAAAAATATCCAATTTTAGAACTCTTACACCATTTTTGTAAGAATAACCTGATTAGGGAAACGATAAGCGCTACAATCAAAATTGATGGCCGGACCGGATGCAAAAAGAAAAATAGAGGAGGTGTTGATACGGGCCGGTCGAGCCGGACAAAGCCCGCCGCGCAAAAAGTGACCTTGGGCCCGGCGGCGAGAGAGAGAGAGAGAGAGAGAGAGAGAGAGAGAGAGAGAGAGACAGAGCGAGAGATAGACGCGGAAAAACCCAAGAAATCGCGCGCGCAGACAGTTGGGCTAGGAAAAAATGCAATAGAAATGAGCGAGCCCGGGTGGCAGTTTTTTCACACGCGCGGGCGCGAGAAGAAATGTCAACATGGTGGCGGTAGTGTCGAAACTTGGCAACGGATTATAACCCTCCGAAAATGGCCCAAGATGATATTTGGAAAAGAAAGTGATTTACGCTTGTAAAAACGGGGACCGGGGGTAGATTCTAAGGGTCCAATTTTTCCTATATAAATAGCGGAAGATTCATGGACTGTTTTTTACTATTTCTGAACGTAAAAAGTACAAATTTCTTTTAAAATATCGATTTCTCGACCAAAAATGGCGATTTTTTTTTACAAAATTTCGGCAAAAGTAATTTTCTAATCTTTTTAATTGTTTTTCCACTTCAAATATAGTTAAATTTTGCTAAAAACACTATTAAAGGACTTACTATTACGTTAATGGGAATTTCTGGGCCCATACGAAAAAAATAAGGCCTCAGCCGATGGCGCCAAAGAACCAATCTTTGCATTAAGCAAGCTAATTTTCACGTTCGACGATAATATTTTAGAGGTTTAAATTGCCATGAAGCTATAAAAAGCTTTTAAAAACTAGAGATCCATGGAAACAGCAGATACGATATAAGATCCCGGCAGTGTACAAATATTACCCAAGAAAAAGCGTAGGTGACAGGAAACTACTGACGAATTCTATCCAAGAAAAAAAACAGTTTGTTTTTAGTTTTAAAAAAGTGTAAATTCACCTTCTACAGCGAAAAATTCCCCTTTCCAGGCCTCAATCGAGCGCATGCTTCATCGCAAGATGCATCTCCATATTGCTCTCCAACCGCCGGCTGCTCCTCCGAAAAACGTAATTTACTTTTATTTACGTCGAGTTCTAAAACAATTCAAGTAGGGTTATAAAGCCGGCAAACGAGCATAGATTCTATCGTTCAAAAATTTATTCAGCTAATTTCAGGGCGATGCCGCGCGTCCGGACGATCCTGAAAAGTTTCCGGTCGGAAGAAACAGGCCCACAAAAATTTTCCGCACTTCCCGGAACGCAACCCTGAACCTGTGAGACATTTATTACGCTGGCAACCAGAAAAATGGGGGATACGGTAAGGGGAATTAGGAGGTTGTCAAAAAAAAATCAGATCAGCCAGGGGGGAGGAAGATACAACAGATTCCAGCAAGGGTCGCGTATCAAAATCACAAAAAACGGAGATGAATAGATGATGATGGGTGGCTTCGTGAAAAGTTCTGGAAATAAATAGGTGACGAAAAACGATAGGAAAATACGGTTTATTTGATCCACCAGAAAGGCGCAGAGAGATCGGCTCGACGGGGTAGTGGAGGCGGGGCTCGGCTGTCCGTCTTCAAATCTTCACCGCTCGCCCGCCGCTGCCCTTCTTCAGAAAAAAATGGTACTGGGCTGTTAGCGGGGGGTTACTCATTTTTATAGCATTTACATCGTTTTCAAATAAAAAAGGCGCATCAAAACTTACAATTTTCGAATCTAGAATTTCGAATTTCTTCGTCAACAATGCACAAAAAATGACCAAAAACAAAAAATTTTGAATCTTCAAAAATATATTCTAAAATATTTTTGCAAATCTTAGAAAACAAAGCCACTAAAAACACCATAAAAAACGTTACATATTAACCGGTGATTATAGCCTGAAAGCCAAAATTAGCGTCCACCCCCGCTAACAGTCAAGTACCAAAAAAGTTCCAAAATATGAAAAAGAATACGAAAAAGACCGCATTTTCGAACGATAAGGTAACCAAACTACCTAAAAGCTCGCAGCGCCCCCCCCCGCTAAAGCACAAGTACCGAAAATTCTCCTTACCGGCTGCTTGTTCTGCCGGTTGCCCTGCTGCTGCCCTGTCGGCGTCTTGTTCTGGTTGTTGCCCTTCTGCGGGGTGCCGACCGTCTTGCCCTTGTTGCCCGGTTGGTTGCCGCGCGGGCCTAAATTTGAATTGTTCTCAAAATTAAACCATTTCCTCCCCCGGGGGGCCCGGCCGGGGGCCCCGGGGTCCCGGACCGCCCATCATCCCGCCCATCATCGGACCGGGTCCCATCGGGCCAGGGCCCATCATTGGCCCTGGGCCACCACCACCGCCCATCATCGGTCCTCCAGGGCCCATCGGGCCAGGCCCCATCGGTCCGCCGCCCATCATTGGTCCCGGGCCTGGAAAGGGTTGGAGATAGTGGATTGGATAGCGTAATGTCGAAAATTCATAATGCCGAAAATTTATAATACCAAAATTTCATTTACACGAATTTTTCCCAGACCAATCTCCCGGAAAAGGTCTTGCTAGGCCGCCTGGTACTGGACGGTTAGCAGGGGGAAGGGGTGATTTTTAGCAGGGCAGAGTAACTTGGTGGTCCGCCTCTCCTTCTTGTAATTTTTGCAATTCTTTGACAGCTTTTCATTGCTAGAAACTCTAAAAAACTCCATTTTTCATCCATTTTTGCCCAAAAAGTAAAAAAATTCGAAAATTCTTGCAATTTTTTAGGCTTCCCATCTCAAAACTGTATTACGATAAAACATGGCCTATATTTCGTTGTAGGCCCTACGTGGCGACTCGGGAAAATTAGGTTTCCCCGCTAATAGTCCAGTAGCGCGGTTCGCTCAAAATTTTCAAAAATACAGCAATTTGCCGCGTAGTATCGTAGTTTGCATTTTAAGAGACAAATATTGCGCAAAATTTGAAGAAAATTGCTCGTGAAAAAATTGTTCGGATTCCGGTCTTACTGCTTAAGTTTCCCATTTAAAAACTGACCCATCGGCCCTCCCATCGGTCCGCCCATCGGCCCACCGGGCCCTCCGAATCCCATCGGTCCGCCGGGTCCACCGCCGAGTCCCATCTGAGGACCACCGGGCCCTCCACCTCCGCCGCCACCGCCTCCTCCGCCGCCCATCATCGGCCCCGCGTTCATCGATAGCAGCGACGGGATTGGCCTTTCGGGTTGAAGGGGTGCTGAAACGGCAAAAATAGGTATTTTTGGTTTTAATACACATTTTGAAGTGGAAAAACAATTAAAAAAAACTTGGAATTTATTTTTCGTTGAAATTTTAGTCGAAAAATCGATATTTTTGTATTTTTTAATCAAAATTTGTAAAGTTTTTAAGCCTGACTATAGTCAAAAACTACATATAACCTTTTTAATCAGAAAAATCCTCCCCCCCCCCCCCGTTACTGCCAAAGAACCTTCCAAAGCAGGCATTCTAAATTTTTCGACTCACAATCGGACTGAAAAATTCAAAAACGAGTTTTTGCAAAAATATTTTATTTAGCTCTGGCTATCTTCCAAATTTCCCCCAAAAACAAATCCCCAAAAAGCAACGTACCAGCCTGTTGAAGTGGCTGCATGGACGGGAGTCCGGGTTCTTGCTTGACGGCGATGGCTGCCCCGGTGGCGAGCACGGGCATCACCGGCTTCGTGGCGTTCCCGGACAGCGACTTCTCCTTCATCTGGAAGGCCAGCTTGGCCAGCTCGCACATCTTGTCGAATTCGGGGTCGGCGCGCGCTTCTTCGACCTCCTTGTGGTTGCGGATCACCGACAGGCAGTAGCCCTGGAAATGAGAATTAAAATTCGTTTTGTCGAAATTTCCATTTGTCGAGAGCACGTTAGTTCGAAATTTCGCTTTGTCGAAATTCCATTTTGTAATAATTTCGTTGAGAGTTCAATTTGTGCAAAAAAATCGCATTGTCGAAATTTTATTATTGCCGAAATTTACATTTGTCGAAAATTCTATTTTTCGAAATTTGGTTTTGTCGGGAAAGCGTTTTTCGACATTTCCATTTGTCGAAATTTTTTTAAAGTTCTCGAAACCGGTTTTGTCGAAATTTACAGAAAAACCACTGCTTTTTTCGAAATTTCGCTTTGTCGAACTTTCATTTTATCGAGAGATCGTGAAATTCCACTTTGTCGAAATCTCGTTTTGAATACATTTCATTTTGGCAAACTTCATTATGACAAAAATTCACTGCACTAAAAGTGCAATTTGCAAAATTTTTGTGATGAATAATCGAGGCGAAAAAAGCATCGAAATTGCGACAAAATGAAATTTCGACAAAATTTCGACATTTTGATAGCCAAGCGAAAGAGATAGATCAAAAATAGAGACAATGGACCACACACCTGTGCAATGGAGAGCTTGTAGCGGGTGGCCAGGTCGAGCTTGACGGGGAAGGGCAGTTCGGTGGTCTGGATGAGGAAGACCTCACAGCGCTCCCGGACCAGCACACATTGCAGTGAGGAGGAGACGTCGAGCAGCGGGGCCACGATCGCCGCTAAAAACGGACAGATTACACCCGATAAAATAGGCAGTTTCGGGGGCGCTTTGGGTCAGAAAATGCAAAAATTGAGCGCGCAAAATAATTCGATTTGGTATATTATTCAGGCAAGGTTTCGACATTTAGAAATTCGGTTCTTTCGCATTATCAGGGGAGAAAGAGAGAAATTTTTTCTTAGGAACCAATTTTGTTAAATTGCTAGCGGGACTGTTTTTAAGCCGTTTTTAACGATTTCTAATCGTAAAAACCTTACAAATTTTGAGTAAAAAATACAAAAAAAGCGATTTTTCGATCAAAAACGGCCGTTTTTTGCCCAAATTTCGACTTGTCGAACATTTTTGAAAGTTTTTAAATAGTTTTTCTAGTTAAAATATCGTTTAATGTTACTAAAAACGTGTTGAAAATACTTTCTATTAAGTTACTAGGCGTTTCTAAATTAACAGAAAAAAATGTCCCTCCCCCCAATATGCGAAAGAAGAAGAAAACAATTCAAATGAAGGCTGATTGCAGCGGCGCAAATTCGCGCGTAATTTCGAGATTTTTCCAAGATTGTCCAGCGAGCTTTATGGCCAAGAACCGCCAAAAAAAACGTGGAATAGCGGTTCAAAACTGCGGAAATACTTCCGATAGATTGTTAAAGATAAAACGTAAAAAACTACTAAAAACACTGAATAAATGTAAATTACATTCAGCCGAAACCGGATAATTTCCACAACAAAATTTCGCCATTTTTCTGCCTTCATCTGTTCGGTTCTGTTCACTAATTTTGACGCTCCGGGTTCTCAAAATTTGCAGCTTCCCGTTTTTCAAACAAAATATTGAGCAGGAGAACTTTCAAAAAAATATTTTGCGGAATTACCTTTAACCAGCATTTTTTACGGCATAAGAAATCTCGCTTATCCAAATTTACTCGTTAAGCGGAAGCCGATGACACCTTTTTACACAGAATTTGCAATTTTGAAAAGATATAAGACAATTTTTAACGCCAAAATTCTCTCTGACTTTTCAAAATTTCCCAGTCAGAATCGGATCTTCGCGATGAATACAATTTGAATTTTCAGAAATCGGTAAAATTTTCATGTCTGGAAAGTGGCTCCAAAAAGCTTGGTCAACTGGCAAAACAAGCCAAAATTCAGATTTTTGAAGCAACGCTGAAGTCGATTGGGTCGTTCGCTTCCCCAAAACACCAAAATGGTTTTACCAAAACGTGCTGTCATGTTTTTTGCTATTACCGTGAGCATGGACCGTGGCTGGGCACTAAAAAGCGGGTAAATTCAGAGAATGCGAAAAAATAAAAAAATTCAATGAATTATTGAGCTTGCTACAAGCCCGGATGGACGGAAGTTTGCCTCTAGAAGCAGCTCTATAACTCTATATAGCAAGCGGCCACTTGATTGGCCATTCTTGGGACTAGGCTGTTAGCGGGGGTTTCGCGGGGGAAAAATAATTTTTGCCTTCCGCCTCTAGCACTGTACTACTAAAGCGAATTTAGTAATTTTTGATTGCTAGAAAGTTATGAAAAATATTTTTTAAAAACTTCGATAATTATATATCTAAAAATGGCTTCTATAACTAAAAAAAATTGCGAAATGCTATAAAAATGGTTCATATTTTGTTCTAGAGGCGTAAAGGATTAATGGTAAAAGGGTAAAAAAAGTTGGTATCCCCCCACTAAGAGTCCAGTCCCGGCAGTTTCCTAAACGATCCAGATTTTGGACTAGAATTTTTATACGATATTTCGGAAACTCAAAGTCCTCGATTTGCGCAAAAAACGGCCCTCCGTCAACATTCAAAAATGGCCGATCGCCCGCATTGGCCACGGTCCAGAGGCCCAAATTTTCCGGTGGGGGTGGATGGATCAGTGCCCAAAACAAGAAAGAGCCAGTAAAAAGAGTACCGTTGACGGGGGCGTTGTTGAAAAGGTTTTCGAGGAAAATGCGGAAGTGGGAATGCTGGATGGAGCTGGGCAGCTGCGTCTTCCCGTCGATCACGGCAACTCCACGAAGTGCCGGGCAATGGTAGCCCAGTTGCTGGAACGGGCAACGGGAAGTGCGGGATTGCCAAATATCGAGGGCCCCGGTTTAATCGGAAAAAATTAGCCCGCGGAATTTCGCGCTGGTTGTGCCAAAAATTGTAATCGTATCTTGTTTTAAAAACAAACAACAAAAAATGGCGCTTGGGGGAGCCGGGGAAAACCGGAAGCAGAATCAGTCGTTTTGCACGTGTGGCCTTTTGACAGTAGTGATCCTCATACAATAGCGAAAAACAATCGGTGCTTGCGCATTATCAGGGGGGGGGCTTTTTCTCATAGGTCCCGAAATGCCTAGTAACGTAAAAGTAAGTATTTCAATAGTGTTTTTCACGAAAAAAAGCATATTTTTGGAAAAACAGTAACGAAACCTAGTTCAAATTCGGGCGGCTTGGTCGAATATTTGTGTATTTTTAATCAAAACTTGCATAGTTTTTCCGCGTAGAAAGAACAAAAAAAGTTTAGCAACACTTGCTCTGTTTTGTATTTGAAAAATGGGATCTTTAGAAAAAAGTGGATGGCGGTCCCCGGATAATGCCAAAGAACCAAAAAAATCTAATCTTGACGTGGACCTCGTTAAAAAACGCACCGTGGCGTTATAGCCAACAAAATCCTAGCTGTAGATACTTTTAATAAGGTCAGCAACCCGTCAGATGATATAGCCTAATAGATAATGCGCTCTAAAAAAATGTCTACGCCCTAAATTGAAAACTCTTGAGCAGAGCCTGTGATCATCTATATTGAAGACACAGAGCATACCCTAATTACCATGCTAAAAGCTAGAATCCGTCTCTATTCCGCTAAACCGGCTCCCCGGGGCTCCCCGGAATTTTGTAATTTTGCAAAAAAAACGTCTTCCAAGCTGTCGAAAACGATCGATCTAAAGAAACCATACAACAGAGCGAGAATGACAAATACGCGCGGTCGTGTGGGTTTGAAATTCGAAGATTCGGCTCAAAAAAGCATGTGAGAAGCTGTCCGTGAGGACGGAATCGCGTGAAAGCCCGGGCTCGCACCGACAAAAATTCGTCAAGAGTATGCCTTTGGGCGCTCAAAAAAAAAACTGCGGATTTGCAGAAAGCGAAAAGCGGCATCGGTGCCGCGTTCTACAACTGGAAAAGACCTTATTCTACCTATCCCACACGACCAAAATGCGAAGGGAATGCCGCGGCATCGACGAGAATTTCGCGCCGGCGCCAAAGTTTCGCTTTTTTCGAGCGAGGAAAATGGGGCGAACGTCGAGAGCATCAGCACGAATGATGCAACGCACCTGGAAGTTGACGGGAACCGATTTGCCCTCGACAAACACGGACGTATTCGCGTCATCCGGGGTGACCGTCTGGAAGTCGGGCAGCGGGAGGGCCCTGCAAAAAAAATTGGCTAAAAACTCTAGAAATGTCTGGTAACTGAATAGCAAGTTTAATAGTTTTTAGTGAAAAAACTAAACTTCCAATAAAACGACTAGCTAAAACCTATTAAAAAATCGAGATTTTGGTCAAAAATCGCCATTTTTAGTCGCAAAATCGATATTTTTGGACGTTCTAAACAGTGTTTCTCAATGCATTTCTAAACGCTAAAAGTTTACAAATTTTGATAAAAAATCTCGATTTCTCGAGCAAAATTTCATACATATTTTTTGAAGTCATATTTTTGATGGTTTTCCCAGTAAAAATAAAGCCAACTTTTTGTTAAAACACTTATCATTTTTCATAAAAAAAAACAAAAATAATCAAAACGTATTTACCTAACGCCAACTTTGGTGATGACGACCTTCAGCGGGCCGCGCATCTGGGCACGGGGGATGAGGCCGGGCTGCGGGCTGTTGCGCCACGTGACGGCCTGGCGATTGCCGTTGAACGAGAACTCGATGTCGCCCGACTAAAAGAAGGCACAGATCTCGAGCAATCCCAAGAAACGTACCTCAAAGTTCATGTTGTTGATCATAATCTGGAAACGGGCGGTGACCGACCAGACGGTGTTTGGCGCGACCGGCTCCACTTCCACGTACGACATGCAGTCGTTCTGCGATCGAGCCTCGACCACCAGACGCCTGAAACAAAAAGAAATCAGTGAAAATGATTGCCAAACGCACCAGTTGAACTCCTGCAGGGTGAGCACGGGGCTGCTGTAGCTGTCGCCGGGCTTGTTGAAATTCTCCGGGCCGCAGTTGACCGACAGCGGGGCGATGTACGTGTCGTTTGTGCCACCGATCACTAAATCGGAAGATGCACGGAAAAACTTGACAAGACTCACTGGAAATGCACTTCTCCTTGAGCTGCTGGTTGGCCACGCGGCGGCACAGTGAGCGGACGACGAACGTCAGATCGTCGACGGCTGTCTGGGCCAGAGCTGAAAAGCAGGGGTTTTTGAACAGCTTGAAAACGCTGGGAAGATCTGACTATATTTGGAAAATTTCCGTAGTAGTCTGAGAAGCGGCCTTTTTTATTGGCGATCAAGTTTTCACACGGTATCAAGCCTAACTTATAAAGAATTTTGCGCTGATTCAGAATCTGCTTTAGAAGTTGCGAAAAAAATGAATTTAAAAAGTTGTGCAGCCTTTTAGTTCTAAAAATACTAAAAACCACTGATTTCGACCCATTTTTGCTATGCTGCATGCTGCTTTTACGGATGTTTTGTGGCCATTCCGGGCTATTTCGAACATGAAAACTTGACAGTTTCTCCACGATTCGCAGATTCTCAGCCAGATTCGGAATCAGCGCGATTTTCTGCACACACGGCAGGCTTGCCGGAACGGAAACTCCGTTGCCAAGAAAAAAGCCGCCTTGCCACGATGAAAAATGAAAAACCGCAAAAACGGACATCCAGTGCACGTGCTATCATTGCCAGCGATGATCAGCAAGTCGTTGAACAGGGGCCAGAGGCGCTGGTCGACCTGAAATTCACGGAATAATCAACGGTTTTCGGGAAAAGATACCTGGACACTAGCGCCTCGTAGATTCGCGTTCGGCGCTTGTCCCAGGCGCATCATTTTCCACTGAAAAGGATTGTTTGATGGGTAAAAAGGTAATTTGGCGCAGAGATTCGTGGAAAACAATCGATGTGGTCGGGGGTGCGCCGGGAGGCCGGGGGGACTCGCTCCACGCGGATCGCCCAGCGAACGCGACGCAGCCGCAATGGTATGCTGCTAAAAAGGGGTGGCTGATGCGCGTCCAAATAAGAACCCTCGAAAAACGACGAAAAGCCAACTCTGTTGTGTGTAAATAAAGCAATTTATCCTCACAAGGAAACACGGCGCACGAGCCCGGACTAGCCAATGTGAAACGGAATGAAGGATGGGAGAAGTCTTTCCGAGAGAGATTCTCACAAAAACGGGTACAATCTGAGGTGACAATTCGATGAACAGACCAAATTCTGGGCTACAATTCTATAAAAAAGGGCACTGTAGACGGAGGGAATGAATCAACGGCGACGAATAATGCGAAATGGGGGCGGGCGAAAATTTTTCTAGCGTGTATCGATTCGAGTAGTCGGACGGGCCTCAATCCATGCAAGCGTTGTTGATCAGGAAGTTGCGCAGGTCGTTGAGCTCCTAAAAACACAATTCATTAGTGTTTCTACACTGTTTTTTATTAGTCCTAAATGTAAAAACTTCACAGAATTTTATTAAAAGCACGAAAAATGCCAATTTTCGACGACAATTAAGTTTTTTTTGATTCTTTTTGAAAGCAATAAGATATCTTTCTTTTAGATCAAATATAGTTTTGTTTGACTAAAAACAATATCAAAATAATTGCTATGGAGTTAATAGACATTTCTAGACTAAAAATTTCGCCACCCTGATAATGCGAAAGGACCTTTGTAAATTCACGTACCGCCGCCGAGCTGGAGTGGCCGAGTCCTGGGTAGAGCTTGAACTGCGTGTTCGGCATGAACGTCTTGAGCAGCGTGTGCGTCAGCTGCCCGTAAGACAGCGGCACGAGCGGATCGTCCGAGCCGTGGCAGAGCAGCGTGGCCGTGTTGAGGTTGGCGTGATGATTCTGGAAAAAAGTATGTTTGACGAAAAAGGGGGATACAAAGCTTACCCCGGGCAGTTTGCTGCGCTGGATGAGGAAACCGGACAGCGAGACAATCCCGGCCAGTTTCTGCGGGTAGGTGATGCCGGCGTAGAGGGCCAGGGCGCCGCCCATCGAGAACCCGCCCAGCACGATGCGGTTCGCCGGGATGCCTGCGGCGATCTAAACAAATCACATTTCCGGGTCCACGAGAAGTCAGGCGCGATCAATAAAGGACGTGTTTAGCACCGTTTTTGTCTATTTCTAAACAAAAACTCGACACTTAAAAGTACAAATACAGCGTTTTCAAAAATTTAAAAAATTTAAGTGTTTTTCCACATTTTCCACGTTAATTCGCGCTAAACTTGATTAAAAACCCTTCAAAAATACATATAAATTTGAGCAGAAAATTTTTGAAATACTGGCTATCACGTTACTAGATATACCTAACTTTATCGCAAAAACCATCCCCCCGAATGGAAAACAAAACCCAATTTCCGGCCAATTCCAATACCTCTTTGTCGATTATCGTGTGCACGAGTTTCTTGGCTGCCTCGATGCCCTCGTCATCTTCGGGCACATCCGGGCTCAGTCCCTTCAGATCGTACCACGCCGGCATCTTCATCCCCATGTTCAACGTCACCGGTCGGCTCGCGCTAAAAAAAAACAAAAATTGGATGTTGTATTCAAGAACAAACCTGCTGGGGCAGATGTACTTCATGCCGGGCACGCGGGCTTCGTGCTGGAACACGGATCCCCAGCCGTCGCCTTGGTCGCCGAGGCCGTGAAGGAAAATTGTCTGTAAAAAAGGTTTCTATCGATAGCAAAAGCGTACCGTCGCTATATGTCTTCCCTCGGCGGCCAAAATGAATGGCGTTGGTGACGGCTTGAACATGGCTTCGGTCGATTTGGACGGGCTGGCCCGAGGCTGTTTGACGGATTGCGCGGGGCGAAACGCGTTGAAGAACCCTGCAAAAGGCCGTGTGAAAACGCCGGAATAGTAAGAAAATGGAAACGAGCAAGTGGGCACATAAAATCAGAATGAAACGGAACAGCCAATACCCACCAAGCACGAACAGGCTAACAACGAGACAGAGTGCCGCTCGTGCACAGAGCCCGCGCATCCAACTATTTCGGGCTAAATCGGACTGAGTGCACCGCCAAAAAAAAACCGGCGGCAGGCAAGCACGGCAAGGCAAGTATGTTAATTACGAATTGCTGTTAAAGAAAAGTTTTCTAGTCTTTTCTAAAGCTTCTAAACATCCTACGACAGCTTTTAGATATTTAATAAGAATTCAGGATATATAGGTCATAAAGTTATTGCCGGTATCTGCAAAAATAGTGTTTTAGACCACTGGCGGCCCGGAGTACGCGCCTGTACGACCGGCATGCGTTGCCAAAAAAGGTCAACCTCAAGAAATAAAAAATGTCCAAGCCAATAAATACACGAAATTCAAGGGCGCAAAACCCAAACTGTCCAACAAAAGCAACCATTTGTAAAAAGCAATTTTATTCAAGCAAAAAGTGAGGCTTGGTCGATGTTGTTTTGGACGATCTTCTCGACTCTGACCGTCTCGGCATGAAGCAGCAGCTGGTGGATGATGTGCTAAAATGGATTTTGAAAGAGAGCATGACCGGATCTACTTCAACACCGCTATAGTCGAGCAGGCCGACGCAGTTGGTGTAGGGGAACTTGGCGAGGGCATGGCTGAGCCCGCGTTTTGTCGACGCCTCGATCAGCGGGACTCGGCGACTCTCGCGCAAGTCGACAGCGGGTTCGTAACTAAGAAACTTATATTGGTGCTTTCGTCTGGGTCCAAAACCAAAATGTGCTGTACTAGAGAATTTCATCCTGTTTTTAGTAGCAAAAAGCATAAAAACATCAAAGCATTTATCTTTTGCGCTAAGAATGTCTGAAATGCCAAAAACTGAGCAAAAACACAAATTTTTAAATGAGGATTTTGATTAGTTGACGAAACTTACCTTCATTCATCTCCGCATCGACGTTCCGGGCCAGGATGACGAGCTTTGCATCATCGACACGAACCTTCTTCAGCGATTCGCGGAAGCCGGCGACGTAGCGGCGGTGCGCATGGCTCTGAAAACAACTACGTTGGAATGAACTAGCGCTTTCTATACCTTTTCCTCTGACTTGGCGGCCAGTCGATCCTGGAACTTCTTCAGCTGCTTGAGCAGATCATGCGCCAGCGCATCCAAAGCCAGCTCGCTGGGGAGAAGGCGCGGAGGGATGGCCTTTTGCCCAACTTCGGCCGAAGCCACCTCGCGCAAGACGGTCAGTTTCTGGAAAAACGCGATTTCGGGACCCACAATTCGTAATGTACCTTCTTCAAAGGCGTCGGCTTCTTCGTTTGCGCCTTTCGCTGGGCGGAGGCGGTTTTTGGCGGAGTGTTCGTGGATGGAGAAGATTGGGTGGACACTGAAAAAGGCGTAAGGGTCGTGGGGGGTCAATTTTATACCTTTTAATGGGACCACATATTCGGCGAGACATCGCGTTGTTGGCTTTTCCTTCGGCTTCCGGACGGGGAGGATTTTGGCGGAAGAGGGCCGAAGCAATGGCCCCGGGCAACGTTGAAAGTTCTACGCTGCTGAAAGGAAAAATTTTCGGAGACTACGAAGCGAAACCCGAACGAACGCGTACAGAGTAAAAAAGGAACACAGAAAAGCGAAGGACATTCTTTATTCTTCAGAAACTGTGCCAATAAAAATTTAGCTTCCTAATCGAATTTATCGTTTTCGAAAATTTGTGCACATTTTAAAGCAAACATTTTGGAAAATGAACGCATTCTCATCTACATGATACGTTTTGAATCAATCGCAAGACTAGATTTGGGGTGCGCGCGTGTCTCGCAGCGATTCCCCCGCCCAGCCATTGCCCAGGGTGGTCGAGTTTCCTTGAGCCTGTTTGCGATGTCAGAGGCCCCCTGGCGCATCGGTGAACTTCTAATAGTTTACTTTTGTTCTCGCTTTCGTCTTGTCAAAATTTTGCCAAATTTTTTCATGTGGCTCTGTCCCCCCGCTAAATTTGTCAGCGCGTCATTTTTCTTACAAAAATTGCGCCGGCAAGTCTCGAATGTATGATAGTCGCGCGCGTTGCCTTAGAATTGTTCGCGATTTATTTGATGCTTTCTGGTCAATTAGAAACGCCTCTCCTAGAACTTTTTCTTTAGCTTTTTCCCTTTCATTACTGATCTGGCGCAGCGCCCCCCTCGTGACTCAGCGTTCTACGCGCCCGGAAAGCTGACTCACTTTGGTTCGCTCTATTCCTTTTGTTTTCAAATACCGTTTGCATAGAATTCGGTTTGGTTTACTAATTTTTTTTTCAGAAGATGACGAGCACGGCGACGCAACGGATCCCCTCGAAGCGCCAGACCCTCGACGAAGCCTACGCACCGCCCGCCAATTTTTTGGAGATCGAAGTCGTCAACCCGATCACGCACGGCGTCGGCAAGATGCGCTACACGGACTACGAGATCAGGATGAGGGTCAGTTTAGCTTTTCCTTCTCGCTGTTGGTGTATTTCTCTCTTTTTTGAACTGGAAGCGTCATTTCCGACAACAAAATTCGATGCTGAACCCATGCCGTGGATTCACTTTTTTTCAGACTAATCTGCCCGTGTTCAAGCAAAAGGAGTCCAACGTGCGCCGGCGCTACTCCGATTTCGAATGGCTGCGGGGGAGCTGGAGCGTGATAGCAAGGTAATTTTGGTGGCTTGCCTTTGGAATGCTCTTTTCCAGATTGTCGTCCCTGGTCTGCCCGGCAAGTCGTTCAAGCGCCAACTTCCCTTCCGCTCTGACGACGGCATTTTTGAAGAAGAGTTCATCGAGAACAGGCGCAAGGGATTGGAACAATTTATCAATAAGTGAGTGCACTTTTTCTTTAACTATTGAGACAACGGCTGCGTTTCTAACTGCCCACTTTTTGAGTGGAGAAGCTTATTTTTTTTTTTTTCAGGGTTGCCGGACATCCACTTGCCCAGAACGAGCGCTCGCTGCACATCTTCCTTCAAGAGACCTACATTGACCGAAACTACGTGCCGGGCAAGATTCGATCGGCGTAAACGCGTGACCCATGCACCCATTGATTCCACATCGATTTGTTTTTCTTTTGGCAATACCCTGGTGCGCCCGTTTTCGTCTTGTCATTTCCCTCCCACCCACCATCTACTCCTGCATATTCCTGTACCATTCCCCCAGAGTTTCCCCCAAAAATTTAGTGATGAACATTGCGTGTATTACAGTTTGAGCCCATTTCGTTGTCTAGCCCCCCATTCCGATAGCCATCCCCCCGCTGTGTGTGCATCGTTTTGTTTCCCCGGAAAAACCCTGTGCAAAAGAGTCTTGTCAAATTTCTGTATGTAGCCTTGCAATTTTGATAAATTTTTGCTGCGTCGAAATGAAATGCGGAAAGCAATGGAAGTTTCCACCAAAAGTGCACGCGAGCGAATGTTGTAGCAAGGTGACATTAGTGTGATCTAAATACATCCCACCGCCGTCGCTTTGTAGCTACAGACGCCTATTGCAAGGATAGGGCGGCCCCCTCTTTTGAATTTGACCTCTGCCTACCGATCCATTACTCTCACTCACTTTAGGTTAAACCGCCTACAGCGACGGCGGCTTTGTTACGTCCATTGCTCCGGAATCGTGAGCCTAAACTGTCATCATTTTTAGTTGGAAAAGCCGCCTCCTCTGCGACCAGGATTCCCAGCCGCGCACTCAATATGGAAAACGTCGAGGATCCCGATGCCGTTTATGAAAAGGTACTTTCTTTTCGACAGCAGTAAATCTTCCCTTCAGGCAGCCGAATACTGGAAGCAAGCGTCGGCCGATGTTGATGGGATGCTGGGCGGCTTTGCGCATCTCCACGGTCCGGATATCCGAGAATCCAAGGCGTTCATCCAGTCGATCCGGAAAAAGGTTTACTCATCTATTTTTCTTTAATCGTCCCTAGGGCTTTCTCAACGACAATAGCTATGCCATCGATTGTGGCGCGGGGATCGGTCGCGTTACGAAACACTTGCTACTACCGCTTTTCAAAAAGGTTTGAGAAGCGACCGCATTGTATTTATTCTTTGCTTTTCAGGTCGACATGGAAGACGTTGTCGACGATCTGATCATCAAGTCTCTCGAGTACATCGGAAACGAGCCCCGGATTGGCGAAAAGTTCGTCGAAGGTTCGCATATCTTTCGAACCTGATATTTTTTTGTCTTTAGGTCTCCAAACATTCACACCTCCTCAAGGGCGCTACGACTTGGTCTGGATCCAGTGGGTCAGCGGCCATTTGACCGACGAAGATTTTGTCAACTTCTTCAAGCGATGCAAGGTGAAAGAAACTTTGTTGTTTTCACCTCAAATCGGTCTTTTGCAGGAAGGCCTACGGCCGGGCGGCTGCATAGTACTCAAGGACAATTTGACGAGCAGTGAGGCAACCGATTTCGATGCGGAAGATCATTCGTGGACGCGGCCAGAAGAAAAGGTTGTTGCGACGGGCTGGTTGCTTACATTTCCACTTTTCAGGTGCTGACTCTCTTCGAGCAGGCCAACCTGAAGGTGATGCACTCGAAGACGCAGACCGGCTTCCCGTCCGGAATGTACAAAGTGAAGATGTTCGCCCTTCGATGAGCCGCCGCGCCCCTCTACCCACTCTCCAATTACCCCGAGACTTACTGATAACTCGCTGTATGCTATGCCGGTTGTATTCTTTCTCCTTTTTGATCACATGTGACTTCTTTGTATCGATTTTGATTTTGTTTTGAATAAAATTACGTTTGGGCAGGTGGTGATCCTGTTTAGGCCTTTGGACTACAATTCGGATTGCTGGATTCGGGGTTACGACGCGCGCGAATGCTTGATCGACTTCAATCTTGCCAAATCTTCCGCGGAAAAGCCCGCATCACGACCAGGTTGGCGACTGCGCCCGCAAATCTCCGGGTTGCGCAAGTTGATCGATGCGGTGCGATTGTCTTTTCGCCATGCCCGGAATAAAATCGGTGTTAGGCGAAGTCAAGGGGCGCTCAAGAAAATGCGAAAACAAAGGTAAAAAAGTCACGCCCAAAGTTTTTATGCCTCCAAAGTAATAAGCTTCTCACAGTAAAAACAAGATACACAAATATCACATCAACAACAATAGATTTAGCATACACTTTTTTAGTAAAGTCTAATAGTAGCATTTCAGGGAGAACTTGATGTATTCTAACGCAAAAACTCGTATACAATTTTAAACTACGATTTTCAAATTCAAAATTTTTAAATGGGTTCACGAGCTCTCTGCAATTGGATTTCTAGCTGGATTAACGCTGTGGAAGCGTAGGCCTCCTAAGCCCAAACACGAACAAGAGAACTGCCGAAAGTCGCAAAACCCTAGCTATTTATGAGACCGGAATTCACATTTCATGAAGAGAGATTCAGACTCAAAAAAAATCACGCAAAAATCGAATCCTCGGCGTAATTCCTCACAATGCTGTCGGCGTCGGCAATCTCTGCTTGGTGCAAAACTTCTCGCAGTAACGCCTAAACAAATATTCTTGAAGAAAAAAGCTCGGAACTTACTTCCGATCCAGCAAAATCTGTGACGGTCACGCAGACCGGGTTTTCCTTCACCAAGATCAGTCTCAACTGTTTCATACGTGAAGCCCTGACGACCGTGATTTTTCGCCGTCGGCACTCTGATGTTAATGCGAAAACTAAAAACGTTCAAGACACAGGAAAGTTATTTACCTTCCGACATCTGATCATCGGCATCTCTAGCGAGAATCAATAGTTTTGCCTGGCCTGCGCGAACGAGTTTCAGAGCTGCGTGCACTCCAACGTGGTAATATCGTGGCTAAAACAACCTTGTAACGAATCGGGAAATTTTTACCTTAGCGTTTCTCGATTTCCGCAGGTGGCTGATGAATCGCATAACCATAGTGTCGAGTGCATCATCGGCCGGCCCTGGAAGAGCTGCTGCTCGAGGTCCTCTTCTCAAACCCGTTGTGTACAGCTGCTAAAAAAAAAGGAAACTTGTGCCCAATTCTTGAATTTACCTTTCTGAGAGCACTTGAATCCCTCTCCATCTGCCCATGGTTTGACAAGTCAGCAACTGGCCCGCGCCGGGACGATGTGCCTGCCACTTCTTCAGCTCCCCCTGAAAAGGAAGAATTTAATAGGAAGTGCCGGAAAAAAAGGTAAATTTCAAGACGGTAGACTTTCCACCCACCTTCAATGCCCTCCCAGCTCGCCGTTTTCACCAATTCTCGGGATGCCAGTTTCTCGGCGATTTTCACACTCTCTCCAGTCATCTTCTCGTCGACGATGTAGTGGATGAACTCGTTTATCTTGGGCTCGACCGATACTTGAGTCGGGGTCGCGTGTGTATAGCATTTCTTGCATGCAAAGAACCGTTCCGCGCAAGCACCGCAAATCCAGCATCCACAGCTCGCTGTGCGGACCTTATGCAGGTCGATATTGCACTCCGTGCAGCGCGGCAACGTTACTTCCTTCGCGGCGTATTCGTATCCGTCTTCAACCTTCTTGAACGCTTCCTGACTGAGGAACATCCGAAGTGATTCGCATTCCTCGACGTCAGCCTCCCCGCACTCGTAGCATGTAATTTCTCCGGTAGTCGTTGAACGCACCGGCGCTTTCAGATCTTCAACTCGTTGATCGTAGGGCTTCTCGCACTTGGGGCAGTTGAAGAGCCTCGTTAGCAACATCGTAGATTGCCTGGAATTACAACATTTAAAAAACGTAATAAGACCATCCAGAAAACAATAAAAAGAAGTGATTTACAAGTTGTACGACCATCGGTTGAGAATCAAGGGTCAGATTCGAAAGGAGTTTTACGACAATTTGGTTGTATTTGCAATTCCTATACGATAAAAAACCACTGAAGGGCGAAACACCTAGGCGCAATAGCTTTCAAATAAAAGGAAAGATATTAATATAAAAGTAAACTAAATAAAATAAGTTAGGAAAGAAGAAATGCTCAAGAATAATAGTACTGGGAAAAATAGACTAGAGAAGCCTGTTTCGACCCTAGTCCAAGACAGGCAAATCAAACGCTAGGGTCGGGTCTCCTCAGTTGGAAGCCCTAGTGGACAATAAAATAGTAAAAGTATGGGGGGGGGAAGTATTTATAAGGTATTGTTTCTAGAGGGGGAAAAGCCTTCTATTCTTCATACCGTTGGCCAAAAATCCAAAAACAATGCACGCAGCAGGGGCGGCGTCGAGGCGCTCGGCTGAAGTTGACGGTAGTTATTCGGGCGCATTTTAGAACCGACGCCACCCGTAGCTTGAGCGAAAGTCGGGATGTAGATAGTTTTCAAAAGTTCAAGCCTCACGCCAAGATTCTTATCAAATTTTCGAACAATGAAAGCCTATAGATGCATTTACATGCATACGCAACGTACGAAAAGCCGCTTTAGAAGCATAGCAAATCAGTGAACGCTTATAGATGTTTTTCCAGCCATCTAGAGCGTATTATAGGCAACATCTAAGCACGGAAAGCCACTGGCGCGCTCAGAAATCATCTAAACAAGCCTCTAGAGCGCATTATAATTAATTTTGAAGCCCAGAAAGTCAGTGGGGGGCTCAGGAATGAGTTTAGAAGTATCGAGAGCGCATTATAAAGAATTTTGAAGCCCAGAAAGTCAGTGGAGGGCACAGGAATGAGTTTAGAAGTAGCACAGGAATGAGTTTAGAAGTATCGAGAGCGCATTATAAGGAATTTTGAAGCCCAGAAAGTCAGTTGGGGGCTCAGGAATGAGTTTAGAAGTATCGAGAGCGCATTATAAGGAATTTTGAAGCCGAGAACTTCAGTGGGGGCTCAAGAATGAGTTTAGAAGTATCGATAGCGCATTATAAGGAATTTTGAAGCCGAGAACTTCAGTTGGGGGCTCAGGAATGAGTTTAGAAGTCTCGAGAGCGCATTATAAGGAATTTTGAAGCCGAGAACTTCAGTGGGGGCTCAGGAATGAGTTTAGAAGTATCGAGAGCGCATTATAAGGAATTTTGAAGCCGAGAAAGTTAATGGGGGGCTCAGGAATGAGTTTAGAAGTATCCAAAGCGCATTATAAGGAATGTTTTTGTTTTGAAGGGATACCGACGGCATCAACTTTTTGGCACGTAGCGAACAGGTCAGAGAGCGCGCCTAGGGCAAGACGCAGAAATATTTTCTCCCTCGCGTTACCGATTACTTATGCCGTCGTTATCCCTTTAACCTGAAGCGGCATGATGAGGCTTATGGATCAAACTTTCTTTCAGTTTGTTTTATTTTTAGGAGGCCTGGGCGGTCGATCTGTCTTGCTCTGTCGGAACAACAGAATTATCGTCGCTTCCGTGTTAGCGGGGGATTAGTTTTTTAACGGAAGAGCAGGCATTGTTTTTTTGTGAAGGAAGTTTAGGGCTGAAGTAAATAAATTTAGAAAATTTACATAGCATTTTACTCGGTTTTTTTCAAACAACAAGCATAAATACCTAGACAAACACGTTTGAAAAAATGTTAAACTTTAGAAAACACCGAGTTTTTGCGCTAAAACGTATAAAAATTGACCAAAACTCGTCAGAACCTTTAGATTTATAGAATGTTCTAACAAAGTTTCATAGTGTTTTAGTTATCGGAAACTACTAAAAACATTTAGGCCCAATTAAAAAATTTGGGTTGCTCCCCCGCTCATAAAATTTGCTCCCCACTAACACGGAAGCACCGATCGGCGCCTGCAAACTGAATATGAATAGGCCCCATAGTAGAAAATAATCCACGATCCGTAAATCGCTTACTTTAATTCCAGCTGCACGACCTTGCTTTAATTGCCTGTCATTTTCCTTTGTATTTCTCTGCGAATATTTATTTCTTATTTTCTGGCGAATAAAGCGTTATGGCACTCGCATGGGCCGGCAATCCACTCAAAAGCATAATAACGGAACAATGCAATAGCATGGATCGTCTTGCAACTTATATATGACGACGCTCGAGATGGACGCCAAAGCCTCCACTTGGTAATGCCACATTGTCGGGAAGACAACCCAATGCTTCTAGAATTTCGTAGCAGAAGACGCGACGGCGAGGCGGGTAGAACTTGGGTGGACGCATGGGTAGAGCCCAAATGGGAAGGAAACAATTCGACACAGCTCGCAACAATTGTTTTTAATAGCGAAAATAGCAATTTTTCAAAGATTGCGTGCGTTTCAAAAGATGTGTGCGTGCAGTCGATTCCGGACCCTTTTTTACCTAATGACGTTTCTGCCCAATCGAAAAAATTATTCCCTGAGGCGGTAGGTGCGGAACTTCTTCACGGAAGTTGCATGCAAAGTGGCACACACACAGAGACACTATTTTTTTATATATAGTAGGATAAAGTGGAAAGGCAAAGCATGAATTTTATCGATGTACCGGCAGATCATTCACTCGATTGGATGACCTGCGTTCGAAGCTAAAACTCGAACTCCTGGTCTCTGTCACTTGGTCTGGACGACAGCCCATTGCATCAAGGATTTCATGGCAAAAGACGCGGCGGTAGTTTCCAATAGCCCTGAGTGGCAGTTCACAAACAGATACAGCTCGCAACGATTTCAGTAGGTGGATCAGCTGAAAGAAATCTGACTGTGACGGACACGAGAGACCGTGTAGAGAGAGAGACCAGACCTGTTTTGAGACCTTGTAAGTTATGGATCTCGCGAAGAGATTTTTCAAAAACTTGTTTCACCAATCCTGGATCAGCGTAACTTACTGAGCATTTTGACATAACAAACTACGATTTTAGCTTTGTGACCGGATACTTCACTAGCAAACTTCGAAGCGTCATATCTCGAGACGAAAGGGTTTCCGAAAAGTTTTTGTTACTGCTCTGTAACCAGTTTGACCTGCTGAGCATTTTGACATATAAAAATCCGAAATCCGTTTAGTGACCGGATACGTAAGTTTAGCCAGCTTGATTCTGAAAATTACCTGTATTGGTTGTCGGGCCCTTTCGCTAGGCGCAGTCGAGGTATAGGGCTTCCTATATTTGAGCTAAATTAATAGTTGGCTAAACATTTTACTTACACTTCGGTACATGGCTTCCATCAAGAATGGGCTCCGGGGAAGTGCCTGAAATCAAAGTTATTAGACTAGGATTTGTGCCGTCTGACAACATCAACTATAATAATTTTGCTGTGGTGTCTGTCCGTCGTGTCCCGGATTCAACTCAAAGGGGAAAGGAGCTAGAGCTTAGGTCTCTTCGGATTCGGATAGAGCGTGGTGAGCAGGCCCGTACGAGGGGGCAGGCTGCTCCCCCCGAAATCCTCGGGGGCCGAAAAGTACATAAAATAGTACCCTTATGTTTTTTTTTCGGAATTTTTACTGCCCCCATAGAAGTTTGAATTTTCCCGCACATTTTTACACTAATGTTAGGGTGGCAGATGGGGGTTGGGTGTTGTTAGGAGATTATTTTTGGCATCATTAATGGGCTAATATTTGGAGGAAAAGCCCAAAATGCCAATAATGATACGGCGATAACTCCATGGAGAAGTAACGGATCGGGATGATTGATATAGCGATAGAAAGCCCAGAGTAGGCAGAATACAGGGCGATGTAAAGCAGAAAACCCGTATTGCTAAAGCACTTTATTCCGGTTACTAACGGTAACTTAGCGCGGTAGAGCGCTTGCCTGTTCACGGCACCCTCGACAAGAATAAAGATTGAGGAGAAATAGACCTCCCCCCAAAATCGACCGAGCCCGGAAAGCGCATAAGGCCCATATGATTTTTTTCACCCTGACTGCCCGTCTAGAACCATATATTCCCCCTCAGTTTTCAAGCCTGCGGCGCAAGAGCCTGACTCTAAACCATTCTGGCCTGCGGGCTAGCTACTGCTTTTTCTCCAGCAGTTGGCCTGCGGCGCTCGAGCACGGGGCCAAGGACCTTTTGGTTGGCCTGCGGCGCTAGAGCGAGGGACTGGCCTCAATTTCGGATACCGAGCCTCGAAATATGTTTTGTTGTTGAACTATCAAAAAGCAAAAAGGTAAATTTGCCGAGGATCCGAACTCTCGATTATGAGTGTGGCGGACCGGGCATCAAGCCACCATACCAAAGGAGGCATCAGGACGGGCTGCGGGAAAGGCCTCTTCTGTCCTGGGGGCTGGGTTCAACCCGGGAGGGAGGACTTCTGGTAACTTTACAAAAATCGCTTTTTTAGGCTGAATGCGCTGAAATTTGTAAAAATAATAAGATGCGCGTGATCCCCACTATCGAATACATAAGTGGTCCAACTTACAGACCGAAATTCCATCAGGGCTTCGAGTTATGGCCCGGACACCACGGCTCGTAGCCCATTTTGTTAAGGATTTTCACCATTTTGTCTGTAAAATCGTTAAATAAAGGAATTTCGAAAAACAAAAAAATGCGTTTCTGGCAAATGTGTTTCTCCACCTCCATGCCAAAAATCAGCCGGAAATTTGGCCTGACGGCCGAGAAATCGGCTGCACAGAAAACAGACATACTTTTCTCGCTTATAGGATAGGATATAGACAGTTTTTTCAAAAAATTTTCTGCCTGCGGCGCTTTATTCTTTTTAACAGTATTTTTATCCTATAGGCACCATTTTTCAAAAATTTCAGCCTGCGGCGCTGTTTTTTCAGTAAATTTATCGCAATTTGCGCTAAGTTTCCTGACTGGGGCGCTCTCAGGCCGCCCAGGCGAGCCGCCCCCGCCCGCAATCGCCCGAAAAGTTCATAAGGGGGACCCTTTTGATTTTTTCCGAAAATTTTTCTGCCTGCGGCGCTTTTCATCGCTGTTCGAAAGTCGGTTTTTAGTGCTAGAAACACCATTTTTCAAAAATTTTGCCTGCGGCGCTCATTTTTCATTCACTGAATCGCAATTTCGGTTCAAAAGTGCATTGTTTGCTACGACTTTGCTCAATCCCAGGGTTTTTCTTAACCAATTTTGCAACAATTTCGCCTGCGGCGCTGTTTTTAGAGTTTTTACACCGTTTCTCCGCCATTTTACAAAAGCGTCGACGGGGAGGTCGTCAAAATTTTTTCGGTCTCCCCGAAATTTCGGGGGGATATCGGAAAATAAAAAAATTTATGAAAAAGTTCTTGTTTAAGTTTTTAAAAACCTTGAAAGTGGCGCCTTAATAAAACGAGTGAGGGGCTCTCTCCCGGCCGGCCACGTCCGCTTTCCCAGCCCCTCTTCACCAGGCCCCTATCGGCATCCAGATCACTTTTTTAAGTTACTTGATAAGTTTTATTTACTTTAATTCATTATTTAACTCATTTAATGTATCTACAGCCATCGGCTAGGTATTTAGGTAGTTTTTGAAGGGGATTTCGGCTATGGGGGTGGGGGGGTGGGGGTGGGGGGGGGTATCTGAAGCCGTTGATGTAGGTAGGGAAGGATGTGGTGGAGTAGCACATGTTGGGTAGCCCGAATGTCAGATGGTTGCAGTCGCGAAGCGACTGTAACCATCTGTTCAAGGAAGAACACTGGAGGGGAGGGGAGTGGTGGAACAGATTTCGGAGCCCCTTTAATTAGATGCAGAGGCGATTTCTTAATGTTGTGCAAAGCTTTGTAAAAGCATGCGTTTCAATAAAAACATGGTTTGGAAGATCGTTGCAAAGTCGCCATTTCAAGGACCTCCGAATGGTGTAACTATCGTTCCGATCCGACCGGTCTCCGTCGTGTTAGAGTGGGTGTTTTTTTTGGACACCCTGTACTGGGGCAAAACCCGAAACTCACGCTGCAGCTCCAGGCGGCCACATCAGTCGTCAACTTGCGAATGACGCGGATTTGTGCGAAGAAACGGGAGAAGACAAGGAAGTACCGGTCATCTTTCATTCGGTAACGCCTGAAACTCGCCAAATAAACAATAGAGATTCTCGGTCAATTCAGAGTTATCCTCATGGCTCTCAGAGGGACCCGTCACATACCGCATTGGAAGTTTTGTCAGCCAATCTCCACGCAAAGAAAAATATGGGAGACCGCTGGGGTAGTTGGGCACGACGGCATCGATGGCAACACTACAAAGTACATTTTTAAAGGGCCGGTGAACCGAAAATTCGACGAAAATAAAGTTTTCTGGCAAACTGACTTTTTGTCGATGACGTGGAAAATTCGTTTGTTTGGATAACTGGCATTAATCGCAATTCCTCCACGACTCTGGATCTTCACCGACATTCGCGAGCACGGAAAAAGGTCAGACTGAAAGAAGATGGCATCATTTCACGAAGCATCGGCTGCTGTAAGAGATCCCAGCTATCATCCCCTGGCCGAGAATTTCAAAATCACACCGTATTTTTTCTAATACAGTATCATATCAAAAATCTTGAGACCCTCGGGTTGGGGGGTAAAGTAAACCTTAGTCAAGCTTACTGATTATACCTACCTGATCACAGAGTCCAATAATTACCATACTGTCAACTCGACCCGGTAGTAGTCCTCTGACATTAATGCGTCTCCTGAAGGAGTCAATTATTTCAGAGTCGCTTCGGGACTTTTCAAGCTTGACCCGTCTAATCACATGATGCTCTTCACTTTGAATTAGATACCACATGCACACTAAATCTGTTAATGCCTGCTGAAAAAGGTATTCCAGTACCTTCACCCTCTCCAAAAAGCTTACCGAAATCGTTTTGTGGTACGGTGGAGAGCAATGAGATCATCCGGTTCCAGGTGGTCAAGCACGAGGCTGATCATTGTCGCAGGAAGACGTTCCATGCCTAAGGGCTTGACAGGGAATACGGGTTTTTATTTCAGCGTACGTTCAGGCGTCGACCTAGTCACGCCTATTTACGTAAAGAGAAAACGTGGAGCTATTGATGTTGCGGGGGGGGCATCTTTTTTTGGAGGTTTTTTTCCGGTTTAAGCTTGTCTCCAATTCTAAGCTAACCAAACCAAGCCCAGCCTAAGCAGAACCTAACCCAAGCCTAGGCTTAAGCCCAATCCTAGGCTAAGTTTAGAACACGCCTAAGCTAGGGCTGGGCCAAGCCTACACTAAGCCTAAGCGTAAGCCAAAACCAAGCCTCAGCTAAGTCTAAGCCAAGCCCGAGCCAAGCCTAAGCCCAAGCTAAGTATCAGGTTGGAAGGTAAGTCCTGTCGCCGAAATTTTGGAAGGCTGGCTAAATTCGTAGATAGCTCCATTCTGGACATGCGAGATGTCATTTTGTAGCTCTGGGCTTGAACCGATACGGGAGGAGGGTCCTAGAACGTCAAAATTAGGGGAAACCGAAATACAGGCCCGAGAAGTTTTTGGAAAAATTAGGCAAAGTGTTTTTGCAAGTTATCTCTGCATAGAGCAATTTGCATGCGATACCTTTAACGCCAATCGATAGCTCTCGAGGAGTAGATATCGATAGATGTTGAGATCATCAAAATTGGACACTGGACGACCGAGATATGTCCGGTTGAAATTTGGCTCATTTCTTAGAACTTTTCCCAAAATCCCATACATTTTGCACATTTGGGCCAATTTTGCCGCCTTGTTTTGAGCGCATCGAGAAGATTTTGTAAAATGCATGGGATTTCGTGAAAAGTTCTAAGGAATGGGCCATTTCAGGGACCATATCTCGGCCATCTGATATCGGATTTTCATGATCTGAACATCTATCGATATCTACGCGTCGAGAGCTATCGGTTGGCGTTAAAGGTATCGCATGCAAATAACTCTATGCAGAGATAACTTGCAAAAACACTTTTGCCTATTTTTAAAACTTCGGCCTGTATTCCGTTTTGATAGGCCGGGACCCACCTCCCGGCACGGATCAAGCCGAGAGCTATAAAACGACCGATAGTATGTCCAGAATGGGACTATCTACGAATTTAGCCAACCTTCCAAAATCTCGGCGACAGGACTTACCTTCCAACCTGATATAAGCCAAGCGTACGCAAAGTTAAAGCTAAGCCTAAGCCTAAGACTGGGCGCCAAAACGGTGCCCCAACATCAATCGCTCCGAAAACGCAAACACGAGAATAGCAAGTGTAAATAGGCGCTTACGGCGCATTATGAGGTCAAGGCTTAAACATGGCGCTTTCACATCGATTCTTACAAGAGATTAATGGTAACTTTATGAACGGGGCGATGCAATGAAGCCGGCAAGAATTTCTGGAAAACGTATGGGGCAGCGCGGGACATTGGAAATGAGATTTGGGGGAGATTGTGATGGAATATGGGTAGATTTACAGCGAGACATTTGTCCACGCCTTTAGTGTCTTTTCAGGGAATTAATGATAGCAGGTCAGGCCACGAGACGCCACATTTCAAATGACAGATTGTGTACATCTGGATTTGATATGGCAGAATGCTATTAAAATGATTGCTATGGAGGGGGGCATGAAAATTGGAATGAAAGGCCTTCAGAAGATAGAAGACCAGTAGACAAGCAAAGCCACCTTCCAAGATGGTTGGGAGCATTTCAAACGGAACATTCCGCTCGCTGGCCAGTGGCGATTAGCCGGTTCTCAACTCAACTTTCGTTTTTCTACCCGTTTTCTTTGGTGCCCGCATTTTATTTTGGGATTTTCTGTTAGTTATTCTGGTATTTAATTTAATTTCCTATGAATAAACATCAAACCCAGTTCTGACAACGTCATGATGTCTCTCTCCCTCTCTCTTACTCTCTCTCTCTCTCTCTCTCTCTCTCTCTCTCTCTCCTGTGCATATGTCTCTCGGTATATGTTTCTCTCGTTCACTCTCTCTCTCTCTCTCGCTCTCTCTCGCTCTCTCTCGTCCCCATAATTCAAGCAATGCGAGCTTTCAATAATTTTGACAATTTGAGTTCGGAAATGGTGACATTATATGGCGGGATGGAATGTGAGTCACATTATGTGCCTTTTTTCTAGGGCGACGAACGGGACGACGAGAGGCCATTTTCGATCAGTATCGGGCCGGCCATTTGGATCTGCACATACCGGGCTATCGATTTTTAGAGTTTTGCTTCCGGAATCAGTCAAATGATCTTTGTTGGCCGGCCTCGTCCAATCCTCAACTTGACCGGCTAAAATCCTCCTATTTTGTGAAAGAATCTCTGCCAGCCTGCCTCTTTGTTTCTCAATAATCTCTGCTGGCCGGTCCTGACAATTCCTAAATTCTCTTTGCTAGCCTGCCTACCGCCATGGTAAAGGCCGGCCCAAATTGATCCGATTTCTCGACTTTTTCGCTTTTTTTTGCTATGCCCCCCAGGGCAATTGGGGGGTTGAGATGACAGCTGTGTTTATGGGAGGTCCATTCGATTCGATCGCTCTCTCTCTCTCTCTCTCTCTCTCTTTCTCTCTCTCTTGCTCCACCGATGACTCATCCGTTTTGAGCCGGAACTTCTGCCAATTAAAAACAATCCCACGCTCCGGCTTATATGGGACTAAACTTCAGGTGACCATGAGTCATTATTCGAGCATATTTCGGTTGAAAAACGCCAGTTTATCCAGCTTCATCTGGACTCAAGCTAGGCCCAGCTTAAGCCTAGGCGAAGCCTGAGCCCAAGCTGAAACCTAAGCCCAAGCAAGCCTGAGCCTAAGCCTAAGCCAACTAGCCTAAGCAAGCTGAAACCTAAGCCTTAAAAACCGAAGCCAACGCCTAAGCCAAGCTCAAAATCAGCTCAGCGACGGGCAGGCTAGCAGCGATAATTGTAGAATTTTTGCTCCTTACTCGTGTCGACATTCTATTTGGGTAAATAATCTGTGTTTGGCTTTCGGGTATCTGAGCAAATAGCCAGCGGGTTGTCGCCCTCACCTTGTCAGTATGGTCAACAGTCATTTTCGAGGTTTGCCGGTTTTGGTCGTGATTACGCCTAACGATTACTATTACTTTCTGGTCTCACTCTCTTTCTATCTCACAGGCGCGCTCCTCTTCTCTCTGCCTCACTCTCTCTCCTCCCTGTCTTCTCTCTCACTCACTATCGCTCTCGCTCTCTCACGCTCTCTCTCCCTGCCTCACCATCTCTCTCGCCTTGTCTCTCAATCTCTCTCGCTCTCTCGCGCTCTCTTTCCCTGTCTCACTATCTCTCTCACTCTCTATCTCTCTCTCTCTCTCCTGTCTCACTACCTTTAAAACGATTCCCACCCGATTTCATCCCCCTTATTTGCCCAACCGTCCACAGTCCTCGCGTGCTATCGCCCGTGTCTCTCTGCTCCCTCCCCGAAAACCTGCTCCCTCGTCGTCTGGCGAACACAATTTCGGAAGCGACCACACCAGAATCCCCTAAATTTCAAAGAATTCTATTCGATTACGCCCCGGAATTGGGGGCGTGTAGTTTGGGGCCTACCGTATGCGCCGAGCGCTGATTGCTGGCAGCGATGAGAGTGATGAGGGAGTCGAGTGAGGAGAATCGAGCGTTTAGAATTTAGTTATCCTAAAATTTTCTCTCTGCTAGCCTGCCCTTTCCTAAAGAATCTCTGCTAGCCTGCCTAATCTTCACCACAAAATGATTGGTTTCGCCACATTTTGTGCTTCCAAAGGGCAAAAGCTGAGCTTGCCGCACGGTTAGTCACACCTAATTTGCATAATCTCCTGGTTGTCGGTTTCAAAAGGCTCGGTCTGCTAGCTAGCATCATCATCAACATCATAACATTGCGATAAATATTTCTGTCGCTCTCGTGCTCTCTATCCCTTTCTGTCACTCTCTTTCTATACCGTTCTCTCTAGCTGTCACGATCCCTTTAAAACGATATTAGGCCGATTTTCGGATCCGTCTCACTCACTCCCTTGCTCTGTCTCCCTCTCTCTGCCGCTCTCTCCCTGACTCTATCTCGTCCCTCTCTCTCACTCTCACTCTCTCGCTCGCTCTCTCTCACTCTCTCTCTCTCTCTCCTCTCCCTCTCTCTCTTTCTCTTCCACAACCAATCAACCACCTCAATTCAAAGCCATCTGACACTTTTTCTAGACGGCCAATTCTACGGGTAACAGCTACAGTACCATGCCGAGGACTCCTCTATTCTGTTCAGGATGTTCCCCGACTACTGGTACAAGTTCAACTACACGCTGAACGACGGGACGACGATCGATTTTGTGATGATCGACACAATTATTCTCTGCGGTGGGTGGGCAGTCCGATTCCTCAATGGTCTCTGCTAGCTTGCTGTTACGCGTTTTTTTTTTTGGGGGGGGGGGGGGGACCTTCTGTGGAAGGGGAACAAAGTGCCAGGTACCGTATGCCGCTACCGTAACCCGGCACGTACGCGCCGCTCCTTTAGACGGCCCAAAGAACGCGTCGGTGGCGGAGAAGCAGTGGGAGTGGATTGCGCAGACGCTCAATCAGAGCCGGTAGGAAATAGTTTCTTGAATTACCGGTCGTAACTGGTTTCCACTAACTCCAATGGAACAAGCCGTTAAAAAGATTTCCGGAATTCCTAATAAATCTCTGCTAGCCTCTCCTTTCCTCAAGAATCTCTGCTAGCCTGCCCTTTCCTAAAGAATCTCTGCTAGACTGTCCTTTCCTAAAGAATCTCTGCTAGCCTGCCCTTTCCTAAGGAATCTCTGCTAGCCTGCCCTTTCCTCAAGAATCTCTGCTAGCCTGCCCTTTCCTAAAGAATCTCTGCTAGCCTGCCCTTTCCTAAAGAATCTCTGCTAGACTGCCCTTTCCTAAAGAATCTCTGCTAGCCTGCCCTTTCCTAAAGAATCTCTGCTAGCCTGCCCTTTCCTAAAGAATCTCTGCTAGCATGCCCTTTCCTAAAGAATCTCTGCTAGCTACCCCAAGTTTTCTCGATTTTCTGTCATAACCGATGTCGCGATCCCTTTAAAAGCCCCATTCCAGTGCCGACTACCTTTTCGTTGGTGGCCATTATCCGGTCTATTCGATGTCCAGCCATGGGCCCACACAGGTGAGAAGAGCCGTAGTTTAGTATAAATTTTTAGTGAACAGAGCTAAGTTGTTTTATAACACAGAACTTTTATACTAAAATGCTACAAAAATTCACTAAAATTGATATTTCCAGTGTCTGGTGGAGCGGTTGAAGCCGCTGCTCGAGCGCTTTCACGTCAGCGCGTATTTTGCCGGCCACGATCATACGCTGCAGGTTGGAAATGTTCCGAAAGGGTCTCTGCTAGATTTTCTCTCCCCCCTCATCCTGCCTCCCCTCTCTTCTCTCGTTTTTTGTCTCTACTGGGCCTTTTGTTTCTCGCCTCTCGGTCTGTCTGTCTGTCTGTCTGTCTGTTTTGTTCCGGCCCCCCTTCTTCTCTCTCTCTCTCTCTCTCTTTTTCTCTCTTTCCTCCTTTCCCCCCTTTTTTTTTTTTTAAACCCCCCCCAAAACCTCTCCCTTTGCCACTTTCCCCCAATTTTTCCCTGCCGCCGCCATTTCCCAAAGATCCCCCTGTCCCAACCCCCCCTTTTAGCAATCAAACCCCCCCCCGACGGCCCTTTTCAATCATTCCGGGGGCCTGAGAACCGACGTGAATAAAAAAAGAAATCCCGGCCGGGGCTCAAGTTCAAGTTTTTTGGGCCCCGGGGAACCGAAAATGATGTAAACCTTTTTCCTGCCCGTTTATACCCCACCGGCTGGAACCTTTGCAACTGGGGTTTGAGGCCTTACCCACCGAGGTGGGGTTGGGTTTTTTGGTTTTTCCGCCTTTCCAAAAACCTCGCCCCTTTTAAAAAACCCTGTTCCCCCTTTAAAAACAACCCAAGAGCGCATTATTCAAAAAGGGGGGAAGAAAAGGAAATCCCCCCGGGGCCAAAACGGGGGTTACCTCCCCCGGGAGGGCCCCAAAATGATCAGGGGGAAAGGGATGTTTTTTTCTCCTCTCTCTCCCCCCTCCCTCTCCCCTCCCCTCTCTCTCTCTCTCTCTCTCTTATTCCCCTTTTAAACCATTTTTTTTATTTTTTGCATTTTCAGACCCCAAATGATTTCAAAAACCCAAACCCCAAAAAATTTAAAAAAACTGTAAATATGGGGTGGTCATAAATATCGCCAAAAATCTCCCCAAAAACCCGCCG